>WBMV01003766.1:0-252645 GCA_013396655.1 Campylorhamphus procurvoides | reverse complement strand
GCTTGATTTTTCAAACCGCCCCTGCGGGCTCAGGTGCCGCTTCTCCCCTCCCCGCAGCTCCACCCCCCGGGGAAGCGGCTGCCTCGGTTTAATGAGTAACCCCGCGGGATGCCCCGGTGCCCGCGGGATGCCCCCTCTTCCCGTGGGATGCCCCCGCTGTCAGCGGGATGCTCCCGGGCACCGCTAGGAGCCGGAGAGCCCTCTCGGGAGTTTGTGCCACCGAGGCTTTGGGAGCGGAGCTGCGGCGATTCAGCCGTGCCCCTCCTGCCCTCCGAGCCCTTCCCGACCGCCCGTGTCCCCGAGCGGATCCCGCCCCAAGCGCTGCCCCTCCTGCGCGGCGCCCCAGCAGTCCTGGAACGAGTCTGCAAGAAAAGCAGGGGGAGAAGAAGGTGCCAAACTGCCAACAAAACCTTGTCACCTTCTGGAATACAACAAATGAAACTGAGTTGTAAACGCGCGACTGCCTATACAATAGCTATTGTCCTTTAGAAACTTCGTCTTTAGTCTCATGACTTTTGTCAGACGAAACAACAAATGTCCTATTTGTGTTCCTTACACTTCATACACCGACTCCAGTGTGAGAAGAGTTTTTATTAACAACCACTTTTTAGCCTACTGTTGTTAATTGCAGTCAGTATTAACGATCACGCTTGGTAAACCTAATTGTTTTCTAGCAAAGCAGTTGCTGCTGATACAGGAAACATAATGGTGTGTTTTGCCAATTCTGAAATGCTGATAAGATTTTTTATTAAAGTACTGTCCCACCCAAGTTCTCAAAGAACTGGTAGCTGTCTTCTACAGGTTGTGCTGTTACATTTCTTGTGTAACTTGTCTATAAACATGTACCCCATTTGAATAGTTACTGGAATTCAAATTTTATAACTTCATTAGAGCTTTGTAGTGACTTGGCATCATTTGTGAAAGTCAGTTCTGCCTTACTGAGTGGCATCCATGCTGAAGAGTCTTTTGCATTACTTCAAGACATGTGTCAGGGATGAGGGAGCAGTCTCTGTCCTCTATGCACTTCCACTTTGCATACTTTATCCTCTTACAGTCCCACTGTTGAAAACCAAAATTAAGCCAGACAGTTCTCTGCTGTGTCTCTGTACATTAATATGGATCCTGTAGTGCTGAGTATCAGCTCATTTCCAAAGGCTTTTCGGAAGGAACTTGTGGTCAGTCCTGTAGTTTTAAAACTTCACATGCTCCCTCCCTGCCCTCTGTAACTGTTAAGGTTATAGTTTAACACGGACTGTAACAGCAGTGTGCCTCCTGTTTCTGTTCTTTTCGTTGCTATGAGATAACAAGAGCAGAAGCAGGAAACAAACCGCCTCTCTCCCTTGAAAGTAAGCAAATAAGTGTTATTTTCTTTGGAGTAGAGGGTTTGAAAATGACATGAAAAGCTGGCATGGGTATGTAAAAACATTACATACAGAAATGAAGTGTTTGTGGGATAAAGTACAATTCAACTGTAACTGGTATTTTTGGTGGTTTACACCCCAGAAATAATTGATTCAAATGGTAGACCAGAATGTATGCTGGCAGAAAACTCAATTGTTTCATTTTGTTTTGCAGTTCTGTGAAAAAGCTGATGTATATGGGCAGATTTTGTTATTTCACATACTTGTACATATTAGTGTTTTTGTCTGAAATTTTCTGTGAAATATTTTGTAGTTATAAAACTACAGAGCTTTATCTCAGTGCAGGTAAAATGATGTCTTTGTTTCACTACATTTGTACTTTGTTTCACTTTAAATATGCTACACATTTTGTAATTTATTATAGGAAAAGGTTTTTCAGACATAGGATTACCTTGAAACTGTGAAAGTTTGTGCCACTTTTGTGCCATATCTTTTTAGCTCCAGGTTTCAAATCTGCAAAGAAATTAAAAGAAAACTTAGGCAATTAGATAATTTGATAATTTAGTTTTGAACTAGTTTGTAATGGCTTGTCACTCAACAAATCTCTGTTGGAGTCTCTTTGCTTATGCGAAACACAATTTTTGTAATTTTTCCATTTGCCTGCCATGCCATTTTTGCAGAAAAAACATACTTGAATGTTGAAGGTTTTTGCAGAAGAGATTAATTTGTCCTTTGTCTTGAAGTTTCCTAGATAAATTTAGTGAGCTGTTCTTTGTCATGGTTGAACTTGGCACAAAAAAATGCACAGTAATATTCAGGTACTGAGGGAACAAAGAGGTGACTTTTCCAGTGAGGTAACACAGTTTTTTCTTTGGTCTTTTTTTTTGTTGTTGTTGTTGTTGTTGTTTTTTGTTTTTTTGTTTGTTTGTTTGAGTGGATATACACATTAATAGCAAAACCCCTTTAAAGTTGAATTACTTCCCAACTTTACCTTCACAAAGGTGCATAAACCTATTAATAGCTGGAAGTCTTCACACCTCTGCAACATCACCATTAGAGAAAAGTAATATACTAGCAGCCTGCTGTATTGTTTTTGTAATTGCCAAGTTTGTAAATTACATTCTATTATCAATGTTTATGATCTGAATTAAATGCTTGATGTGTAAGGGGCATAAGTTAGGAAGGCAAATAGGTAAACTGACTTGTGAATAGAAGTAGAAGGAAACCTCTCTTAGCAAATGTGGAATTGTGAGGTAAGACAGCAGTGGGCTTTGTTTGTTCCCAAGAGCAGCCGAACTGCATTTTCATGTGCATTTTTAGTGGCATTTAGGGTATTTTTTAATAGATTAGAAAGATAACTGGAAAAATCTGGGTTCTTTTCATTAGCCACTTCAACATTATGATATTGAATCTTTTTTTTTAAATTTTTTTTTTAACAACTGCTTTTTATTATATTTTTCAAATGAGTTGGTTTATAATCTCACACTCTCTAATTGTTTCCTTTTCTCCTGCAAGCTAGTAGCACACTTTTAGGTGCCATGTACTACAGCACATGATGTTAGGTTAGCAGCACAGTTTTGGAGGGTACCAGGGGACATGTTAGGCTATTCTCCAGAGAGCTGAGAAGAGAAATATTCACTATAAGGCAAATTAAAGCATGTATATATTCACACTCATGGATAGCAGGTTTTTATTTACTGTTGGGCATTTTTAGTTCATTTTTTTGATTGAAGAGATATATCTTGAAATGTTTAGTGATTATTCTCAAAAAGTACCAGACCTACTCAGAGACAGCTGAATGCACAGTGATATCTTAGTTCCCAAGTTTTGCCTCATCAGGAAATGGTCAAACTGTGTCTAAGGCATGAGACTGCATCCAAGTTGACAGGGGGGCTCTTCCAGCAATATAAGAGTTAAGTTTTGTTAAATGTTTGCAAAGCATTTCTTATGTTATGATTTCCATTCAAAGGTTAAGTGTGAAGTTTCATTACTTCTTAAAGTTAAGGGTTTTTTTGGTCTCGAATTATAGGAAAACTGTAGTTAATGAAGCTAGATAATTGCTATATTAAAACAATTTGCAAAAACCATACTATGTTGAATAGTTACAGCTGCACCGTGGAGACAAAAACCCGGTGTCCCTTTGTTCAAAAAAATACAAACTAAAGCCCAAAAGTAAAGCCAACTGGATGTCTTCTAGTATCTTGAAGGCTGTCCTGTTTTGGGTTTGGAGGGGTCCTAAGGGAATTACATCCTGTAGTAGAGTATTTAGTGGAATATTCAAGAAATGAGAGTGTTTTTTTTAAAAATTTGGTTATCAAAGAGCTCATATGTAGTTAAGTAGAGAAGCCTTTGCTCCTAGATTTTATTTTGGTTTTGGTTTGGTTTTTAATTGGTGAAACTTTTGAAGTAATTGCCCTTCTGTTTTTTCTAACCCAGACAGAAATACTGTGAAATTAGTGTGTTGTGGATTGAATCACATTCTGAGTTGTGGGGGTTTTTGTTATTTCTGTAGCTGAGAGCAATGTCAGAAGGATTTCTTGGTCATTTTTCTTCTGTGCAAGTAGTGTGTGGGACACTACTAATTTAACATGTTAGATGCGATAAAGAAATATGTTGTCTCTGTTTGTATGTGCATATATATTTTTATGTGTATGTATTTATCTATAATGTTGCCTGCATTTTGCCCACATATGCAAGATACTTGCTTTCAAGTTTGTTACACACTTCAAGTATGTTACAATGTGACTGAGTTATGAATAAGCCTGTGGACCAACTCAGAGCAGTAATTATTTTCAGATTAGTTTTCACTTGCTCAGATGGAGTTTATTGCAATTTTATGTATCTGTAGTCCTGTGGTTATTTCTGTCAGTCATCCTCCAGACCTATGAGGGTGAGAGTCCATATCATACAACAAGGGGATAGTTTCAAAAGTTGAACAAGTTGTCATTTCATGTATTTGTGTTAAGACATTTTTATGCATTCTAACCTGCTTAGTGGAGGAAACTTCTCTAAAACAGTGGAATTTACCCTGAACAAGACATCCAGACTTTGGTGTCAACACCCAAATGTAATGAAATCTACTATTTCTCGCTGTTCATATAAAGCCGCTCTATGTTAATTGTAAAGTCATGACTAGATTAATACTGGCAGCATGTGGAGTTCCTTCTTTTTCACTCTTGGTTTTTTTTTTTTTTTTCCTGTGAATTTTTAAGCTAAACTAAAACACATGGATGTTGGAATGACTGACTGAAATGCATTTTTACAGTATTTGCTTTCTGACAAATTGTTTTTGAATAGATTTGTTCGTTGGTGTAACAGTAAATCTGATCTTGGATCCCTTTGGTCTGATACATGACTGAATGCCCATTTTTTTGTTGCATATGTAACTGAAATGTGTGTAAGAAAGTTGAAGTTTGAGATAGTTTCTTTAATCTGCCTTTACAGTAACTCAGCAGAGAAATAGAGGCGACTCTAGGGGTAATTAATCTGTTTTACATGGCTACATGTGGTACCTGTATTTCTGTACAGTGAGCGTAAAGGGGGTGAGGTGCGGCTGAGTAGACAGACACAAGCTCTCATTCTTGTGTTGCTGGGAAAGGATAGATGAGCTTCATCCAGGATTTTCACTGGGCAGTGGTATTGCAGGTGGTACACTAAGCCAGAACATAACTGAATAGTAGGTAACATGGGGGAGTTGGGGAGGACGTAACATGCTGTACTATAAAAACACTGACGGTACATCAAAAGGCTTAGATTCTGTTCTTTGCCCAATCACTTTGCCATTTTGGACAGCCACTTTATTTGCACTTGCTACTCCTTTCTCATGAGTAAAATTAGGTCTGTGGTACCTGTACTTTTCAAATTGTTTTGAGTATTTTGTTAATTCTCTAGCAACAGTTTCTAGTAGAATTCACTAGTAATATTTCTGAACAGTAAAGGGAATACTGGGTACTGAAAACCCTGAAATGTGATTGAGAATTAAAATGTCTTTTTTATTTCTTTCTTTAGGGCTTCATCAGGTGAAGGAGTGATACTCCTGAAACATGACAAAAGCCTGGACTAAATAAAAGTTGTCCTATTTCAGGAATAAAATCCAAAATGTATAGACCAGGGGAAACGGTCAAACGTCGACTCAACATGCACGCTCCTCCACGGATAAGAAGTGTGGAAGTTGCTAGAGGAAGAGCAGGTTATGGGTTTACCCTTTCTGGACAAGCTCCGTGTGTTCTTAGTTGTGTGATGAAAGGGAGCCCTGCAGATTATGTTGGACTTAAAGCAGGAGATCAGATATTTGCAGTTAATGAAATCAATGTGAAAAAAGCATCTCATGAAGATGTAGTGAAACTTATAGGAAAATGTTCTGGAGTCCTGCACATGGTCATTGCTGAAGGGATTAGTCATCTAGATTCTTGTTCAAGTGATGAAGAAGTTGGTTTTTATGATGGGAAGGGGTGGTTGAAACCCAAACCTGATTCTAAAGCTTTGGGTATAAACAGAGCAGAGAAAGTTGTTGAAGAAATGCAGTCTGGTGGCATTTTCAACATGATTTTTGAGAATCCTTCTCTTTGTGCAGCTAACTCTGATAATTCTGCACCAAAACAAAGATCATTTTCAGTTTCTGCTGCTGTTAAATTTGAAACTGGCAATGAAAGTGTAAGCAATCCAAACTTACTGTCAAAGGAAGAAATAGCCAAAGTCCTGAATGATGATTCAGTTTTTAGACTTGGACTGGAGGGCGCAGAAGACTTTGGATTAGATGCAAGCATTTTAAATGTTGCCATGATCGTAGGTTACCTCGGCTCCATTGAACTCCCTTCAACAACCTCGAACTTGGAAAATGAGAGTTTGCAGGCTATTCGTGGATGCATGAGACGTCTGCGGGCAGAACAAAAAATCCACTCACTGGTGATGATGAAGATAATGCATGATTGTATTCAGCTCTGCAGTGACAAGTCAGGTGTCGTGGCAGAATATCCTGCAGAGAAACTGGCATTCAGTGCTGTTTGCCCGGACGATAGAAGATTCTTTGGACTAGTTACAATGCAGACAAACGATGATGCAAGCTTGGCTCAGGAAGACGAAGGGGTTCTGAGGACCTCTTGCCATGTTTTTATGGTGGATCCTGAATTATTTCATCATAAAATTCACCAGGGTATAGCGAGACGTTTTGGACTGGAATGTACGGCAGATCCAGATACAAATGGCTGTCTGGAGTTTCCAACATCATCTCTACCCGTTCTGCAGTTTATTTCTGTCCTGTACAGGGACATGGGGGAACTGATTGAGGGAATGCGTGCAAGGGCTTTTCTCGATGGGGATGCAGATGCTCATCAAAATAATAGTACAAGTAGCAACAGTGATAGTGGAATTGGAAATTTCAACCAAGAAGAAAAGAATAATAGAGTTCTGGTGGTTGATTTAGGGACCAATCCGAGCAAGCACATTCCTAGCAGCCTATGGGAAAATCCAGTAGGAAGGGGACAAAATCAGCCTGCTTCCCACTGGAATGGCTTCTGCCATGAACAAGAAGGACACTTTCCTTTAGAAGTCATACAGAATGATAAGTCCCAAAATGTAAGCAAACACTTAAGTCCTTCTGCTCGTATTGAAGTGCCATTGGTTTCCTCCCGAAATTCAGTACCGCCATCAAAGAAAAATGCTGCAGGCACAGGCAATCAAAGGTGGTTGCCCGTGCATGTTTTACAAGAATGGCAGCATGGAAATGCCAGTGACCAGGAGTCCTACACGGATTCAACGGATGGCTGGTCGAGTGTCAACTGTGGAACCCTACCCCCGCCAATGAGTAAGATTCCAGCTGACAGATACAGAGTTGATGGCAGCTTTGGTCAACCTCAGCTAAAATCTCACAAAAGTGAATGGTCTAAGAAGATGTTCTGCATTCAGAACAAATTTGGCCCTCCACACAGTATTAGGAAATCTAAAGAAGATAAAAAGGTAAGAATGTTTTGGCATTAGTTCCTAAAAATATCAAAAAGCCCCACACCCAAACCCGACAGCCTATGGTACTTTTACTCCATAATATTTGCATACAAAAATTTAAACATGTATTATATAGTTTACAAAATTTCAGATGGAGAAAATAATATAGTTCTTTCTTGTTTGCAGAGGCGTTGCATATTCCTGTTTAATTGAGTGCAGCTCTGGAATTGTACTTGTGCTGGAAGTGTTGTCTGTTAGGGCGTTGTCACATTTCTTCTTGTCTCTTCATTGTTTCCAAATGTTGCAGTGGCATTGCAATGAAAGGCGACATGACAATTTAGCAACTTCAGTTTCTTCTGACCTCCAGCAGCAAAAGAATAGAAACAGTCTGAATCTTTAGTCTGGTTCCTTTTTGTAGAAGACTGGCTTGCAAATGTTATTTTATCTATCTAGTCTATAGTATCTGTTTTTATAGAGACATAGTGTAATCATTAGTCAAAAAACTGGGTTACAGACTTCAGGTTTAAATGAGTAAGACTATTTTATTACAAACATTGACTCCAACAAACCTCTCAATACAAGTAACATTAAAAACTGACATCAAAACCATTAATGTTAGGGCACAAATCTAACCTTTTACCAGTAAGCCTGTAGTTCAGATTTTATTTCAAATTACTGCTTCATCTACTTGTTTTGTCTACTATTAGACAAAGATTTAAAAAAAAAAAAAAGGTGTGGGAGGAGTATCCAACTATCCAACATGATTACATACTGTTCCCTTTGGGATATACACATTTTGCTGCTGAGGGGACTAATCCCAGAGGAGTCTGTTGTTCATAACTGGGATTCCAGTAAAGTGGAGGTCATTGGTCCGACACTAAGAGAATTAGTAGCAATGTTACATCTGAAACATTTGCTGACTCCAGGGAGAGACAGAACCTTATACTCCAAATTAGTCCTGGAGAAGTTCTGTCATTCTGTGACAGAAAGTTTTGCTTATATGATTAATTCAAAAGTCCATCATGGTATCTAAATCTATTTTGAAAAAATGTGGCTTTTTTTCACCTGGTTAGAAATATACAACCTCTGCTCAAGGCGACGACAGCGGAGGTTCATTGGTTGTTTCATACTGTTAGAAACAAAACCTTTGCAGTGCTGTAACAATCAGTCATAGGCACTTTGGGGATTAGATTGCAGAACTTCAGAACATTTTAGTTTTGGTGTGAAAAGAGAAGTTATTTTATATGGCTTTTCGTGCACTGTGAAACCAAAAACTTTCACATATGTTCTTTTGTATGCTTTTTGTGCTTAAAATGAAAAAAGTAAAGTAGTATATATATGATAGTTATACACTAGTGTATTGTTAAGGTGAAGTGACTGCTACAGGCAGCAATATTTTTCAGATCCACAACAATGTATTAAATTTCAAATGATCTCCAATACAAGGTGACTCACACTTTCAAAAACCAAACATACATTATCCAAAGAGAAACACTAAATTTGTAAATACTGCCCACCCAAATAACCTAAGAATCAATTCTATCTGCTGCCTTAAAGACTACATGCTTCATGATCTCTTTGCTGATGGACTAAGGCAGCACCTGGTGCAGACACGTTGGTTCCAAGTGCTCTTTGGAAATGGGACCAACTGCACTGGATGCTGCTGAAATTCCCTACAGGGTCTCTGTAGCAAGTTTGTGTCTGCAGTGTTGTCTGTGACAGTAATGTGGGTTAGATTTTTTCCAAAAACATTTATTTCATGACAGTCAAGAATACACTAATGAAAATCTCACAGAAAATTTTACACTTGAAGATAAAAAATGTTCTATATGTTAGTAAAGAGTAATAATATTTCCCCTATTGTATCACTCAGATCAGCATAAACCAACACTAAGTATTCAATCTTCCCTTTTAAATCTATTTACTAATAAAATAGGCATTCTGTTCTTTGATTAATAACAAATTTGTTTATAAGACAAGTTTAAAATATTCCTGCATGGCTTTGGCATTTAGTCTCTTCATTAGGGCTACAGAACCTCTTTTGCATTTTAGTGTTGGTTTTCAGTATTATCGAAGGCTGTTGAAACAAATGAAAAAAGCTCATGATGGTTATTCAGAGTAATGCATAAAGACAGAGTTGTACAATGTTCTCATCTTGAATCTTTAATGAAAATAGTCAGGGGATGTCATTTTTGGTGAGAGTGCATCTGTATTTCTTTAGGTACTGCAGAAATAGGGAAAATGTGGTTTTGCATCTTAGAGCACTAGTTTACTTTCATAAGAGAGTGATAGTCAGAAATTCAGACTCCTTTTGCTTTGTGTGAAGGGAAGAGGTAAAACTGCCTATTCCAAACCATTATTCAGGTGGGTTAGGTCCTGCAGTGTAAGAAGACTACACGTACTCAGCTTCCTGTGACCTTTTTAAGTGCTAAGGACTTACTTTACACGACATGCTCAGACTCATTCCAGTCATGGAATAAGGTCTATAAAGTGGCCATGTGGGATTACATTCATATTTTCACAACCTAGTGGCTGAGTTTATGCTTCATCTGGCAGAGCAGTCCTTAAATGCTTTTAATGAAGTTGGGGTGTTTTTGTCTTTTACATCAATACTGAAGGTCATATAACCTGTGAGTGGGAACGTGTGGAAGCCACTAGAGGGAGAAAAGGTTACCAAGCTCGAGTTTTTTGTGATGGACTCTGAACTACCATATTAGATAGTGTCTTCCTTGGAGCTTTCATTACTTGAGCTCCTGGATGCAATTCTGCTCTAGCAGAACTGCTGTGCAGCAAAACAGGGATGATCACAGCACGTAATTCTGAAAAATACGTTGTAGGATGCAATGCTAGCGGGGGGTAAGATGGGCATAAACTATTTCCAGATTTTATAGCTGCACTTACAAAACATTTGTGAATCATACAGCACACAAGAGCAGATGTGAGAAAGCATTATTGCACACATCTATTTAAAATTGCACTTTCAGAACTGGGCCTGGGAAGTGTTTCTTGTGGGTAGGAATTGGTATGGTGTTTCAGACTTCAGGTTATAAGGAAGTAAACACATTCTTTGAGCTTCGTTTTCCCTTTAGTGATGATGATTCAGCTCAAAAAGTAGAATTGTGGTTAATTCTGTAATAATTGGCAAACCCAGTTTTAAAATATAATTTTCTTTATACTGCTATAAAGCATTTTAAAATTCAGTATAAGTGTGAGTTGTTGGAAATAGGTAAAAATGCTTAATTTGGTTGATAGTGAATAGCATTAACTTTTTTATTTTGCTTTAAAATGTTGTAAGGAAATATCCTCAAATTACTTTCACAAAAGGGGTGTGTGTGTATATATATATATACATTTAAAATCTTTTGAAATGGTTTTTGTATGTTGGAAGAGTAGAACTAAACCAAGGAACTTTGGTTCTAGTCCACCTCTTCTGATTGAGATTTACTGGAAGATACCTCACTCTGGCCCTGTGCACCTCTAAAATTATTTCCTGTACTAAACTTCACATTTCCGGTATTTCTTAAAATGCCACATGAGCAGAATTCTATTGAAGCATTTAATGAGAATTTTTTGGGGTCTTCTTGACTTCTGTAGGTCTTAGACTGAAACAAGTAGTGGGAAGCTTGATGATGTTGCTGGAATTCGCTGAAAATGCAGATTATGGAAGGCAAAGTGCCTTTCAATCTGAGAACGACCAAGGATGATTTCTGGTGACAAGAAGTTTCTGACTTGCTCTAAGACTGATGCTGGGTAGGGGGGTGTAATTTTGTGAGGTCTGTAAGACTAACAGATGAAGAGCCTGGTTATAATTTCAGTGGGAATAGAATAATTCCTGCTTTTCTCTTTCTTATTCCATTTGCACTGTGCTGCCTTTGCTGTTTCCACCGTTTTAGCATCCCACTGAGTCCCAGTCACTTACCTACTCACTCTTTTGCATGATTTTTGGGTGACGCAAATGAAAAGCACCATAAGCAATACGAAAACATCAGGGGATGTTAGGATTGGCAGGGGACTTGAGAAATTGCTGAACAGGGAAGCATTCCTTTCCCTCTAGACTAAATTAATATAATGCGTTTGATTTTGTTCAACCCTCACTCCCTGTTTTCAGGCTAGTGCCTGGCCAAAAATATGTCTACCCATTACTGTTTTAAATTAAGTTTTACTGGGAAAATACTCCTTTTTCACTGGAAAGCTTCATAACAGTCAGTTTAGTCTTTGAGTTCTCTCTCCATGAGCACAGAATTGTAGGCATTGACCTCTCACCATTCTTTTTTTTTACAAAAAAAGATAAAGTTTGTTTTGATATTGTGATAGTGAGTATAACGTTGAAGATCAAAAAAGATTGTACAACCTGAGCCTGATAACTAGCATTTGGGTATGTTTATTCCAAGGGAATATGACAAATCTGTTAAAATGCAATTAAAAAGCTCTAAAAAATTTTGGATATTGATTTTTAGAAATCCTTCTGTCTTGACCACATTATTGTTTGCACTAATGAAAAGTGTGAATTTGTAACCAGATCAAATTTGTAGATCTTAGAGGAAGACAAAATAGATCATCTCATTGTCTGAGACTCACTGGACAATAGTATTGTATATATATATATACGTATACACACATACACATATATTTTAAACTATAAAATTTATCAACTGCTTTGTAACCTTCATAACTTAAGCTACTGAAAATATTGTAAAAATGTAGAAGAGAGAAGGCAGGTAAGCAGCACTGTGGGATTCACTAATGCATTGTTCCTTGCTAATATATTTCCTGGGTAACTATTATATATTATTGTTACTCTGTTTTGATCAGAATTTTAACTGTAACTACTTCAGAGGTGTCTTTGTTTCCAAAGCCAGTGTTACTGAAAAAGGTATGCTGTTCAGTTAAAAATGGGTACTTTTTTTTTTGCTAAAAATTTATAATTTGCTTCACATCCTAGAATTGCAGCTTTTTAATGTTGGTGACTGGTTGGTAAACTAACTGCAAAGCAGGTATTTTAGATGCAAAAACAATATTGGCAAAGCTGTGTGGTTCCCATATTTGTTTTTGTTGTCTAATTACATGTTTTTTTCCCATTCCTTTACAAGTCTGTTTGCTCACTAGCTTAAATTGTTCTACCACAGCTGTTTATAAAGCAGAATTAATAGCAGCTGGATTGCTATTCTTATGCAGTACAATTTAATGTTATCCTTTGGAATTATAGGCTTTGATCTGATTTGAGATGTACATATATACTTTAAAGAGAACTCAGCTGAAATCCCAAACACCAAGCTAGATCTGAGAATGCACTAATGTGAATTAATCTGCAAAGAGGCATTTATAGGAAACAGGTCCTCTGATACATTTTGCTACAAGAAAATGAAAAGCAATTAAATGTTTAGTAATTTCACTCAGCCTTTTCATGTGTACTGCAGTCTTCTGAAACGATTTTAAAAAATGGTCAGTTCTAGGGTCTTTAAAGTGTATAAAAAGCCCAAGTAATTTGTGTGCTAGAGAGAAAATAGCATGGAGAAAATAGCACAGAATGAATTGAAATAATGAAAAATGGCTTAATTGTTACATTTTAAACATAAGTGCTCTGAGATAAGAGATTAAGTTATTGTCTGTACAAAGATAGATCTGAATTCCTTGCAGTTGAGAAGATTTAGAGAAGAAAAGGAGCTGTAAAATAGCAGTTCTTCACTGGAAAAGAAAAAGGTCCATATGGAATAAATATTTTTAACAAAAATAAATATGGAATTGCTAAAACTTTCCTGCAGTGGTACATTTGATATTCTTATTATCACTTGACTTGTACATTCAGCAGTTTAATAGTGTGGAACACCACATAATTGTACTTATAGTTTAATTTCATACCTGCTAATGTTTGTCATGAGAAATACTAGCAATCTTATTCTCTATTTTCTCTTAGCGATTTTGTTTTAAGCCTTAATCACCAATAACTTACTTTCCAGTCAGAAATCAGCTTAGTCTTCTCCCGTCCAACAGTTTTTTCATAATTGTAATGAAATTGGTTACTCATACTATTTTTGAGATGGGTTGACCAGAACTATAAGCAGTTTTAAAAATGCATGGGCAGGCAATGTATTCATAAAGCTTATTTCTTAATTTCTTTTGTTTTTCTAATGATTGCTGGTCAGAATTTTGATTGCTGGTGGTTGTTTTTCTACACTGATTTAATGTTCCCAGCTAATGCCTACCTAATGTTCAAGATGATTTGGAGCAGTTGTTATGTCTGTACTTGTAATTTTCTCTGTGTTTTCCCCTGAGTGTACTAAGGTCTTTTTGTTCCTCTGCAATTTGCAACTAACAGGTTTCCGATTCCTAAAAGACACTATTATCTAGTTATATTGAGAAAATGATCTTACTATTTAATCTGCATTAATAACATCAACATTTTTGATTTTTTTTTCCTTGAAAAGGGATTAGGATAGTACTGAAGTGTAGATGGTCAGTATTTTATGCCTAATATACTTAGTATGGTAGACAAGCAATAATTTTCACTTAGTTGGATGTTTAACATGACAGGACAGTCTCTTTTCTATGTCTTCGTGGAGTACATAGAGATCTTACATGAAATTTTACATCATTCTTGGTTGTATATGGGCCAAACTGCCACTCCAAATGGCACTGTAATGGTTAGAAGGCAGTGAAATGTGTGATTACAATCTGATTAGTAAAGAAATATTCCTAAAAGTGATCAAATCTATTGGCCAGTAATGGTGAATAATAGCACTTGAATTCTTTGTCATATTCATGTCCCTTCCCATCCCATGATAAAACACAAAAAACCCAAACCAAAGCCAATAACAGGATTTGCAGTGTAATCAAAGCCTGCAGAAAAGCTGGCAGTGAAGTCTGAATCATTCCAGACCCTTTTTAATGAGCCCTCTCTCACCTATTCCACTTTTGTGGGCTGATGTCTGTCCATGATGACGGCAGCAGTGCAGGGCAGCCTGAAGGGTGTTACTTCATTATGGTTTTGTCTGCAGCACATGGAGCCCTCTCTACCAGCATGTACCCCAGGACTAACTGTTACAGTCCAGGGGTCTGGACCACAGCCAGCTCTTTTCCCAGTTCCCTCCCAGATTCCTTTATCTCTTTCAGGAGACAAGAGACCCTAACCCAACATATACCATACCTCAATTGATCCTGTTCTCAGGCCCCACAGACACTCATTTTACAAGTCCTGTGAGTTTCAGTGTCAGTTTTGGGTGGGGAGCTGGTGATGCTGATGGATGAGTGGCAGAGCAGATTCGTGGCCCGCAGTCTGCTCTGCACTGCTGTAGTGGGGCAGTTGCTCAGCTAACAGGACCCATAGTCAGAATGGCTGCTTAGGGGTGGTAGTGGACAAGAGGGCAAGTTAAAGCCACATGGTCCAGAGCAGGGTTTGAAACTAGTATTGATGGCAGAATAATATTTGCATCAACTATTTTTTTTTTTAATGATCCTTTCACTATTTTTTGAGATTTTGTGCATTGACTGTATTGGCTTGCTGTGGTATCCTAGTTTTCCATCCTTTTTCATAAAGGTGTAAATTAGGAACTTTCTTTCTGAAGTCTTAAGCCTGCATGTTTTGTAAAGATGAACTGCCAGTCCAGACAGAGCCTTCTGCTGCTTGACAACCAAGATTAAGTTTGGTAAGTTTTGAGTATTTGCAGAAGTTTCAAATTATATGATCAGTGTATCTTGGTTCCAGACTCTTACACACTTTACCATACAAAGTCATACAGTCAAACCTAAAAACAATGAGAGTTCTTAGAAGCTTCAGTAGCTGGAAATAGTAGAACAAATTAAAATTTGATGATTTTTTAGTTAGTATGATTAAGCTCTGTGACACATAAATGTATTGAATTCTGTATTAGCCGAGCTCCTTAAATTGAGGCATTTTAAATGGTGGCTTTTTTTTTTAGCTTTTTTGGCCATAGCATCTTGTGAAGATAAGCACCCTCCTTTTTAGAGGCATTTAGCAGAAATCAGTACTCAATTGACACTGGTACAGATGCTCACAGACTCACAGAGTTTTTGTTAAAAATCTGATTCATCAGACCTTTTAGTAGTGGGAGATGCTTACCTGGGGAGTTGTCTCACTGGAGCAGGATGGCCAGTTGCTGGTAGTGATGGTTGTTTCTGTTGCAAATATGGTTTAAATGGATTGTATAAAACTTCCAAACTGTTGTTGTGGTGAACTTTTTTAGTCCAGCTGGCAAGCAGTTCTATGTGACCATTCTAGCATGTGTGTGATCCTTTTGTATTCTCTTTAATGGTCAGGAGAGAGGAGAGTATACTTGTTCCACCTGAACAGAAGGAACATTTTCTATCAAAATTAGCACATACCAGTAATGATATGTTTGTCTCTGAGCTCTTAGAACTTTGTTCATGACATTCAGTTACTTTCTTACAATTTTTTCGGCAAAGCTTTAAAAATATAAAACTATTTCACTTGGGTCTATGAATCTTGTGAGATTAACTTTTTTTGTGAAACAGTTTTGAAAGCATTTGAAAGCATACTTTGTCAATGTAGATCATCAGGCTTGTTAGTGGTTTTTTTAACTTTTTAGATTAGCTTCCCTTCTTATACTTTACCTTTCCTTCTTGCTGCTCTTCCAGAGAACAGCCCAAATCTCTAAGATTTAGCCACTTTAGTTTGCTCTCAAGATCACAAACTGTAATGTTTTTGATGAATACATTAAATTTGCTAGAAGCTGGCCTAAAGCCTCAGAGTTTTTCTTTCTCCTTTTTCCTCTTTCTGGATTCCTCCTGCCAGCTCACTGTATTTTGTCGTTGTCAGGGATGCCTGAACGCCTAACAAAAATCTCCCCCTTCCTTAATCTCTTGTACTCCAAGAGCTGCCAGTGTCCTCTCCTCGCTACCGGCTTCCTGCACCTTCAGCTTTAAACTTGCACCAGAGGAGAGGAATCTCATAGTTTTATTGCTAATATCCAGATATTTATTAGTAATACTCAGAGAATAACTGTAGAGAGACACAAAGACTATTTAGTACCAAATGGAAATTTCAGGTTGTTACCTATGACAGTTTGTTACAAAGCTATAACACTCACTAAGTGCATTTGCTAGAATATGAAAGAGCATGATACAACTGTGCTATAGCTGGGAATTTCTTTGAGCTAATTGAAACTGTTTTCTACAGGTGTTTGCTTTCTTTGGGTTCTGAATAATTGATAAGGTTTCATCAACTGGCTTCTGTGCACTCAGGCTCCAGGTTAGAGTATCGTATTGGCTCACACAGTTTCACGTTGCATTTCTTTGGTAGTCTCAGCCTAAAAGAGTTCTTGTTGCTCTCAGGCTGGAGTGGGAAGTGAATATCATCAGTTGTGTTGGCATGACTGTCTGCTGTGGATCTGCCTTAGAAACAGGATGATTTCATTTTGTAAACTATAGTGTGTTGTTAGTGGAGATGAGGGGACAGCCTGCTGCAATTTGTGAGCTGGCATGAGTGGTTAGAGGTACATGCCAAATCTTTGAGCACACCTGCTGAAAATCTTATATGGAACTACTGCCTAACTTGTTTACCAATTAAGTGGGCTTTTAAGAGCCAATCCTTTTTCTTTGTGTCTTTAAATAATTAGAGTTCTGCAAGTCACCTTATATTGGATCATTTTGGTACTTTCTGTCCATCTGTTTGCAGTCTAACATGAGTCATGTGCTTCTTCACTCTGTCTTGCTAATATGTGAAGTACAACATTTTCCACTGTCCCATTTGTACTTTCCTTGTTCACCTTTCTTGTTACCAAACAGAAACTGTTATCACTTGGACACATTCACAAGCTGCTGCTGCATCAGTCCTCCTCTGGTGACTTGTTTTCAGTGCTTTTCTTGTCAAGTAGATTATGGCATCGCTCGTCCATATGCCAAATAAGCAGGTTAAACATTAAATTAAAAAAAATATTATTTAAAGGGAAAGAAAGGCAATAGTTTGGTCAGTGATTGATGGTTATTTCTGGGGACTGTATTTGCACTTGCCATTTCCTGTTAGCCTAAGGAAAAGGGGTGATCTAGTCATGTATTTAAAAAAATAAATTTCACAGACTGTTCATTGTCCTTTTTCTCTTATGGTTATACATTTAACCGGTGTCTCAGTCCATGCTAGTTCATCATTTTTACCTTTTTAAAAGAGTAGAAAGTAGAATTGATTTTTTTAGAGCATCAGTGCTTTAATTCCTTTAGTCCTGTGTTGTTTTTCCTCTCTGTCTGTCAAATCATAACAGGATAAAGGCTTTTAGAGATGTGTTCTCTTATACTGCCCCCATGATATATAGTAGCAATATGTTTGTAAGTATCTGTATTGCAAATAGGAGAGGATATGTTACTGTAGCACATGCTTTTCACTAATCGACTTGTTCTCACAAGTTTCTGTGCTTTTCTTTGGCTTCTGGATTCCTGAAATTCCTAAAATGAAGACACTTAGTGAAGTGTCAGGTGGACTTTAGTTTTTAATTCTGTTCTGTGATAAGATTTCTTAGATTTTCTTGAATATCTAGATACTCTTAGTTTTCTTTTATTGATTTAGCAACACAGTGTTTCTGGAAGAGAATCTTTAAGGTAGGATAATAAACAGTTCTAGGGCTTATAACCAATCTGTTGGGGTTGAAAAAAAACCCCAACCCTATGGCCTAATGTTCACGTAGCAAACGTCAGTGTTTTAGTTTGGCAGCTGACAGAGAATGAAACAGCATTTTTTTCGTAGAATGGTTTGGGTCGGAAGGGACCTTAAAAATCATCCAATTCCAACCCCCCTGCAATGGGCAGGAGCACCTTCCACTAGGCCGGGTTGCTTGAAACTCATCCAAGCTGGCCATTTTGTTGGTCATCAGGTGTATTGTTCTGAAATGTTTTTAGTTCATTTGGTGGATTATAATATCTGTCTAATAGTGTAATAAAGGCTTTTAGAGGTATGACAATTTCTTTATGGTTTACAGACTGCAAAATTTATATCAATATCAGTCACCGCACTAGCAAACTCTCTGGGCTCAAACACTGCAGATTTCTTTAGCCGTGCTGATTAGCGCCTTCTAGTTTCAATGGTTGTTTTCAAGTTGGGGATGCTTTTATTTCCAGCTCTTCAGAGTTCCATGAAAAACATTTGCCAAAATAGTGCTATTTGCTTAAGCTACGTGATTCTTTCTTTATTGTGTGCATGTGTGTATGCACAGCAATTTTTTTAATTGATCTGCAGAAGGAGGCCTGCCTTCACAGTCTGAATGTCTGGAATAGAGTCAAGAAAAGATGAAAAGGGAAACTTCCAGGGAAATTAAATACTTGTGAATTGAAGTATTTTTTTTTAAGTAATGCCTTCCTTAATTTCCTAGATTATTAATTTGATTCTTCAGAGCAAGGAAGAGATTTTTGTCAGTTGAAAACGTTTTCTTAATTGCAATTGTTATCCAGATGAGTTGAAGAAATGGTTAGCTCAGTGAATTTTTATATTTTGTAATCGTTGCTTAAGTACTGTTTTATTCTCAGGGTCTCTTTGTTTTTTCCCTATTCTTATCTTTACTGTTCCCTCCAGGGCTCAGTAGTGAGTTTTGTATAAGAATGCAAGAAACCATAAATAAAAACTTTGATTGGATACTAATTTACTTTGTACTTACCACATAATTTGCAAGTGGTTTTTGTCCACTCTCCCTCTTTCTCTTTGTTATGCTTCTGACCACAAATAGGTAAGCAGCATTTATTTCCAAAATGAGGCATCTGGTGATAATTAATCTTATCTAGAATCCGCTTCTCAGTGGAACATAATTAGATTTGTCTTTTGGCAGTTTGTTCCTCTTCCTTCAATTTGTAATGTGACTGTTTAAGAAATTTTTTGGATGTATGTTCTCTAGGTGCCTGTCTTAATCTTTGAATCATACATGGCAGTCTCTATTATTTAAACATATGCTGGACAGTTTACATTCTTTTTTTGGATGAAACAGAATGAAGAGTGAAAATGTATTCATTATTCAAAATAGATATGCCTGCTATTGATAGGTTGTATCCTTTTTTTCCTTTCACCAGTTTGCTTTTATGAAAGATAAAGGTCTCTGAGGGATCCATCTCCTTCCGAGAAACACATGAAAGACCATTAAGCAGAATTCATACAATGTAACTATTTTAATAATTTCAGAATACCAGTTGTACTCACACTAATGATGTCATTAATTTGCTGAACTGTTTATAGTCTGAGAGTTTCATCACTAATTCTGAGATTAAAAATATAAAAATTTAAAAATTGCAGAACTAGTTTGGTCATATTGACTAGTGGTGAAACCCAGTAGTTGTACACATATATATTCATGTTGTTTTAACCAAAACATATTCCTACAGGAGGAGCTGTGTTAATGTTTGATAGGTTGTGCAGCGGGAGTAATGGATACTGCTGAATTTAGGCAGGGTTTAATGTGAAGTTCACTGTGTGACAGATTACTGCATTAGGCACAAGCTTCATGTTTAGGAATCACATAAGCTTTATCTTTTGGAAAGGCTGGCATTACTGTGAGGAATGAGGTAAGTGTGAACCACCTCAGCAGTACCTGCCTGGATCAACAGATGATTTTAAAAGTTGCTCAAAAAACTGGGAACTGTCCTCATTCCAGTGGGTCCTATCTTTGAACCTTCACAGAGAGCACCTTTCCTGTCTTCACATTTAGCTGATCATTTTAGCAAAAGCTGTCTTAGCATGTTTATACTGTACTTTCCAATGTTCTCTTAAAAACCTTAGAAGCTAATCTCCTGTTGGCAAATTTCCAGTTTTCTTTGGCAGAACCTGCCCAATTTTCTTCTCAGGCAGTAATACCCCCCCAATTGAAAATTGGGAGGGAAAGAGATTTTGTAGGAAAATGCATCACTTTTAATAGTGAATGAAGTTGGTCTCTCAAGCCTGTTGAAGGGCTGAACTCTGCTACATACTTTGGATCCAGATTCCTGTATGTTGTGCTACGTCTTGACATTTCTATGAGCTTGTAAACAGAAACTGTTGTGAATATTGGTGATGGTCCAAGCCCAGTTGCTACAGAATAGTGTTGTCTCCATGGGAGTTAGGAAACAGGCATCTTCTGTTGGATACCTTTTATTGCAGTAGAGAGGCTGTGTTACACTCTTGCTGCCTTTTTCTGCTTTGGATGTGTGGTTGTTAGCATGAGATTATGAGGATGTGAAATTTGTGGTTGTTCTTTTGATTAAAGTGATGTATATAGAGTTTCCAATGAGTGATCAAAGGTATACCAAAATATTTCAGAACAGAGAGCACAGAAACTTGTCCAAAGGAAGAAATGAACACAAATAGAAAAGTTAATAAGTATTAAAAATTTGCCAAATAAGCAATTATAAAAGTACTAGTAAGTATAGTTTTAAGCTTACTAGAATGAAGAAAGATGCTGAAATGAAGTAGAAGAAACTTTACTCTGGTTTAAAGTCTTTTATTTTCTGAAGCAAAAAAAGCATCAGTAGACAGAGAGGAATTTTCCCCACATTGAATGCAGAGTGAAAGGAATGCAAAATTTCAGGCACATAATCACAAGTTTTCATAATGTAGTGAGTTTATGTACATCTGCTTAGCACCAGTCACTGACTACATGCCTAATTTTAGGTTTAAGCTTACACTTTGCTGTTTGGCATAAAGTTGGTATGTACATGCTGAGTAGCTTAACTGACATCTGGTGACTTTTTAAGGAGAAAGAGTATGATTATTTGAACAAGAGAAAACCATTAGATTTAATTAATGCAACACCAGTTCTAGTAATGGAACATCCAAGTGAGGTTGTCTCTTTCCTCAGAACAACTTGGTACTGTGTGATTTAAAAAGTTGGACTTCACAGTAGACAGGCTTTTAAAAAAAAAAAGCAGCGAAGGTAAGATTTTTAAAAATGTGGAGAAAGGTTCCAACACAAGCTGGGTGAGATGATTTCTATGATGGTAATTTTCTATAGCAAAACCAAATAGTTTGTAATTGTAAATACTTTCCAGTTAAGACAGTGAAGAGCCAGGATTGTCTTGCTCATAATACTGATATGTAGAATGTATACACTTTAGCAACCTAACTGATGTTTATATGGTAACTTAATGCTGACTGTTTAAAATATTTGACTTGAGACTGGAAAAGTCAGCTTTAATGAATTTCAACATGTGATTTTACAGGGGCATGACAAATGACCAACTCGTGTTGCAGTTGTGATCCTGTTACAGATCTGCAAATCCATTCTCCTTAAAATTCTGATGGTGTCACTATGATCAGCAGTTTACTAAAATGAAAGAAGTAAAATAACAATATATGTTGTCTGTTTTCTTTAGGGTGCAAAATTTGGACATTCAATGGGATTAAACCAGGCTCCTCCCCCGCGTTCTTCTGCTCGAAGATCATTTGGAAGATCTAAGCGATTTAGTATTACTCGCTCTCTGGATGACCTGGAGGTAAATAACTTTCCCTTAAAACTTAGAAGTCTTAGAGAGCTCACAGTAGGTAATGCTGATCATTGCTGAAAGTAAGTAATGTATTAGTGTAATAAAGTTACATGACATTTTTATAAAAGAGAATGGAGATTCCAGGTGTCAACTTGTCTTTTTCAATATTTCTTGAATAGGTTACAATGATGCTATCAGTGGCCATTCTTTCTGTGGGGAATTTTGGCTTAATTTTTCCTGTCACAATTGGTCCTTTGTCATGCAAAAAAATGCAGTTTTTGCTGATCAAAATGTTCATAATGTCCGAGAAATGAATGTATCATGATATGTAAAAGAATCAAATGTTCATCATACTCTGTTTTTTGTTTAGCTGATGAATTTTGACAGCAGTTGAGAAAGGGAATTCATAATCACCTTGGTGATTTTGGGTCTTTTTCTAAGTGCAATATAATGCTATTTCACATCTGGTATAACATCAGTTGGTGCCTGGCCTCAGTGGCCAAACCATATTGATTTTGGTGAAAACAAGGAACAAAAATCCATCCTTCTGCTCTGCTGTAGGGACCACCTGTAGGAATATGGCTTCATTGTATCTTCTCTTCTAGTGTGCCTCCTCAGGCACACATAGTGATGTACAAGTGAATGGAGAGATTTTTCCCTTACCCCTTTATTATGCTTATCTGGAACAAGGTTGGTGGCTGGAGAGAAACAAAAATATGTGCAGAGCTCTTGGCATAAGAGCCATGGAATACACATTATACCACTCTTCATCACGGGAGGGAATGTGGCACACTGAGTCCTCTAAATGGGAAGGAGGTGTTTAAAAAGCATTTGAGATGGGAGGAGGAAAGAAGGAGACACTGAGTTTTCTGCTGTAGGAAAATGTAGGAAGAACAGCATTTCACTGACTGAACTAAAGGAGAAGGGAGCAGAGTGCACTGGATTTTAGGGAGCAGAATATATGGAGGAGCTTCTGGTGTGCTTAGGGAATGCAGGTAGGAACTGTTATTACTTATTTCTCAGCTGTTTTAAAGTACATTTTTTATTGTGGTCTAAATCTATCTTGTCTGAAGCTTTTAAGTGTCTTGCTTTTTTTTTTTGTAGTCATGGAAAATACTTTTTAATTTCTTTGCACTCATAACTTTAATACAGTAAGTGCATAACTTAAACAAACACAGCAAGATCCCCTGGATAAAAGGGTCTGGGAACCATCCAGCTACATCTTTCTTAATCAGAAAATGGTGATTCTTGTAAATTGAAAAAGCTTGCTTCTGTATATTACCAGTTTTGACAGAATTTCTGGTTGCAGTAAGAGAGAATCTTCTCAGAATACTGAAGAGTCTAGTGCTAGTAATTCACATGCAACACCTAAAACAGTTCATACCATGTTCTTCCACATTGGAATTTCATACAGGTTTATGTGCACATCCCATATTTTGAGTGTTTTAAACACCAAGAATAAAATTTAATTTCTCTTGTTGGAGCTGTTTTACATTGCATGAATATTCATTAAAATAGGAACTTGGGACTCTTTGTTAATTTCAGAAAGATGGCATAGTTACTGGCCTAAAAAGTCCATTTTTCTTTCATTATGTCTTACTTGGTATGCATTAGTGTATGTAAATTGAGTAGTACCAACAGGAGAGATTAAGAATCTCTCTGTATCCCAATGTCCTAATTGTTACAGCAGTTAATTTGGCTAGAGAAACTTGCATTCTAGGTCACAGTATGAATTGAACAAAGGAATGATATGTATTAAAATCTATCTAAATGTAGCTATTTGGGTGTGGACTGTTCCCTGTCAGTTACTTCTTTTCACTTTGAAATGTGTGTTTTTGCTCTGTGTGCTGTAAGACAATGATGTCCCAGCCACCAGGAGAAATAGCAACCCAGAGGAGAATTTCTAAGACTTCACAAGTCAAAGTCATACAGTGTTGAGATGTTTTAATGTTGGTTTGACTTTCACATTGCTACTGCAGCACTTGTCCCAAGTCCCCTTACACTTAAGTGTAGTAGAACACAATGTTGTTAGTGCATATTTAGTTTATTTCAGGCCATCTATTTAGAGTTGCTGGAAGAGGAAATAACAATACCAGGAAATTCTTAGAGACTCCACCTTTGGAATAATGACCGTGAACATATTGTATAGGCTACTTGCTTGCTTTTGTGTTCTTCCCAATTAGCAGAATGGATAAGGTACTAATTCAAACATGAATTTTGAAAGTTAATATGCCTCTCTGCGATTGTGGGTTTGATTCCTCCTGGCATCCAACTTCATCTTCTAAATTGAGCAGTGTAAGTAGGTTCCATGGAGATTTTTTAAAATGGGCATTTGCTGAACACTCTTCACTGCTTACAGGTGTGAAGAACGCTGTATTTGGATTTTTTGCTGAAGTATGAACTTGCTCCTTTTGTCTTTGGAGCTGCCGTGTGTGAAATACGAGCCACCAGTGTTGCTGTCTGCTGCCATAAGGTGGCGTGATTTCATTGAAATCTGTTATTTATTTAAAATTCTGTCCAGGAATACAGCATATTTATAGATAGTTTAATAAATAAAAATATGATTGCAAGAGAAAATTTCACTTTTTCTTTTAAATGGTTAGATTATGGCTGGCTATACATGCACAGGCAATATTTGTATAAGGTTAGAATTAGTTAATGATATGGTTGCCCCTCCTTAAGCATTTTCCTCTTACACGCAGAAGCTGTATTTTACCTAGAAGAAAATAGACAATGTTGTAGGTTAACCTCCAGGTGCTGTCTTTACTAATAGAACTTGTATTCAAGATTATTTCAAATCTCCAGGGATCAATATCAGATGAGAGTGCAAAATGGTACAACTATGGTAGGAAAAATGTCTCTAAAACCAGAAAATACACGATCTTATTTCTGAGCAGTGTTTGGTCACACCAGGGCTGGTTATGATTATCCTGTAAGTTGGAGGTGAACTCAGAAAATGAACATGTCTAGTGTACGCCTTATTTATGTTGTTTTCATGAGAAATTTATTTAGAATTTTTTCTTTTCTAAATTATAAGAAATCTGGTTTTAAGAACAGATTTCTCTTTTATGTAACAATGAATTTTCCCATGTGAATAATTTGTTGTTATGAAACTGTCCATTAACAACCATGTTAAAATTCTGTGATTTGCACCAATTTTACCTTCTGGTTCATATTTTCAAGGTATGAGTTAAGCTAAAGGGACCTTATAATTATTTAGTGTTTGGATTAATGAGAGTGCCTGGTCTTTTCTCCCACTTCTCTTCCCTGTAGGTAAATGCCACTGCTCTCATCTTCTTGCACAATTCTGCCCCAGCAAAGATGTTTGTAGATTTATAAACGCATTAAAGGTGACTCTGTGAGACTGCAGAGAGTAGAACACTACCTATGTAAAAATTTACATTGAACAGTAATTCTTTTACTCATAAACAGTTTTGGAAAGAGATTTCATCAAACTTTCAACTGTAGCTTGTTTCATTGATATTTTAGAGTTTTCTTGAGGTCTGAAAAAATGCAGAAACCCTGCAGTATTGTCTTGAAGTCAACAAATTTAGGTTCCTTCTCACCCAAGGAGAACATTCAAAGCTGTTTTTCTCTGAAAATCATTTTGGTATTTGTACTTTTTTTATTTCTCTGTAGTTAAAAATAGGGCGGAGTAGTATAATGAGAGATGTAATCTCTTAAGAAAACAAGTGTCAGGCTCTTCGAGTATTGTTAATCATTTAATATAGAGATCTTTTTAAAATTAAAGAAAGTTTAATTTTTTTTAAATCAAGTATCAGGACAAAAGAAGATGGTCATTGCAGTTATTCTTCTTTTTCTCATTCTGTTTTGGAAACCTTAAAGCAATATCCTATACGAAAAAGAACATTTGTTGTATCAAATTTCTAGAGTTTAGTAACATTTTCAGAGTTGGAATGTATCATGTATTCCTTTTAAAAGGCAGCGTGAGGACTTTTGTTAGTGTTCCATCTTAATTATAACCATTAATAATGTAGTATTATTAGGTGTTATTATAGATAATAATGCTTGATTGGTTTTTTTCCTGTTTTGTTAATTCTACCGAATCAACTTTTTTTTTTGGCATTTTATCTGCTAATTGAAAGCATACAACACATCTCTCTGATACGAGGTTTTTATACTAATGAATGGCATATCTCTGCTGGATATTAGTTTTGGCATCTGTGGGTGGCAAAAGCCCCTAAATGCTCATTTGACTTAATAAGGAGTTTTTAAGTGGATACCTGTCTTTGGTTGACTGATTTAAATAATCAGACAAAGCTTACACAGGGAGATAATAGCTTATATTAGACCAACTAGTATACTAGGAAAATCAGACCAGAAGAGCTAAACATGCCCCAAACTTTTCCCACCCTGTCAGGTACTCTAATAAAAAGTATTAACTCTCCCTGCCGAGGTTGCTTTACTGACATTCTCAGATCATCATCACAGCCACAATGCCACCACTATGGCCACTATAACTACATGATTTAAATCAAGGCCTCTTCATTCTTAGTTTATAATATTGAATTTAAAATTTAAAAAGAATGCATATTTTTGTCTTAGATTTCATCCATTTTTTAAAGCTCTGATACATTTTTTGAAGCCATGGTCTACTAGTATACACATGTTCCACTGTGTCCCACCTTTAAGTAATGTATCTTTGGCACTATTTTGTCCTAATTCTTAGCTAAGATTGAACCAAGTAATTGACAGTCTTCCTGTCAGCTTTTCAGGAAGGCCAGTCATGAAAAAATAGTACATGCATGAGAAAATCTCCATCTTTGTATGTTAAAGGTAGTTGTGTATTTTTAGCATGCTAATAATAGACTTTGTAAAGGGTTAATCCAGTCTCATATAGGGATATTCTGAAGTCTGAGTGTTAACACAGACCAGCCTCTGACACTGCTGTTTGGGAAGCCTCATGGATTTGTGCCCACATTCTCCGTTCTTGTTTCTCTTTTCCCTTTGCTGGCACTAGGGGTCAGCTTTGGAAAGAGTGCAAAGTGTAAGATGTGTGCTTAGTGATTCCACAGTCCCTTTGCTATACCAGCTCAAACCCTCTCACTGAACTATGACAAACAGCTTTAAACAGTGTAAGTTACTCATGACATTACACATTGATTTCTTTGCCTTGAATTGCTGTAGCATATATGGTCATGGAGCTGATCAGTAAGACTTTGAAAGCATCCCATGGTTTCTGCCAGGCATTCTTGTGCTCTGTTCAGACTCCTGGCTGGAGTTGTTTACCTGCTGGGCTGCACAGTGGCTGCACACCTGTGCTGGGAAGTGGCACACTGCCAGGACACAGGGGCAGGCAGGGACTTGCAGTGTTTGTACTGTCACACTGTTCGAGCTGTCATTTATGTGGTTTCATCCTGGGCCAACTAATGTATTTGCTCAAATGATTCTGGAAGTTAGCCTTACTAGGTAGCATCACTGTGCCCAGCAGCCAGTTTGGATACAACCAGCTTGATGGATAGGAGATTGGGAGAGCTTGGTGGCACAGCCAGAAAGCACCAGCTGTCTTTGGAGCTGCACAATAGCTTACGGCGCTGTTTATTTGAGTAGTACAAATACAGCCAGGTTACCATCATCTTGTTCTGGATGTTATCCCTTAGACATTTTTTCCTTTGCTGTCATCATTCTCTGTATGTCTTAACAACATTCAACAGCATCATTTGGTTTCACATGTGGTTCTCTAGAGTGCTCTATTAAGAATTTCAGACTCTCAAGCATACTCTGGAGGATCATCTTCAGGCTTTTACTTTGGCATGTGGGATCTTGTCAGGTACTTTAGTTACATCTATTGTTAGTCTCTGAAACAGAAAACATCATGCTACCAGTATACATTTTATTTTTCTTCACAGATTGTGCACTGGCACTACTATTAAGCTTTTGGTGATATTTTATACTGTACCATAATTTTTAATATTGTTGCTATCTGCTCTTAAGTTTATGTTTACAGACTTTTTCATGGAAAGGTCTTGTGTTCCTCACACTGTTTCGTAAAGTATCTGACAAAGGTGGGTTAGTCAATGAGTACAGTTGTATGTAGCCTCTTTATTGTGAATTTGAGATACTAATTTCTAGACAGAATCTAGAATGTTAAATGTGATTTTTTTTCCCCAGACACTGAGAATAATGGGATTTGTTTTCTATTATTGTAATTGGTAAAATTACCATCCTTCAGTAATTTTACTGCTTACTGTTTTCTCCTGCATTGGGGTTATTTTCTTCAGATTCTGAAGAAATATGCCATGTAAATTTGCATGTAAAAAGCAGAGGAGTCAGTGAATGTGCTGAGAGCTGGATCTCATCTCTGCTTTCTTTGTGAGGTGCATATGGCAGTGCTCATCATAACAGTGCTCATCCCATGGTTTGGTGCTTGAGAAGAAACCAACAGTGTTGCCAGTATGGATCCCTTAGGGAATTCAGTCTCCATATGTGCGAAGGCAGTTGGCACTGTATGGAGAAAATTCTCCCTGAGGAAGCAATCAGTACATTGTTTGACCCTGCCACTCAAGTGCTGTCCAAACCTTATTGCCTCTGGGCTTGGCTCTCCAACACAAGCCCATTTTTGTCACAGAACCAGAGACAACAATATATGCTTGGGACTAGATATAGACTTGTATTCTGCATAAATAAATCTTCTTGTAGTAGCCAGTCCCACCATTTTTAAGGTGTGTGATTAAATGGATACAGATGAATTCACATGGTGTCAACCCCTGTGATGCTGTCATGTTTGTGGAACTACAAGGATCAGCCAGGGTGAGCAAATTGAAGTAACCACCTGAAGCAACAGAGGGGTTGCATTCCCTAATTCAGCAATATAAGGTATTGGAGTTTGGCTTTGTCTCTCTTCTTTTGGTTCTGGTCTCCTTGAGTAGTGATGAAACAGTCAAAGCTCACACAAGTGAAACCCTTGCCAGGTGGGCAATCTCTTGGGGTTGTCTTTCTCCTGAACCTCTGGTACCTTGTTTTAAAATTGGGCTTTCCTCTTTGAACTGAAATTTCCCTCTTCTGGGTCTGGTTCATAAGGCACGTGACATTAAGGTGAAATAAGAGCTTACTGCACTGGGGTCTGTTTCTGAAAAGCAGAATTATTTTCTCTTAAGTTTCTTATATTACATTTGTTGATTGAAGGGGATCTTTTTAAAGCTCCTCCCAAGAAGGTGAGCAATGAGGTGAAGTTACTCCAGGTAATAAGGACAAGAGCAGCCTCTGAAGATGAGAGCAGGCTACTTTTATGAGACTGAATGACTGGACAACAAAATGGCAGATGAAAATTTATGCAGATAAACACAAAGCAGTGCAAATGAGGCAAAAATTTCAGCTGAATGTTTCTTCTCAGAAGTGAGGTCTTTGAGTTATAAGGGAGAGTGGCATGGAAAAATTAGCTCGTACAATAGCAGTGAAGCAATATTCTGTATTGTGAGTTATTAGGGAAGGAATAGATGACTCTATTGCATACATATGTGGTTTCTCCATATCTGGTCTCTTTATTTTAAAATGTTCTCGTATATTAGAAGAAGAAAAGCTTCAGAAAGAAATAGTGCAAAATCATAGGTGGCTTAGAAGAAGTACTTGGGGTCGACTGTTCACTCCTTCGGGACAAGAAGTCGGCACCATTAATTAAAGGTAGCTGGAGCCAGGAGCAAAACAAGCAGGAGAACACGATTGTTCGTGTAGGAGGTGAGTCGGTCTGTGGGATGCCTCACCACTGAGTGCTGTGGATGCAAGAAATTTGCATGTCCTGGAGGGAAAGTGGACAAATACGTGGAAAAGAGAGCCACTGGGGATTGTTAAGGAGACAAGCCATGCCAGGTTCAGGAAATTTCCTGAGCTAAAAGTACCTGGTGTCTGGGAGAATGTAATCAGGGAAACGTCCTCTCTGTTGCCCTGTGCTGCTTGTCAGTATGCTTCTCTACGTGGGCACTGCTGGAAGCGTAATGCTGGATTTGATAAACCCCTGTTGGAACTGATTATGTTTGTAGACTCGAGGGTGGACATCGTTTCTCCTTGGCTGGGATGCTGTGGGTGTACCCTTGGCACAGGAAGCTGTGTTACCTTTCCCTTGGTGTAAGCTTTTTTGTTTGTAAAGTAAAGGGCTCGCTGGCTGCAGGATCTCCTGGCGCTGGGGCACTGCCCAGGGCACTGGGAGCATTCCCTGTTAGTGCTGCAGCTTTCGGTGGGAAAAGGCTCTGGCTGCTTCTCTGCTGAGAGCTGCTGCTGCCAAACACATTGCCCATGCAGTTCCTGGGTGGGAGTGAGGAACTGGACGACTGGTTTCGTGCCTCTCTGTCCCTGCCCTCCCTCGGCTGCTCTTCCTGTTACCCGGTATGTCTTTTTGGCATGTCACATGCTAATGGGGGTAAGGAGGGATTTTTGCTCTGTGAGATCTGGTTAATGTTAGGGAGTGAATTAAGACTTTATTGAATAAATGGCATCGGTATTTTTGGAGTGTAATCACAGAATACATAACAGCCCAAACGATAGCACTGTAGTGCTCTGTGAATTGTTTCTGTTTAGACTGCTGGGATTTTGGCTAGGACTTCATACCATTTAGTTTTCACTGTCTTCATGCATTTATGAGTCCAGTGAAGTTTAAAAAAACAAACAAAAAACCTGAGCCACCTGTGGAGCTTCTACTAGATGAGCTACTGCTTTTTATTCAGTATTAAATCATCAAAATATTTCAAGTACTTCTAATACTTTAAAAAAATGCAGTAAAAAGCCCATCCTCCACTTCCCTCTGGACTGAGGAACTGCTGAAGGATGAGAGTTAAGGATTATTGTTGGGCATGCATTTCTTTCTGAAAATGCAGATATTGCTGGCCTGTCTGGAGAGTAGGTGTGGTATTGAAAATTATGAGAGTAATGTTTCACTTGGAACATGATCCTTGTAAATGCCCTGCTTACTCAAAGGAACACGGAGCGTTTTGGTAGGATGAGATAGGTTGCACAATATGCATACATGTGATTGTAATCATACTGAGGCACGTACCTACATGCCAGGAACTGCTAGAAATTTGCTGTGAGTCTTACAAGTTTTAACAATATTTTTTAGGAAGTATTTTTAGATTATATTTTAAGTATCTTTAGTAGGGTTTGATGACCTAGTTCATTCAGGTAATAAACTCATCAAAGGGGAATGTATTAAAAAAGAGAATACTTTGGACGAGAAAATGGTGTTGACTCAATGCTTAAACAAGTTCGGACAAACCTTTACGACGGAGTCCTGTAGGCCCTTACTGAATGTATTTTACATTAGCAGATTCCTCAGCAGTGCTGTTGTCTTTATAGAGGCTTTATTGTTACGCAGGACCTGCCTAAACACCATTTTGAAAGCTGCCTGTTCCTTTTGATGAGAAGATACAGAACCAGGGGGCGGAGAATAGGCTGGGGAGGGAGGAGAATAGGAGAGGTGTTGATAGGGCATAACAGAGAGAAGCCTCATTTTTTTACTGGACTCTGGAAGAAGTAAATATGTGTTCAGAAAGAGCATAATAATAACAGTTTCAGGGACTGTTTCTTAACAATGAGATATTAAACTATTTATACATGGAGAAAACTTTTACTGATAGTCAAGTGTCTGTAAGTATAAAGTTTTGTTTGTCTAAAGCGAACAGAAAACAGGAATATGTTTTAATGAGTAGTCTTCCGAGCTAAGAAATTTGCAATGAAATATGATAAATTATGCTTCTAAGGATTCAATGAGGTTTTAAAGAGACAAAGTTCGTAAGTATTTAAGTTGACTTTCTATATAAGCTCTATTATGATATTAAGACTACACCATTTTTATAGACATGTTTTAAATCTCTCTTTTGCTGTATTGAATTGCCTTTAAAATGTGGAGTGAGTGTAGTAGATATACTGATAGTTGTCTAAGTTTTTATAAATCTTTCACTTACTTTTCATTATAGTTGCACGTGTGTTTCCGCAAAGCAAAAATGTCTTGTTACAGATATGTTACCTTATAATTGTTAGAGCATTTTTTTAAGTTGTTCAGCTCAAGTTATTTTTCTTCTTCCAGTTGGATTTTTATCCAATAAAACAGAATCCAGATGGTGTGACTTATTAAAAGAACTGAAAATAAATGAAAAGTATTTATAGAATACAAAATTTCTGAGGTATAGAGATTGCAGATCAGTTTTAGTTTCTTTTTTTGCTTAGAAACCACATATTTTGTAAGTAAGCATCCTAGCTGTATTATAGAATTTTGAAATTATAATCTTATTATTATGCCTATATATATCAGAGTAAAACTGTCTTAAATGCTAGAAGTATGGCAGCAAAATTCTCATATTTTAAAATGAGGAGAGAAAGAAACAATTGCAAAGCCTAGGAAGATATATATGCATTGTTTGCTTAAAATTTAGTAGTTTTTATGCTCAGCTTTACATTGATTTCCTTAGAATCTATTGATTCTTAGAGGCTCAATGTGCAGTAATAGAAAATTCAGAAGTGGCTTAATGTGTTTCAGTGGTCTGTCACTTGTTCTTATCCTTATTCTTATCCTCTTTAATATGTAGTTTAGTTTACTACTGGACTGCAAGTCACCTTCCATCTGGATGTGCAACTTATGCTGTTTCTGCATGTTTTTCTTACTGGAGAGAATTCATTTGTCTTAAAATGTTGATCAACAGAAGGGGGGGAATAGCTATTTACAAACATTTTTGAAAAAGGGTATTTTTAAATTTTCACTTTATGGTCAGGCTCTATAGAATTATTTTTCAAAGTTTACAATGTGGCTTTTAAAACCAAATAACTTATTTTTAGAGTAGATTGCTGGATGGCAAATCCTGAACTTAACACTTGAAAATGTGTACATGCGTCTCAGCAGTGCTGGCAGACAGCAGAGGGCACTCAGAGCAGTAGTTTGCATCCTTCTCTTTCCTTCCCTGAATTTGCTGTAGGGGAAGTCTTGGTGTTTCACAAGGCAGCTTGTATTTCAGTTATTTATACAGAAACAGATTCCAAGTAGCTTGCCATGAAAGTATTTTCGTTAATATAGCATTGAAATAGGAAGGACTTTTATCTTTAAAATTGGTAGAGGGAATCCACAGTGTTGTGAATGAGAGAATCTTTCCTCTCTTGATCAGTAGCACATATGGGGTCTGTTTATTGTTGAGTAGCTGACATTCATTGACAAAAATGTATCTAGACAGATTCCAGAAAATTTAGAGAATTGGGGGAAAAAAGCATTTTATGGCAGAATTTTCTTAATTTATGTGTAGGCTTTTTGATACTCCTTTTATTTCAGTAATTAGGGTCAGTGAGATAATTTGTATTCTTCTCATTTTTTCTCTGGCTGTCATGCAAGTAGTTGTTACATTAATATGACATAAAAAAATCAATACTTCATGAGATTTAAAATTTTTGATCGTGCATTCTGCCAATGTCACAGTTACTTCAGGACTCTGAGTGACGAGGGGATTGCCTCTTTCTAGTTGCCTGGTAGTTTTTGTGTATGTTTCCTTTTAGGAGTCAGGGATATATTAAATCCTATTCATCTGTTGACAGGTTAAAACTCATCGAGGCTCCCTGTCATTCTATCTTTCTCTTCAGCTTCTTCTGCTCTGAAAACTAATGTACAAAAGAAAATGCGAGCAGGAAGTGGAGGGAGGGTAGAAGAGAAAAACAGATCCACCTTATCTGGGGTCTCTACCCCTTCCCACAGTTTAGCTTCTGAGCAGATGGATGTGGGTTTACACGTGTCATCTTTGGTGTATCTGAGTAAGGCATTTAAAGCTGCTGTACCATATTTAAACAGTTTCCATTATTAGCTTTGCAAATTAACATCCCTGCTGCTTTTGACCTTTGACTTGCCTGCCTGGTTTACAAATATGCTACACAAAATCACAGGATTTTGTATCTGAAGCTGCCGAAATAACCTGTGAAAATGTAAAGAGAGATGAATTTTTTAAAGGGCTTTCAGAGCCACATGGCACTTCATTGCCATGATCATTAACTGATATTGTCTAATTGGTAGAGCTTATTCTCAGTGTTAGTAGAGTCACTGTGTGGAAAAAATGTAGATGTGCAATGAAACAAAATCAACAATCTTAAATTCTGTTTAAAGTAAGGGATTATTAGGTTTGTAACGCCAAGTGTGAGTGCCCAGAATGTGTAAAACGTTGCCCACCCACAGTGTTCCAAACAACATTCACTGTAGTTGCTCCAGGGAGCTGCTGGTCTTGCAGCAACATCCCATTGTGCGTGGGGTTATTTTTCTCCTACTCATTCTTTTGGGTTACATCCTCACCTGTTAAAACTCTGCCAGTACTTTTGGTCTTCCTGGGTGATTTCTATAGGATTTAGGTTGAGTGTTAAGTAAATGCTATTGATAAAAGTCCTGTTTTATGTTACCCCAAAAGGTGTTCACAGGAAAGTTCTTTAGGCATTTCTGATTCATTTGTGGTTTTTACTTATTCATTGTAAGGATTATTATGCACCTGATCACCTTGCGTGTTTGTAATGGTGTTGCTGTTTGGTTAAGGTATGAACAGTGAAAATACATTCTGCATCCCACTTGGTTTAGTGTCAAGCAAAATGTATTTAAACAGCTCTGGCATTTTTTCTTTATAAAATTGTACATTTTTAATACTTATCCACACACAGTAATACTCTTCTGTGCAAGTGTCATAGGACATTGGCTTCTGAAATCCCAAAATAATGGAGGGTGTAATTTGTAAAACATGTTTTTTCCTGTCTACCCACCCATTTGTTTCTATTGTCATGGTATTAAATACTTGTAGAAGCATTCAAGGCTGCAGTGGTGTGCATATTCAAACAAGTAATCAATCACAAAATTAAGTTTGTCCATTGCAGACGTTGACTTATGTCTCTGAAATGTTTGTTAAAATATGCTTCCTCCATTTTCACCTGCAATTAGCTTAAAATTTCTTCTCTAATCATTCTAAATTAAATTGAGAAGATTAGGTTTTTCTGTTAGCCAAGTATCTTCATTCTACATCCAAAAATGGGAAGATGTGCAGACTTTTGCAAGTCAATTTTAGCCTGAAATATTGAGTTAATGCTCTTAGTTTTGTCTCATTTTGTCGCATTATAAGTTCAGAGTAGTATTTGCCTTCTTCATGGGGTTGTTTTTATATTGGGGGCTCAACCTAGGAACTATTTGAATGTGAAGGATTGCACATGCTGCATTGAACAAGGGAGAAGGTTCCTCTTTCCTAAACGACTATTAGTAAGTCCTCCTAGGGCTTAAGGACATCCCACCAGCAGAAAAATGCCCTCTAGTCACTCCCAGATTGCAATTCTGGTGTTTATTTTTAGCAGAAAATTGTATTCTGATTGTTTAAAAAATAACAGCAAAGAACGGTTTAGATACTATCCCTGTTTATGCGTGGACTGCAGCAAACTTCCTGAAATCCTATACTTTCCATATAGAGTCTCTGGAAGACACTGCTGTCACAGGCAAGTGAATAGCACTTCCCTCTTACATTGCAGGGAGCCTCTTTTGCTCTCTGTTCCTGAGGCGCTCTGCACAGAACTCTCTTGCCATCGGTTGAGGCTCAGGTAGTGAGGAAGGAAGGGCAGGATAGCAGTTGCTTTCTGAAAGGAGAATTCTGACTTTAGTGACAACAGGCTACTCCTAGGTTTAATGAAATCTGCCAAGTCTCCTTGTGCTGCAGATTTTTATGTGCAATTTATAGCATTAACCACTGAAAAGTTAAACAGAATGGACCATTTGAGGTCCTACTTTATTCTGGCTTGCATTATGTAAACCTCTGAAAATAGTGGTTTACTATGTAAATGTTTCTATAACTAATGTTAGGGTGATTAACTAGTGTTTTTCTGAAAACTGTCTTGGAAATCTGTTCTATTGAATACAGGACTATCACACAATTCAACGTCATTTTGTTTTCTTGATTTGTTATAGGAAACGTTTTAAAATACAATCAGTATGATTTATATAAAATGATCGAGCTTTTCTGGTGAGAGATAATTGAGATCTAATCTGAATCCCTGACGAACCACAGCTTCCTGCATTGGCCTGTTGCTATTGGTAACATAAAGGGAGTAAAATAGAACTTCATACGAAATGCCTTTAAACTTTACTGGCATGTACAGGCATGGAACAGGGTTGAATTTTTTAGTTTAATCTCTGAGAAGCCGACGTGTTAAGGAAATGCTTTTTCCATATTAAGTGAAGATGAATTTAGGAAGAGTACTGTTAGGAAAAATAACTGCTGTTTCTTATGAAGAGCGGGTAAGTGATATGAATTATATTTAGCTAAAGCAAGGCATCGTTGCAGTGAGAAATTAGAAGAGGCTATTGTTACTGGCAAGAAATTAAAGAATGGTATCAGCTTCAGAATGCTTTTTGCTTAGCCTTTAAGCTTTTTGACTTTAAAGTATTTGAGTTAAAATTCCTTTGTGAATTAATACATTGGGTTTGTATTATCAGAGAAAAGTAATCTCACTATACCAACTAACAATGAGATTTTGATTTGTATTTATGAACTGTGACCAATATGTATGAAGCTAAAAAATGAGGATGTTTATAACGTGTGCCTAATTTTTAATTCTGTGCAATGTTTCTTGTATATGCTTTCCCTACCATTATATCAATATTATATCTTTAGGTAAACATGTATATATTTTGTATATATCTTTATCAAAATAATTTTAGGGATGGATTTGGCACTTAAGGCACTGTGTTTATATATGATGATCGGTTTTGTTTGAGGTAAAAAGTTGAACATTTATTTCTTAAAGGAATTCCAAATGTCACATCATTTGTTCTTCATATGTTGTTTTTATAGATTCAAGTATTTGACAAAAATATACTGAATATATTCAGTAAAGTTATTGTACTGTAGTTGTACAGTATTTTTCTTCTTCAGAACTCTTAAATGCAGAATACTTTTGTATCAACTATTATAAATGAAATTTGGTGATAGAGAATTGAAAAGAGAAATTGTATAATAGTCCTGCTTTAAATGGCATTCTGAAAGGGCACCCTTCTCAGAGAATTCTAAATCATTAAATTAATTGCAATAATATTTTGAAATGAGGATAAAAACCCTGTAATATTACTCTGATATTTAGGAGGGTACATTTGAGATTGTTTATTAGAAGGCAAAGTCTAACAATAATTTATAAGTAACATGATTTTATTTTTTATTTAAAATGTTAGAACAGTATATATTACATTTTGAGACATGATCTTCATTCCAGAGACCGTTGGAGTTCATGGCATAGGCAGTGTTGATGCTCTAATGTATTTAAAAGGATAAAAATATGTGTATGTAATGTAAATCCTGGAGTAATGTGACTGAAGACCTTGGATTCCACTCATAATTCATACCTTGGCAAAAGCAGAAGCTGCTTCGGGTGATTTAAGAAGTAGTTTGAACAAAGCTGGATGCAAGCAGAGGGTCAGCTGAGTGGTAGGCTCTCCCTGAGCTGTGACAGAATGTTTGAAAGTTGGCTCTTTGTGTTCAGTCAGTAAATCTTCAGTGCTTCATCTCTTAAAGAACACAGCAGGTTTCCCAAAGTTATTTTGTATACTGAAATCATACGAGAAAATCAGTTTAGAAGGTTGGTGGAGCTGTGTGTGCTATTCCAACCTGAAAGACTTAATTAGAGGGGCTTTTGTAAAATAGTGTGCAGTATGAGACTATACTGGGTGACTAAGAGATGCTGGAGGCAGCAGGCAGAGAGTTCTTGGGATGCAGCAAGAAGTCGATGCCTGTATTGGAAGCAAGTGTGTGCTTTAGGAAGGAGACACAGAGAGGGGATCTTTCTGTGCGCCCAGGAAAGGAATAGATGTTTCTGTTTAGTCTGTGATTTTGTCATTATAGATTGTTAGAGTAGGAGAGAGAAGTACGTCTTCACTCTCCTTACGGATTTTTACCCTCTGCATCTCAGGAGGAATGTGAGAGATGTCTTTTTTGACTCAGGAAGGTGCACCCCCACTCTGATAGCAGAGGTGGTTTCACGTTGCTCCATTTCATTCCTAAGGCCTCGCCTTTCCCACTATGTGTCACCCTTCCTGGTATCCCCATCTTTCCTTTTGTTCCATGCCAGTCCTTGAGCATGACTTTGATTTGAATAACAAATCTTGAGGTGGAGAGAAAGGACTTTTTTTTATTTGTATTTGTGCTACCTTGTGTAGTCTGCACACATGGATTTATTTTCTCAATGTAATGTCTCGGATATGGGTAGGGTATATTTTGATTTTCTGCACGATAGTGTTATGGCAGAATTTCACAGTACGTAGTTACTTCCCTGGGACCTGATCTATATATCCATATGTGAAATGGAACATGTAAGATGAAATTAAGTGGATTTTCTGGATAAGAGTTTTTCTGACACCTGAAAGTTGTCATCAGACTAGCTTCATGCAGTGGTGCCCATGTCTAGCAGGTTATAGGCCATGAAAGCTAAAAGGTACAGGCTGTTTCAATCTTATGAATTTTCTACCTTATGAATTATTCTCCTTTATGCCTTCTCTCCTTTTGTACCCTGTTGTTAGTGCAAGGTACTATGTTGTCTACTTCTCTTCTGGAAGAAAAAAATTGTGTACTCACAAAGTAGTTTTCTCCCTGATAATTATTGGAAGCTAAAACTCTTTTAGATTTGTTGCAAGCAGATCCTGAACACAACACCAAAAGCTCATGGGCCTTTGTGGTTTTTCCACCTAGCAAAGAGAGATGATACAGAGAGAAGCTTAACATATTTTGTCTTATTCAGAACTTTCTGCTATCCAATATATGCTGAAGCATTTGCCATTTTACAGAGACCTAGAGTGTCTTTGATGGTTTGTGACAAGTGGACAGCCACTGTTCAGCTTGCTGGCCCTGGCACTGCGCTTCTCACTTCCAGGTATCAAGATCCCACCCTGAAGGATCAGGAAGAGAATTGCATCCCCCAACTTTGCATGTGGGGAGTGTGTGTCTGTATAACTCAGTTGCTAATCCAGCTAGATGAGCCAGCAGACTTCCCATGAAGAGATATACTGGAAGACATTTTACTTTTTCTAAATTAGATTTATTTTTTTAAATTTTTGGAACTGGTTGCCATCAGACTCCTGGCATATACTGTGAGCTTATTCCTAAACCAATTTGGAAATCATGGTAATTTGAACAACTAATTTCAGTTCTTATCTGGTTGTGAAAGATTTGAGGCTTGCATGCAATTAGATTTTATCTCTGGGTGATAGTTCACAACATATATGTTCTGTCATTTGGAATGAAATGCTTAAATACTTTTCTAAAATCTTCACATTAGCCCTACCTGACCCAGAGTCCATACCCTGTTCTTCCTCATCTTTCAGCAGTGGCTACCTACAGGGACTGTTCAATTTTATAGCTTTCTGATACATATGTTTTTCAATAAGTGGCTCTTAATATGTATGTGGAGTTAAATTTCATCAAAGGATAAAACTTTGTGTGCGTAGTGGGTCAGATTTTGTCCTGAAGAGCCTCCAGTGGTGCTAAACACGAGTGCTGAAGAATGAAAACCAGCCCCCAACATATAGTGTATTTTTAAAATGAGATCATCATAGTATTTAAAGAAATCTGGTCTTGCAACTTACACCTTTAGACAAATCTAGACAAGTTTCAGCTGAACAGTTTAGAAGAGAAACTTCATTGTCTAAATGAGGACTGCGTGCAGTTTCTGAGAGATTTATATTGAGATTTCTAAGTACTCAGAAACGTGAACATACTACTGTGAATTCTTACACAATAATTACAAGCTTAAGTTTCCACCTGGTTTTATTGAATTATGTGATTTTAGTTCAGTTACCCAGATGAATGTAAAAAAATGTTCTTAAAATAAACTTTATTCTATGATCTCTGGAAGTAAGTGGATAATGCTTGGAACATGAGAGGTATATTTAGTGACACTGTAATGTAAAATATAGTTCCTTCTATAGGTACTTCTTTAAAAGTGTTTAAACATGATAATTACTAGGGCCTTGCTTGGAGAGATTTTAAGATGTTGGTACATGTCATGTAACACTCATTAGCCAAAGCATTTAAAAGAAACACACAAAACCAATCCATGGTGTGTAGAAAGTACACTGCACTAACTTATAGTAAATGCATTGACTTAAAACTGGATCTCATTGTCCACTAATAATTGAGCTTTTCTATGAAATTACTTCATTTTCCTTGTAAAAGTATATTTTACAGTTGTTAACTTCCCAGTTTTTAACAAAAGTACTGTGGATATTCTTTTTGCTATCATGAGAATCCTATTAATTTTACTTCAAAAAAATGAAGAATTGTACTTGGTGTTTAAATCTAGATTCATGCAAGCTGCCAAAGTAAATGACCATTCCTAAAATGTATATATTTGGAAAGTACTTTTATTTTTTTATGCCTAATGTGTAAACTGATACCATTACTTTACTTTGAGTCATCCTTTCCTTCATTCTTTGAGAAATGCCATTGAAGTTGTTTATTCATTAGCTGTACCATACAGGGATGTGACTAAGAAATTAGAAGCAATGATATTTATAAACCAGATTTCAGTAAATTAAATGTTCTAAATTGCAAACATTAATTAAGTTATGGCTTCTGAATGCATAATTTGCTTGCTAGGCTTATGTGCACAATAGAGGTAGAAAAGATGTCCTAAGCCTCACTGAAGAACTCTTAACTGAAACAGAACTACTTCTTTTATATAACTGAAACAAAGCTATTACAGTGAGATGCCTGGATACAGTTTTGATTATATTATTATGCTTCACAGATGCAGAAGCATTTATTTTTGTGTAGTTAAGCAAGAAGTGCCATAGTTTTTTGGATCTTTTTCATGAGAGGTGTATTTGTGTTTATCTGAAGTGGCAGCAGAGGAATGATGCCAAGAGAGACTAGTTCAGACTTTGAGAGTTCCAGCATACTTGTGTCAAAGACTGGATCAGATCCTCTCCTGGTGAGGTGGATGCTGAGGCCACAACAGCTGATGGATGTTCTTCAGATAATGTTAACAGCAGCGTGAGATCCTTCAGTGAAATAGTGAAAGGGGAAGATATTAGTCTTTTAAGAATTACTGAAGGGTTTTGTGGATTTTGAAGGAGAGTGGGAATGTTTATTCCCAAGGCTAGGAAGTACAAACTGTGAACAGATAGCTGTTCACTTGAGTTGTGTGTGTAGATATATATATGCTTTTTTCTTCTCTGTGTTTTCCATATTGAAGAAATTGTAGGTATTGTACAGCATTCTTTCCTAGCTTTTTAAAGAGCAGTACAAAAGAGAGTTTCTTTTTAACTATTTAGAAAGTTAAAGGTTGAACGACACTTTCAATGACCAAGAAAAGGTTCCCCAGACTAAAATAAAAATGTTTTTTAATAGTCATTAACAAATCAACACAAACTTAAATTTAAAAGCCATCTGTCCTCTGGACTTCACTAAGCTGAGTGTCAAGGTGCAAGCGCTGGAGTACATGTTTGGGAAATGGCCACTACTTGGATTTAGAGAGGTATTGCCTGCCTTGAGATAATTTGTGATCAAAGGGGAGAAGTTTATGGTAGATAAGCACATAAACTTCAATACTTCACTGGGAGACTAATTGTTCTTGAAAAGCTGATGTACGATACTGGTTGGGATGGTGAGGAGTTCTTACCTCTATAGCTTATTGGAAGCACTCTGACCATCCCTTTCTCTCTGTAGCAGTCAGAAGTGATTGACCTGGGCAGCTTTCAGAGTTATCTCACTGACAAAATACCGAATTTTAATTCCACAAATCTCCAGATTTTGCAGCAAAATAAAGTATATGAGGTGTTGGTTTTATTTTAAGTCTTTGCAGGTCAGTTTTACGTATCTGCTTTGTCATGTGTACCAGTCGATTGCTCATCCAAGAAGGACTTTTGGAAGCTGTGTGGCTTCCACAGCAGGAAGCAGTTAGTCCAGTAAAAACTAGTGGGATCAAATTCCTGGACAGTAGTGGTTAAAAGGCCTGGGGTGAATTTCATTGTGGGGAGAAAACACCTGGGAGAAAGTAACAGATAGTTTCTTTAGATTTTCCTCTATAATGTTATCTGTTATTAATAGGATGATAAAAGTAGCCAACACTTCAAATTTTACATGAAGCTCAAAGATTTATAATATTTGCCATGAAATTTAAGTAATACTTTTTTTCTTTCTTATTGCAGTCAGCAACTGTTTCTGATGGAGGTAAGTTGAAGCTTGTTTTTACTTTTATAATGAAAAGTAACTTTTCCACATTAAGCAACATCGTATGTGGTAAATAATGTGATGTATTACAAGATGTAAGTCCAGAGTGGCACAGAACTCCGTGACTGCTTTGGGAGCTGTGCCAGGGAAAATATTGCAGGATTGTGTTCACATACTTTCACTGGTTTATTTGCATAATATTTTTTATGGCACATTTATGTATGCATGTTTTTATTATAACTAGGCTTCTTCATTCATAAGAATAAAGAGGCTAATCTGGTAGACCTTACTGTAATGGGATGGTAGATAAAATCTCATTCCCTGTTTTATTGTCCTTTACATACCCTGTGTGCTTTTGAAGAGATGCTCAAGCTTCTAGGTTGTAAGTTGTGTTGGTACATTTGTTGAGGTTGAAATTTCTTAAGCGTGATGCACTTTGTGAAGGGGGTAAGTAATTTGATATTTGTAAAATCCCAGCATGGAGCTTTTGCACTTCTGTAATTCTTCTGAGTAAAATCTTCTTTATTGCACCTAAGCTTGTTTGTTTTGATTTTAACATGCCTTTAATGTTTTAAAGGATGTCCACTCTTTGTTAAACATTAGAAGATGATTTCTCTGAAGCTTTGAAGTTAATTGAAACAGTTGAAGTATGTTCCCTTAATGGAATAAAGGAATTTGTATAGTTTAGGGTATACAGGAGAAAGCTTTTCTCCTTGCCTTTCTTGGCATGAATTGGTTCACTGGATCCTGCAGAGAAACTCACATACATATTATTATATTTGCTATTCTTTGACAACAGTACAAGACAATTTTATTAAATAAAAGGGGCAGAAGGGGATAAGCTGTGTTGTTCTAATTAGTGCAGTGAAATTGAAGAAATATTTTGAATGGTAAGGATAATTTTTTATATTACATGCAAATGTAAGTGCAAAATTAGCAATACTATTCACAAAACTTCATTATGTCCTAATTTCTGATTCCTTGCAAGACTAAAACTACACTCAAGAGAAACATTACTATTTTGGTCCCTTTAGGAGAGCCGTTTTCCAATTGCTGGCTGACCTTGTCAGGTGTTTTCCTTCTCTACTGCTTACAGTCTCCTGCTGTACAGTACTTCTGTCTGGATGATAAGATAGACTCTGTATTGTATCTTTCTTGTCTGCAGAGTGAGAAAACAACAAAACAGAAAATAATAGTGTTTATTCACTTTTTTATTTCTAAAATGTAGCATATGTTTTTGTGGGAAAAAGATGTGTTTTTCCCCCCAGATGTTACCTGGTGGATAGAAAAATCAAAGCACAGACCTTTTGTTTCTGTATATATCTGAAGTAAGTTCGAGGTGCTGAGGGCCAAAAATTTGATTGATCTTTTTTAGTTTAAATGTAATGTACTTGTGTCTTGTCTCCATGAGGGTTCTTGTTCTATGTTAATGAAAATTATTTTACTTCTGTTCCTTATCCAGACCTGGAGATCCCTGTGATAGTAATCATATGATAGTAGTTTCAAGCTTTTTATGCTTCCAGCTGAAAATTTATTTTAAAAATCCCACTTATTTTCTGTCCTTCCCATACAACTTTTGTATTGCGTTCCAAATCAGTAGGTAACTGTTTTCACAAATAATTCTATACAGTTTTCTATATGAGATCTAAGAGCCATGTAAGGTTGCAGAGGTGATAAAACAGCCAAGAAGTTATATACAGTCTTCTGCTGATTTGTGTCACTTATTTTTTCAGCTAGTTCACAATATTCTCTTCATTGTTAAATGTTACTCAAGAAGGGGGGTGTAATTTGTGTAAAAAGTGGTAGTTGAACTATACTGACTACTGTTGAATCAATGCTTAAGTACCCAGAAAATGGATTGGAAAAATAGGAACCAGAGAGCCTGTAACCAGAAAATGAAATTAAATAAATTCCTGATTAATTTCATTTAGAGTTGCATTGAGTAAAAAGCTCTGATTCATGTGTGAATTACGTTTCCTAGCTTTTTCTTTTATTGAGTATGTCAGAGCACTGAAGTTTTCCCGGTCTTAATCTCACTAATGCATTAATAGATCCACAGATTTACACATTTTCGGGCATGTCTAATTTAGAGAAATTTTCACTAGTGTAACCATTAGTACAGCACTGCATACTTCCCTTCTTAGACTAAATCTTTATCATCAGAGAATCACAGACTTGGAATTGGAAGAGACCCTAAAGTTCCAATCCCCTGCCATGGGCAGGGACACTTTCCACTAGACCTGGTTGCTCAGAGCCCCATCCAACCCTGCCTTGAACACTTCCAGGGAAGGGACATCCACAAATACTGCAGGCAACCTGTACCAGTGCCTCACTGCTATCACAGTGAAAAATTTGTTTAATCTGAATCTACCCTCTTCCAGGTTAAAGCCATTACCCCTTTTATCACTCTATGCCCATGTTGAAAGTCCCTCTGCCCCCTTTAGATACTGGATGGCTACTTTAAGGTCTCTCCAGAGCCTTCTTTTCTGCATTATATTACTAATTAATATTAGTATTTGTACATATAACTAGATGCTATAAATACTGTTAAGCTTCAGTATGGGAAGGAAATTCATGTGTAGAAAGTAATTATTGCGTGTTTATAAACATCCCTTCAGTGTAACAGGAGGCACGACAGCTCTCTGTACATTTTCTTTCCAAGGTCAATGACGCCTTATGTCATATGGCTTTTATTACATTAGAGCCAGGCACTGGAAACCATCTACCCCTACCTGTAGATATTTTACATGGTTCTCAGCTTGTGCAAGGCTGGGATGTTCTTATCAGCTGAAACTATGCACTTGGGCTTTGCAGGATGTGTAACGTGTAGGACGTAGAGGTACTTAAATTAGTGTTGTTTCCAGAGATGCTGACCAGTAGCAACTCTCAACTGTAATTGATTTTCTTAATGACTTGCAGATAATCAGAATGCAAACTGTAATAATGCTTAGATGCAAGATCACTGCTCTAGATCCTCTAATCTGCAGCACCTATGCTTTAGGAATAGCAGTAACCATTTTGTGTTACTACACTGACCCATAAGTAGCAGATTTCTCTTACTTCCCCATCTCAGAAACTGTCCTTTCCTGCTGACTGGAGGAATAGTGAGTGTGTACACAGCATGCAGGCTGTGGCTGATGTTTTGAGCACTGTACCATCTGAATTGTCACAGGGATGATCAGTAGTCCCCAGCTAATGCCTGACTTTGCTATTTACACCCAGATGTCACTTTACAAAGGGAAAATGTTAAGGTCAGAGGACATATAACAGAAGTACATCATAATTCATCTCCCAAAGAGGGGACAAGATATCTGAGCTAGTGAGAATGTCTCAGTGAGTTATTACCTGCTACTCCCTGCAGAGATCAGTTCCACAAAGCTAAAGTCTGTTATTTGCAAATACTGTAGCATAACAGATACTGTATGCACTCCTTTTCCCCAAGATACTACTTTGCTGTAGTTTCAGCTGATTTTGGCTTTTTAGTGTTCATCGCTTGGAAAGAATTTCCATAAAGAAAAGCATTTTTAAAGACCTTTTTGAAAGGAATCTGATGTTTACAATGATAAATAATGTAAAACTGTATTTTAAAAAGTAACTAAAGCAGGTAGAGCAAAAAATTCACAACAAAGTACAAAACAAACCCCTGTTTTATGCTTTTTACACTATAAATACAGATGGATTATTTCCTCCATCAGGTGTATGACTTATTTGTCAGTTCCACTGGCAGTGCGTGCTTGCTGTAGCTGTGTTCCACTGCAACATAAATAATTTAAGTTCCTTTAGCAGCAGTGGCAAAAGGTCTTTTCTTTAAATTATTTATGTAGCGTTTTATAATGCTTTGTGTTAAGTATACTATTGCTCTCCTCTGCTTGAAGCCATGAGGGTAAAGAATCAATTTGTTTAGAATGGTGTTAGAGGCTCCCAGGAATTGCTGAGGGGAAACACCTTAGCTTCCCTCATCCCAAAACTGCAGAGGAACAATGTGCTGTACAGTGAGACTAATCTACACCCAATGGGTTCCGGGACGCTACAGCTGAACTTGGTATGGATTCAGAAGGATGGCTTTCAGTGAAGAGCTTGAAGTATTTGATTAAGTGGCACCACAGTGGTTCTTATCAGCTTTACCCAGGTAACGTATTTAGCGATTAACTAGAATATCTTAATTATGTGAGTGTATGTGTTCCGATGATTACAGGGAGTATGTTTAGCTACTCACAATAATAAAAGCTATTTGTAGGTTGGAAAATGTATACAAAATACGTAAAAAGGCATATAAAAATATAATTTGTGAATTGTATTCAGGCTTATGGCTTTATATTATTTAAATCAAAACTTTTGAAGCCATCTTATCCTGAATACTTTCAAGATTTAGTTGATTAAATGCTGCATTTTCTTATATAATGCTGTTTTTGTAACATAAATAAAACCAAGACCCTCCACAGAATGTGTAAACACAAAAGGTGTAAAATACTGGGTTTAGAGGATTTTTTTAGATGGCATTCTGTGTTAATTCTGTGTTTGAAAAAGGTAATAAATAAAACTGAATGAGTTTGCACCAAAAGTAGTTTTTCCTCATTAGGTATGATTGATTTCAAACAGAACAGAAATAGAGTTAGGTCCCTGGGATGCAGGATGCTTGAACAAGGAGCCTCTTTTACAGGTAACACAAGATGAGTCGGTGCTTCCAACAGTAAGGACAAAGGAAGGCAGGTGTTTGGAAACGTCACAGCATTGCTGTTGTCTGTGCAGAGTTGGGATTTTTCACATTAAACTCCTCTGGCATCCCAATATTCCCAATAGCCCATTTTATTTTTTTTTTTTTTTGATACTTTACGAGGAGGAGGAGGAGTCCACTTTGCACAACAGCCTTGTGATTGGAACGTTTGAGGGTGGGAATCAGGGCTCTGTGTTTCCTCTGACAATCATCTCAGAGTGCTCATTAGACAAAATATGTGACCTGATTGGAAAGCTTCTCCATTCCTGCCTTCCAAGGTGGGCTGTGTGTACCTAGGAATGCATGAGCTGTGAGAGTCAGGAAACCTGATGCTGAAGTCTTACATTGGAAACATTCCTCTGCTAGAGGAGTGGAGCAGGAGTTATGGTTTACACAGTCTGCATCTAAGTGTGATTTGGATAATATGTATACTAGTGTCGGAGTTGGGGAGATTATTTTTCTTTCCCTCAGACCTCTCTTTTTCTCCAGTTTTAAATGGTGTATCTGCACTAGGCTGGAACTGTTTTAATGGCAGCTGTGGATCTGTGTGGTAAAACAGATTAGAATAACCAAGCTTTCCTGGAAAACAACCTTGTTCTGCTTTGTTTTCAGGCTGACAGGTACCCCAGCAGAAAGCTGTAGAGGTTTTAAAAGCAAACTGACTGCATTCTTGCTTTAAGAGAAACCAAAGCAGTGTCAGGGTTAAGTATAAATTCAAACAGCTCTTTCTGAAAAAAAGCCTGACTTAGCTAAATAAAACCCACCAGAACAGAGACAGTTCAGTGGGAATGGGCAATCCCTTAATGCTGTGCAAACACATTGGAGGACCTGGGCCAGTAGCTACATGGTTGTTGGAAATACAACCTTATTTTAGTTCATTTGTGTTTGTGGGACCTGTGGAGCGGGCAGGAGGTCTGAGGGAGGAGAGAGCAGTGAGTGCAGAGTGAGGGTAACTTGGAGGAGCTGCAGGTAGCAATTAGAGATGGTTAGCAATTCCCCACGGAGGAAACACGCGAGGCTCTAATTGCAGCTGGGTCTGCCCTACCGTGGGGGAACTGAAGGGCCAGGAGAGGCTGGTTGGGTAATCCCTGCTGTGCTGCCCCATCGCAGCTCCTCCCCAGTCCTGAGGCACGGTGAGTCCTCACCTGAAAGCTGAGCACCTTGTGTGGCCGCTCCCTCATTGCCCTCGGTCAGCCAAGGAGGGTTCAGGCGTTTGGTATGTGGGATGAGTTTACCTTTGCCTGAAAGGAGCAAGGAAATGTTCATCATTCATCACTGGAGAACGCTGGGGATTGAACCCTCTAGGAGTGAGGCAGTATCTGAAGCTGCTCCAGATCTCTCAAGAAGTGGGTGTCTATTTATATCCTGGACTGTAAAATAAAACATATCCACCTGCAGAGTTAAAGCAAAATACTTAAGATAATAAATTTAGATATCATTCTCTTCAGATTCACATTAGCTTCTTTCACAATAGTTTCACTGTGGTGACAGGTATTCTCTAATGAAGGTAACAGTTGACTTGGTTATGCTCTTTCATATGCCTTAAAGGAAAAGAGTGAATAAATATTTGGATAAGAAAATTTGGCATTATTTGCTGAGTGTTTGTAATTAGCTCTGATTAATATGGTGATTAGGCAAATAAAAATATTTGTATACCCTATGTGTTACTGTTGTCCTTAAATATTATCTTTGTTGAAAATATAAAGTTGCATTTCGTTCTTCTGTATTCTAATTCTGTGTCTTTGTCTTATTTGTTTTATTTTTGTCTTAAAGATAGCTTTGCATACAGAAACTCACAGTAGTTAACCATTACATCTTAATGAATATTTCTGAGCTACAGAATACATTTAAAATGAAGTTTCAGAAGTTTTTTTTCTAATTTTTTTCCTTATATTTCAAATTATTTTTATTACTTTTTCCTGTGCTTGTAGCTATCTGTGAGTGGTGCTTTTTTCAAAGTTCATGCTTCCAGGGAGGAGCAGTAATGTTTTGTAACATAAACTTTGGAAATGCAAAGTGCTTTCAAATATTTACAAAAGAAAAAGAGATCTCAGGAGATCTTATAAAATAGTATTTTTGGTGAAATTACTCTTTGTCTGAGTCAATCCAAGTGAATAACTGAGGAAAATAATAAAATGTCCCTGCGAAGAATAGTCCATTTCGGACTGGTTATAAATTCAGTTTACTCAAACTGCTTACTTACTGCGTATTTGATTTTCCATTTGGCATAAAATTATTCAATATACCCTCTATTTAATTTGAGGATATTATTTTATCACCTCTTTTACTGCAAATTTTTCAAATAATTGAATGTCTGGCATTTTTTCATCCTTTCATCACAGAATCTCATTCAGTTTGGCATCTCTCTAGTGCAGCCTGTCCTTCGTGTACATTGGCAATGCAGAGAACATCCTATGAAAGGGCATGCAACAAGTAAATGACAAATTTGTGAATAGGACCTGTTGTAAGCAGTTCCCTCTCTTCCTCAGAGCAGCCACTTCCTTTACCTTGCCGCTTCTGTGAACAAATGGCCAGCTTAAGATTTTGTGTGTATGTATTCTGTTTACTGGTATGTGACAATGATAATCTGGAGTACTACTTGAATTACCAGTTAGGCTGCTACACAGGGTTGTGTTTTCCTGAATTCTCTATGGTTCTTGTTAACTTGTTTTTCAGAATACAAAGAGCCCTACTATTTTTTCAAGGTCTAAAGAATCTTGCTGTTTCTCATCTTGGGGTCCCTAACTTATTCCAGTATGTTGGTTTGAGTCTGGAAAGGAGTAACTGATCCCTGTTTTTATTAGAAACCAAAATAAAGTGAGAATCTGTGGTTTGATACCTCTGCCTGCTGTGGATGAGGAAGGCATCCATTACTAGCTCATTTCTCTTAGTGTTCTTTTCTTCAATTGAATCCTTTCATAAATTTTCATTATTTAACAGGAATCCTGTATTTCCATGTAAAATCCCACAGATTCCCTATCTCTACCAGTTTAAGTGTATATGAAATTTTGCTGTCTCCTATCACCAAACAGATTTTTGCCATTCTAGTGAATGGTAGGTTCTTGAAGGCTGGATAATCTTCTTCTTTGTAGGATAGTTGTATGAAGGCGTGCAGTCCATGGGGTGAGGAATATAAGCAGGAAAATTTGTCCAAGGTATTTTATTTTGTGGAGCAAATAAAAAAAGATTTTGTTTTGTGCCTGCCTCTTCTGCTTCTGGCAGGGACCTGCCTTTAAGACACTCATTGAATTTTCCTTGCAGTGCAGCAGAAGAAACTTGAGAGATGTTTGGGGTTATTTTTTCTATGCAAAAATGGAGAGGAATAATTTGAAGTCTGCACTACTGTGAGCTTGAGCAGGAGGTGTGATAAATCAAGTAAACAGTGTTGAAGAGTAAAAGTGAATAACACTTTATTGACAGATTTGTTAATTTCTTTTATTAACAGAGCTGAATAGCACTGATTTAAAAGACTGCATCAGTGAAAACAGCCTCAGTAGCAATGCCAGTCTTCCCAGTGTACAGAGCTGTCGACGACTTCGAGAGAGAAGAGTTGCAAGTTGGGCTGTTTCATTCGAGCGTCTTCTTCAGGATCCTATTGGTGTTAAATATTTTTCGGTGAGTTGTGAGGGACAATAACAGTCCCTCCAAAATAGGTGATACTGCTGCAGTAATTTTTGTATTCTTTTTTTTTCTGACACTATCCTTACACAGAACAAGAGATAGGAGTTCATTCATGCTCAGTTATCTGAGCACCTTTCAAAGTTCAAATGGGTTCACAGCTGAGTAAGAGTTCATAGTACTACACATATTGCTACTCATTTCAGCATAGCATAAGTTTCAGATGGAAGATATATTTTGCTTTGTCTGTGAACTTTTAGAGAACTTCCCCATTTTGTAAAACATGTTGCTATTTTTGTATCTGTAGCCTTTGTAGAAGAAGAAGGAAGTAGTTTCGGTAGTTTCTTGAGAACGGGTAATCTATTCACATTTGTCTACTGAAATGTTGGAAACCATGTAGAAGATTTTTTTCAATGATATAGTGGCTTGTTTTCCTACAAAAGGCTTTTAGAAATAATTTTAGGAGGTAATTATGGTAGCTAAGAACACTGGTTAAAGCTGCAACTTGCAGGAATAATGTTGAGTATGCGCAAAGCTGAAATTAAGCTTCTTCACAGCACATTTATGAGTTGCAAATAGCATCATCACTATTTTACGGGCAAGGAAATTGAGTGTATACCCTTTTCCTTTGTTGTGCTGAGAGTATGTTGCTGACTCTGATACGTTATGCAAGGACAGTTTGTGTTATCCAAATGATTTTTACAAAGGGAATATGAAGAAACCTGTGGTGCAGGAGATGTAGATTATGGGAATCTGCAGTAATTCAGAAAGACTCCTTTACTCAATACAGAAGAATTAAGGTATCGAAATGGTTAGTAAGCTGACTTCCATGTTAACTGGTGTTGGGACCTTAAACCCGCAGTAACAGTGACATCTGTTTGAGGAAACAGGGAAGATGAAAGTAAAATAATATATCTTGGATTATTATATTCCCTGGTTTAGCAGAGTAGCCTAAGTTATCAGCATTTCTGCTCAGATACTGAGACTTCTTGTCAGACTGGAAGAAAAATCACAATTTTGATCTGATTTTAAGAGTCCACTTGAAAAATTATGGATTTTGTGGGGGTGCTACTTTAAGTTTAGTTGACTTTTCTAATTGTAAACCATCACTAAACTTGTGTACAGTTAGGAAATTGCTGTATTAATTTTTCACTACTGTAAAAGTTCAGAACTTATATTAAAGACATAGAAAGTAGCTCATGTCATTTTAATAAATATTCAGATTAAATGGTTAAAGATACATTTCATTGCAGCAAAAGGCAACCTCAGATACTTTGGAAGTTTTACTTCCTCCCCCCTCCATTTTATTATATTAGAACTTAATTTTATAAACACTGCAAAAGTGCATGTGTTAAAGTAATACCCAATTTGATGAACAATTATGGAATGTTAAAATTTATTGTATGCACCACCATTTTATTTAGGCCCAGGAGATGTCCAGAGCCGTGGCTTAGATTTATTTGCAACCTGGTTGCAAATAAACACTGTGCAAAAATAACACTGTGCAATTACAGATTTCTGCCAGTATTCAAAAACACTGAAGCATCAGCATTTAATTCAGGGTTGTACCATAAGCATCTTGGTGTGTTTGGGATCCAGCATGCATCTGCCTTTCCTGAGGACAGCTTTGTCACACAGCAGGAATTACTCTCTAATGAGAGAGTTTGCATATTTTGCAAATGCTCACACTTTGCATAACAACCTACTGATTAGAGCAGTCAGCCAGGAAGTGAGAGACCTGCTTGCAGGTCCTTCCTCAGGGGGTTCAAACCAGCACCTCCAGCTTCCCAGCCATGTGTGACAACTGCTCAGCTCCCTCACGGTCCAGCAGGGACACCCCTTGGTCTCCCTGCTGAAGCTGAATTGTTGTACACCCAACTGTGCCCAAATCATGTGGCCACCAAGCAAGGAAGTGGGAGATGGACCTTAGATTCGTAGTGAGTGTGCAGAGTGGGGAAGTAGGCAGTTGTATTCCAGTTTCTGCTCAGTAATTTGATTCTCTTTTAATATGTAATTACATGTAAAATGCAGAAACATCCCCGGACTATTCTCTGAATTGTCTTTTATATGTTTGGTGTCTCAGGTTATGTATCCGAAGAACTTTTAATTTAAATTGAGAGTTTGCTAGATGATTTAGATTCCCTTTATTGTAGTTTATCTCAATTGCTTTCTTACAGTTGGACAGCCTAAACTCTGTGGAAATCTGAAAAGCACAAATAAACATAAGTTTTATGTTTTTCTGTGGAGATTGTTACACTGCTTTCTGAAGCTGCCTTGTATGATAGGGAAACTTCAGTGATACCAGGATGAGTTGAGTGAAGGTTGTGGCTTATGGCTGACTTAAAATAAAATTTCCAATTAAGCATTGATACCTAAAAGCTCTAAACAAGCATGGTTCCAATTATGCAAGTACCTAGGTAATTTTTTAGAGGATGAAGTTCATATTTTTATAAAATCCCGCCCTCCCCACTGCCAATGGTTAAAATGCTTCCATTTTAAGATGCTGAGAGAAAATTGAATTAAACAGATTTGAATATGGGACAGTTTGTGGTTGTACAGGTTTCCGACTGAATCAATACCAGTCTTCATTTGAACTTTATGATGCTGTAATATAAATGTTGTGATTATTCTTTGTTGTGTGGGTGATTTTTGTTTTTTTCTCTAAAGGAAACCCATGTAACCACATCAGTAAGCAGTGATAAAAGATTCTTTTTGTAGTTGCCATGTGATGGAGAAAGACAGTGTAATGAATACAGAATTGATTATGGGCACTGCTCGATAAACATCTACTCTGTTATATCAGTAGAACTGCAATTAAAGACAGATGGTTTGCAGTGTAATTTTTAAATTTATTTTATAAATTATTTAAATTTTTATTAAAAGTATTTACTAGTTTGTACACTACTTAACATGACATTTCCAACTTTGTAGTTGCAAATGATTTGATTGTAACTTGGTGGACTTTTCTCAATTATATACATTTAAGAAGAAATCAGAAAAGGGGAGAAGCACTAGATATGTGCTGGACATACATTGACTTTTACTTTAGAAGAAAACTGGACTGTGAGATTGATTGAAGAGTTAGCAAACTTACCAAGCTTGTTGTTTGAGGCAAATAACTTTTCTTTGAGACTTATTTGCTTGTTTTTCCCCTAGGAATTTCTACGGAAAGAATTTAGTGAAGAAAATATTTTATTTTGGCAGGCCTGTGAATATTTTAACCATGTACCTGCACATGATAAAAAAGAGGTAAGTCAATGTTGTATTTCAGTACATTGTGTTGCCTCAATTTTTACTGTTACTCCTTCAAGGTTTTTGAAATTACTGGAGCTGTGCTTTGTGTTTGTACTGTGACATCACTAAAATAGGGTTGGGTGACCTAAATTTAAGGTGTTGTATATATTTAAACTGCAGCAAAGTGCAGAGATGGCTCTGTAAAAATGAGGTAAAGTATCCTGGATGTTGGAAATGGCCAACTGTGGTAGCCCAGAGCATGGGAGTGCAGAGCAAGTTAATTTAACATGTCAAGGAAAGGCCTCTTACACTCTTTTAGCTAGACTGCCTCTACCAACCAAGATCATGTGTTTATAAGTTACTTAAATTATCTGCTGCTCTAAGCATAGTCATGTCTGTTCACAAATTATGAGAATCTCCATCTCCTCCTTTTAAGGTAGTCATGCATTGGCCATAGAGTTTAGGTAATTTTGAATTTTGTACAGGTTGGCAACACTTCTGTCTACACCACAGCCAAATCTGAGCTCAGTTTGGTGTGTTTTTCGTTATTTCCATGATGTGGGTGATTCAAAGTAAACACAAAGTTAAAAATGAGAGGTATTGACTGTAAATATTCAGATATATACTTACCTTTTCCTAAATTATAAAAATTGAATCTTAGAGAATTTACTTAAATAGTAACTGTTATGTAAAAGGTCTAAAATCTAAAAAAATCTATTCTTTTTACAAAACCAATTGCTGTGCTTCTCTTTTATTATTTTCCCAGCTCGATTATTTTAATTTTTATTTTGATGGCAGCTTTTACTGCTTAAGAAATATTGTAATTATTTGTAATTTTAAAGGAAACCCCCTATTTATATGCCTAAAACTAATGGAAGCTGATATATGAAAAATACGTGTATATCAAAGAAACAGTGTATTTTTGGGTGGAATATAAGAGAGTAAAAAATGCCTCGCTAAAAATATGGTTTAAAAGTCAACATACATTTAGCATTTCTTTTCTGTAGCTTTCTTACAGAGCCCGGGAGATCTTCAGTAAATTCTTGTGTAGCAAAGCTACAACCCCCGTTAATATTGATAGCCAGGCACAGCTGGCAGATGATATTCTCAATTCTCCACATCCGGATATGTTCAAGGAACAGCAGCTTCAGGTAACCACAGTAAACATGAATGCTCTGTATTTGTCCTTTATCTTTTCCTTTACAACATATAAAAATAGTTTCACGTGCTTTACTATGTATAAAAAAACACTGAGATCAAGATCATATAGATTCTGTTAGCAGAATAGAAAAAGGCTGTATAATGGAAGGCTGCTTGACTTTTATGTGTAGAAAATTGTCATTAACAAAAAAAATAATTTGACAAGTACTATTATTTAAATGAAGGTTTAGTGTAAGTAAATAATCCCATGTGTTGCAATACCATTACATATGGTGTTTGCATATGGTTGCTTATTCTTTTCTTTAGTGGAGAGTTGAGTACACAAATAGTGTCTAATTCTAGTTAAAGTGGTTTGTAAAATGTCAGTTGTATTAAAGAAGGTCTTCCCTTATGCTTTAATAGTACTGTCAGGCAAAGAGCTTTTAAAAACTGTTGGGTGTCTGAAGACCTCTGAATTGGATGTATTTTAAATTATTATTGATATTCAGAACAGTTATGTAACAACAGGATGCACTTTACATTTCCTCTATAATTTATTTTTTTCTCCTAAGCAATCTATTTGGTAACTCTTCTGCCGTAACAGTTTTCTAGTTGAAGTAATTTTGAGAACATGTTATTCAATCAAGGCTATAGCCTTACTGAAGCAGGTCACAGTCCTAGCACACAGCCTCAGACTGCATGCTTTTGGGGCAAGCAGAGCAGCTGGGGATAATATCACCCTCCATCTGCCAAGTGGAGATAGAAAGGTAGGTCTGACCGCTGTTTGGTAGTTTCTAGCATTATAAATGCCCCTTCTGCAGCTGCCAGAGCCTGAGGCTTTTGTGGGACTGTGCAGTCACTGTCTTCCTGGACATTTTTCATGCATTCCTCATCCTGGTGTTGTGGAGACCATGCCTGAATTTCTCCTTGTCCTGTCCCATTTGTTTGGTGGAGTACGTGGTGTTCTTATCAGTTGTGTGACAGGGCTGATGCAGGTTTTTTTCCTTTGAAATATCCTTGGGCTGGAGGGCTCCTAAGGTGGGAGAAGATGCTCATCTGGAGTCCTGCTGTGGGTCCAGTCCCAGCCACATAGCCTGTCTGGACCTGACCTGCTTATCTCAAATTATCAATGCCCCAGTCAGATCCCTCAGTCAGACCTGTTCCTCCCATGAAAAAATTAGGTGAAGCAGGATAAGAGTTACTTCTGCCCAAGTAAGTGTTCTTGGAGCTTGTTGTGCTGGCTGAGGTACCAATGCTGTGTTGCCTGGCTGAGGTCAGTGCTGGCTGATTAGATGCCTTGATGGCTCTTGATATCTGAGTTTCATCAGGTGGTGGTTCTGCAGTAGGTCAGTTTATGGTCTTGGTGGGTGGGGTGACCCTGAGAACACAGGGCTGCAGGTTGTGTAGTTACTGCAACACACCCACAGTCTTTCAAAGTTCAGCTCGTGGCAGTGACACCATCTTAATAAAGTGAAAGCTCTGCATTTGTGGTGTTTTTAGGTTTCAGCCCTGCCCATGGAGTGCAGGGGGGCTGCTCTGTGCTGTCCTCAGATGAGTGTGTGCTGCTGGGGAGGGGGAGTGTTGCTGTAAGGCTGCCCTGGAGTTGCAGAAGTGTGTGGGAAAGTGCCTTGGAAAACACCGGTCAAGCCATTTGTTCTCACTGCCTGTTGGGAGTGCTCCTGGAAGTTGCATTCTGTCCGTGTCCTGCCTTTGATCTTGTTGTTAAAAGTGTTTAATGGCAGTGTGGATGCAGCAAAAATACCTAATTAGGACTTTGTTGCTTCTTATAAATTGAATGAGAGCAATCATTTTTAGTGTTCCCAGATACAAGACAATGTAGGTCACTTGAAGATACTAAAATAAGAATGAAAATAATGTAGTTCATGTAGAGTTTTGTAAATAAATTGAAGTTTGTCTAGTCTTGTTTATGTGTAAATTTCAAAATATACTTTTTAAAGATAGGTTTGTCTTTCTCATTTGTAAGAACAAGTATCTGCTAGCCTTTTCGAAAAGAGCATCAGTCATTTAGATATGTAAATGAATATGATAATAATGCTAAATATAGGGAATCATTGATGTAGTGTGGGCTAGAAGCATAGTAGGGCAGATGATAATCAGCTCAAGGTAAACTAGTTATACTCTCATCACTCAGTACAGCAAGGTTAAAAGATTGTAAATTTTTTTGGCTGTATTAAGTATAGTTCATCTGCACACTGCATCTCTGCAGTAATTTTTTTGTGTTGCTTAGTTCTTCGCAATTTTTTCCTTTATTTTTCCCACCTAACATGGAATAACAATTTTATGTTCTTTTGGGCCTAGATTCTGTGATGGGGGAAACTGCAAAGCTTTGTTTTTCATCCTGAAGCTGTGTAAAATCTAGGATATTAGTGATCACTGTGATCTTTTGGGGGCACAAAATGCATTCAACTTAAAACAATGTGACTTGTTAAAGAATGTAACCTTTATAAGTTTCATTTTCTTAAAAAACTCAAGGACAGCTGAAATATTTTTCATTTGTCAGTTACTTTGGTTTCTGCATCTGTTTCGGAGTTTGCAGACTGTACTTAATGATTTCCCCCCAGTAACCTTGTATCAGCAGTGCTTCTGTGAGTCCTTGAGTCTGAGGCACTTGGATGTCTCGTAATTGCTCCTCTATATTTTACACTGTTTTGGCAATACACCACATTGTGATTCACTGAGCTTTACAGAACCAAGAATTGTTTCAAAGCTCTATGTGTTGTGTATACTAAGTAGGTTGAGACTTGGCCTGAAGACTATGTGTGCTCCGAAATTAGTTGCCTTTTTTAATTTTGCCAGTGTTCATGTGGTTAGACAAGGATTTTATTTTTCATTGTGTGAAAAAGAGATTCCCTTTGTGAGCAGATTTTTAAACAAAGTCATACCTACTGCTGTTTACAGGTTAATGTCCTACATTTTGTGGGAGTTGGCTGTTGTGAAATAGCTTAATATTCTTGATGTGTTATTTAAGCTTATGTAACCTTTATCCATCATGTTTTAATTTCAGATATTTAACTTGATGAAGTTTGATAGCTATACTCGCTTTCTCAAATCCCCCCTTTACCAAGAATGCATCTTAGCTGAAGTAGAAGGACGTCCTCTTCCTGATCCTCAGCGTGTTCCCAGCAGCCCCACTTCTAAACACAGCGTCAGTTCAGAGAAGTCCAATATCTCAACACCAAAAAAGGTTGCCTTTGCATTGTTGTTATCAGAAGACCATGTTTTGGAACATTGTTTTTCAAGTTCTTAAGAAAATCAAAGATGACACATAAAGTACAATTAAAATGTCTGGTTAGAGATGCTGACAAATATAACTACAAATCTTTATGTACTCAGGAAAATACTTATTTCTTTTATCCTTACCTTTGAATCAGTTTTCTAGATATTGACTTTCTGAATTTAATTTCAAATCTTTGTTTTTATTCTTATAAATATATAGAAATAAAAAGTAAGGGTTATTTTAATGCAGCAGTTCAGAAACTTATTTTGATTGAGCAGTGGAGTTAAGATGTGATAATTTAACCTTTGCTGAGAGCAGACATTTTATCAGAAGTTTGGGAGAAGGCTTTAGCTAATCTAACTCATTTTTGCAGAGGGTAGTTTTTTTAAATTTTCTACCCCAGCTGCACTAAGATAATTCTGTGTTAAATACAGTTGCTTGAAAATTAGATCAGTAGTCTTTCTGACTGATCTCCTAACATTATTTAGGGTTTATTTTTTCTTCATGTAGATAATACTACTATAGCATTACATAACTTTATGGATAAATTATAACTTTTCATTTTTCACATCAATCATTACAGATTAGCCCATCTGCCATTATGCATTTTTATGAGTAGAAACCTTTTAAAAGTAGCATTTTAAGTAATATTCTAATAATCTCACAAGAATACTAGCTTGTTAAAAGGAAGTTTAGTTTAATATCAAACATTCCTGACATTTGTATTCTTCAACACTAATAAATACTTGATTATACTTGTAAATGTTAAACAGTACTTTGTCACTGTCTTTAAATGCATTTCATGTTCAAGCCTAGCCTAGGAAAAATACCAAAATGAAATTCAGTGTTTTAAAAGAGAGGCAAATGGCCTCACTTTTATTACTTAGGCATTATTGGTGAGTTGGGAAGAGTTCCTCAATATTTGCAGGAGCACTCCGTGGCTTGTTTCCAGCTACTGTTTTGTACTCCCTACCAAGTAGCACATTTCCATCTATGTGTTTCTTTTTGTTTCCACTGGTGGGTTTTTTTAGGTTTCTTTTGATTGCTTATGAGAGGGATGCTGGCATGTACACTTGAGCGTGGGGTGTAGAAGACAGCTAACCTGACCATCACACTCTTGTTTTAGGAAGAAGTGTGGGAAGGTTTATTTTAGACAATATACTTACAACTGTGGTCCAAGCAGTAATTTAATTGTGTTTTGGTGATAGCTAAGTGGTAAATCAAAGTCAGGAAGATCTCTAAATGAAGAGTCAGGAGAGGAGGACACTGAGAAGAAAAAAAGGGGAACATTCTTCTCGTGGTCAAGAAGTAAGAGTTTGGGAAAATCACAGAAGAGAAGAGAAAATGGTGATTATCCAAACGGTGAGTATTCACATTCCACTTTGTTTCAAGGGTTTTTCAGCAACAGATGTGACTAATCTCATCATGATTAGTTTGTATCTAAGTGCGTCCTTGGGAATGACAGAGGGAAAAGAAGCTGTTGAGTCAGAAGGCCGTAGCGTGGCTGATATCACTGCAAGTTTTGTGCAAGCAGATTTGCAAGCAAATAGATAAAAGAATTATAATATTTAAATTGGTTTTTATTGACTTCCATGAGACTTTTTTTTACTTATTGGTACATTCTGCATTTCTGGGTGCTGGTGATTGCTTTTGCAAACAGAGAGCTACTATTGTTGTGGTAGGATGATTTCGAATCTTTACAGAGAAGTTCAGGAGCAGTACATGCAAATAGTGCTATAGTTAAAGCTGTTTAAAATTCCTCCATCTCCATAATCCTTCTTTTGTACCAGGACCACACAGGTATGTTCAGTTTTGAACCCAGTTACTGCCTGTTTTAATTTTTTCTGCTTAAAATGAAAGAAAGAGGGTCAAGAGTTGTGAAAACCCCTGTAATCTGCTGTTTTGTTACTTGTGTTTGAGAGTTTAAGGAAGAATTCCCTTATGAAAACACCTGTATGTGGCCTCTAGAGGAGGAGAGGCAAGTTTTGCATTAAATCATTACATTGAGGTAAAAATAATGGAGCAATTCCACAGCAGCACCACATTTGGTCCATATTGTTCCTGTGTTTTTTGCTTCCGATAAATGCCCAGACCCACAAGGTATCTTTGATCATATGGATATGTCGTGTTCTGAGTATACTCAGGTATGAAAAGACATCAGAGGCACTTGCTGAGATTATAGACTTAATCTTCTGAAAGTGACTAATAATTGCCCTATGTTTTAGTTTCCTAACACTGTACCTGCACTTTTAAAAATATTTAGTTTCCTTCAAAATAGCTGAAGAGGTAGAATAATTTTTGAGATTAAATATTTAAATCTTATTTAATTAATTGAATTATAATTTTTTAAAAAGTGTTTCAGTTGTTTTTTTAAATAAAAAAACAAGTGGATTTATTCAAGAGTTACATAACCAAGAAATATTTCACCAAAAGTTGATTCAGTTTCCATGTGTCAGTGCACAGTATAAAGATTTGGTGTTTTTTTTCTTTTTTCATTTAATGAAAAAAAAAATTCTGACCAGAGAAGCTAATATTTGAAATAGTTTTCTGTATTGTAATAAATAACAAGCCTCTTTAGTCATTGCTGCTTCTTTCCACCCACAGATTCTTTTCAGTCCAATGGATTGTCATACAGAAGGGAATCCCAAGGCTCCATGTCATCAACTGCTAGTCTTGACTTGGTAATGGCTGGCTCTTCCTAGTGAGCAAGTGGGGGAGCTGATAAAACAGGGAATTACTCATTTTCTGAGTAGTGTGATGTAATTTGCTTGACTTTGGGCAAGGGTTTTTAATTGATACAGTTAGAGCATAAGGTGTAATATTGAGCAATTTTAGACTGTTAGAAATGTGATAGAGGCTATATTAATATATTGCTTCTTATTTTGTCCTTGTGTCAGAAAGGTATGCTTTGCACCTTGTCTCTCTTAACTTCAGGTACCAATAAGCTTCCAGAAAAAAGTTTCTCTTGTAAAGGGAGGTACTGTAGCTCTTTACAAACAGCTTTTTCCACCTATCAGAGCTTTGCGATTCAGTTCTGAACAAGCCCATGTTAAAGCTCTCCTTCTTGGCCGGTCTGCAAGTTGCATTGGGCTGATTTCTGCATTACCAGTGTCTGTTGTGCTGCTTCTCTCTCTTTCTTTTAAAGTTATGAGTAGTTCTTGACATTATGGCTTAACTCAGCTCCTAGAAATCTGGGAATTTTGTTGCAAACATTTGAGTTTGTCACATTAAGAAAATAATCAGTGAAGACACTATGATTTCTAACCATCAAGTTCTACCTTCACAGAGTAAAACTAATGAAATGCAAAATTCACGTAAATGTAATACTTTACATTTATTTTAGCTATATTGATATTGAGAAAGAATCTAAAAAAGGAAATTTAAACCAAAAATTTTTGGCTTTTGATATCCCTCCAGTAAACTAGAGTCTAGTAACCATGCAATTTTGCCTGTGCTGCAAATATTGATCAGGGAAACAAGTCTGGCAAAGTCATATCTATTTCTGTTGCAGAAAAATTTCTGGTCTTAAAAAACAGCAAATGCAAAGCCTCCCTAAGGCAATAACCCCTCATTTCCCTCCCACTTCCAACTGATGTAAATATGAGTTACTGTGATTTGGGTGAGAAACAGCAAGTTAAAAAGAAGAGGAAAAGCATAATGAGTACCCTAAAAGGTTGTAGAAAGCAGTATTTTTGTAGTGTCCTTTTAAGTTATAAGTGAGCTTTTTGTTAAGTTTTCAAAGATACTTTTGATATTTAGTGGTGTTACTGTTCTACAGTTGCTCTAAAATAAAGGTTAATGCTTAACCCAGAGTACTCCTAGTTCCCTTAATAAAAGCAAAAGCATGGTCATGAAGTGAAGTGAGTAATTCAAAAATTTTGATTTCTCTGGAGTGTATTTGTGTGTGTAGAATTCAGGTTATGTTAAAAGAAGAGGAAATTTTGATTGAGGAACCTAATGTTTAAAGGTATTCCTTCCTCATCATTTAAATGTTGATTCATTGTGTGCCAATTGTAATTTTTACATCAGCAGGTCATTATTGAGCACAGACGCTTAACTATTTGGATACTTAATAAGATGTTATTTACTTTTTACACTTTTTGATTAGGAGTTCTATAGTGAATCTTGTAACTGTTGTACCCACTTGCTGTCTAAACCTTTACCTGTTCTTGAAATAAATTTAGTTTTGTGCAGTGTTGTTATCTTTATCTAAATTTGTTACCCCAGGGTTTAAAGTTATCTGATATTTGTGGTATTTGGAAGGGTTTCTAAAGTGTGGTAGCAAGTTTGCTTCTAGGCTTGATTTGATTTCTGTGGACTCTGAAAGTTTATACTCAGACAGTCCAAATTTTCCCATTGGGCACTGACCTTTTTTTCTTCTTCCTTTGAAGTCTGAAACCTCAAGATTGCCTGCATTTGTACCAGATAAAGATAAATCCCCCAAATACTGCTGTGTAAACCTCCCGGATGGTTCATCCAGCAAAATGGCTGTTAAATCCGGATTCTCTATCAAAGAGGTGCTCTCCGGGGTCTGTGAGAAACATGGCATTAACATAGCTGCAGTGGACCTGTTTTTAGTTGGAGGTGACAAGGTATTGCATATTCCTGGGCTTTTTTTTTTTTCTCTGAAACATTTCCATGCTCGTTTTACTAATCAGGAATTCTGTTCTCTCAATACTGACACATATCTCCTGATTCTGCCTGTAGCTTTATATTGGCAGTGCTGGTTAATTGAAGAAGAATTTTAGTGAATCTAGAACTGTTGCAGTTCTGTGATTTTTCTGTGGTGTCTACATTACAGAAAGGAAAAGAGACTTTGTGACAAAGATTTCCTTATTATTATAAGTGAATTTAGGTGTCTAGTCCATGTAGTTTTTCCAGGGAAACGGTTAGCTTGTATTTAATGGAAAGTAGTGCATTAAAGCAAAGAGCATAGTGACATTCAGTTGTTCAAAGATGAGTGAGAGGCATTAATGCTGTAAATAAGGTACAGGTTTTAATATTGAGGAAACTTTCCAAAACAACAGTCTGTATGGCTGGGGGTGTGTGTGATGGCTCTTAGTTCAACAGAAATGTCTCCAGAATGAAACAGTGGATGTGAAGCATTTATTCTCTTGAATGTGTGCTTTTGATTGATCTAGATTATTACAATGACAAAAATCAATGAATGTGCATAGTTATGGGTTTTTCTTTTAACACTTTTTAAAGACTGTTAGCTGGCCATATTTTCTATTGCATCATTCTATGTAATTTATTTAAGTTGAAGAACCTAGCCTTGGTTTAAAACACCAAGTTCCTGAATACCTGCAGACTCTAGGGAAAGTTTCACAACTAGCCAAAATAAAACATGCTTTGATCATGTTCAGTATTGTGAATGAATATTCACTAGATTGCATTCAACCTATGTTAATAATTTTCTGAGTTATTTTCTGAGTATCTTAAAAAAATTACCAACACAGCTGTTCTTTTTTATATATTTTAAAACTAATTCTCTTTCTCTCCTTTTGTTCCTGATATGTGCTCTGTAGCCACTGGTATTGCACCAAGACAGCAGCATCCTGGAGTCTCGGGACCTACGCTTAGAAAAACGCACTTTATTTCGGTAAGAGTCAAAAATAATTGTCTTCCTCTGTCGTTTTCCACCCCATTTTCCATTTTATCTTTTGTGAGTGCACTAAGATATGTTGCCAGTTACCTGTGCATTAAAACCAGTAGTTAATGCAGAAAAGAATTTGTCTGATTTCAATAAAAAAATCCAGTGAGCCATATAATGCAGCTTCTTAGATTGTAATCCAGAGCCCAGCATGAGGGGATCTGAGGTGATCCCATTTGTTGTACAGGCACATTAAAAGAAATAGGTCTCAGCCTCAAGCAAAGAGTCTCATGAGGACAACCAGGATGAAGATCCATGGGAGAAACATGGGCTTATAGGAATATTTCAGACTGAGTGGAGCAGCACCTGATGCTGCAGGAGGGAGCTTTCTGGATTGCTATCTTGGATACAAGTGGGATTTTCATGCCAGTGGTCCAGTTTAGGGACATTGAAATACTATTATGATGTCAAGCTGCTCAAGCTGAAACAATTGTGAACAAGCATAGAGGACAGATCTGTGGGCCCAGAGGGACCTTCCACGTCAGGAAGAGACATGCTTAGTAGGTTTAAGTAGCACAAGAAAGGGGTGGAAATTGAACTGCCAGTCTCTTAGTCTTAAGATGAAATGGATATATTTATTGATTACATGTTCCCGTTCAGTTACATCTATAATTACTTGCCCACCTGGAAAATTATGGTAAGACTAATTGTATAAATATAAATTCATCTGATTATAGATTTATAACCCTGAATCTTAAACAAGTCAATATTAAATTATTAGTATGGTTATAATATAATTTAGTACATTATATATTTAGCTTTATTCAATATTATTTGATTAGCATACGTTTTTCAAAAGAATCTGTTTTGGTTTGGTTTTTTTTGCAAATGAATTGAAACCAGTGCTATGAAAACTCCTGAAACAATTATTTCAGGAAAAAGTAGTGAATAAAATGTTTGTGTTACATTACTGAGTTGCACTTTGAAGTGAATGAAGTTTATTTTGTTAGGCATTTCTCATTTTGGCATTATACTGCTTTTCTTTAGGAAGCAGGGCAAGTTTCTATTTAAGGGTACTTTGAGTTAATAAACACTACATAGCATATTCAATTTTGAAATTGAGATTGAGCAGTCTTTTATTAGGTGTGAGTTTGTTGAGTTTCCAAATTAAAAAGGAACTTTAAGTAGGCAGTACCATATGGTACTTGTGTGTTAATTAAAATGTACAAAAGTTCTACATTATTTCTTTCTCTGGGCAGACACTGTGTAAGCAAATACAGTCAAATATTTGGAACGTTTTCAGACATAAGACAAATACTATGTGCCTACTGGGTTTCCTGAATGTTTGCTGCCTGTGTCAATTACCACGTAATGATTAAAAGTGATCATTTTGATTCAGTAGCTGTTGAATTCAGAGAAAATATGAAAGACAAAGTTTCAGTTATTCATGTTTATTGAGGAAGGGAAAAGTCAACATGACTAAACATCTTGTGTTTAAGCAATTTGTGTGACAGAAAGATGGGCTTTACATTTAATCATGACTGACAAAACTACAGTAAGTGTAATTTCTTCTGGTAATGTGCATTTCTTCTAGTTTTGTTAGTAATAAGCCTGCCCTTTTTTCATACTATAGTGCCATTATAGGCAAATGAGCCTGTTATGGAGGAGTCAGGGCACAGATGAGGAGCATGTGCAAAATGAAAAACTAAACTAAGCACAGTTCTGTGCAGGGAAATAGACATTAATGAATTAGTTGTTTGGGTTGCAAATTTTTTTAAAATTTTGGTTTTTTATAATTATTTTAATGAAATTATATAAAATTGCATAATCGAGTCTGAAGAAAGCTATCTTTGGACTTTAAATTCCAAGTGAATTTCTTTTATAGCTTTGGTATATTAGCTTCTCTGACAGCAATTTTTCCTGCTATGGTGGCACCAATCCAAAAGTAGCATCATCTGGAATTCCACTGTGTTTGTTCCTTTGCTTAAAAATAAAAATATTTGTCCAAGCTCATCTCATGTAGTTGAGTAGGAAGTTGTGAGTCTTTCTTGTGGAATTGTGAAGAAATATTTTTCTTGTATCCGAAACTATAGTATGAGCGTGGAATCGAAGCACTCCTGGACCAGAGTGGTCAGAGTAATTTCACTCTAAAGATGATTTAATTGGGGTGAGGATCATCATGCAAATAGGTTGACTTATGCCTTCACTCAGCTCTGGCAAGTGAAACAGTAGAATTTTTCTTTGAATTGCAAGTTGTTTATATCTTCAGTTTAGGATAGATTTGTGTTACTGAAGTTTCAGCTATCTGTAAACTAGTATGACTTCGCTGTAGATTGGATTTTACATATTTTGGTACATTTCATTTATTGGAATATTTCATACTTACTGTTACAATTGATGTGTTTCAGGCTGGATCTTGTTCCAATCAATCGGTCGGTTGGTTTGAAGGCTAAACCCACCAAACCAGTAACAGAGGTCTTAAGGCCTGTGGTTGCAAAATATGGTTTAAATCTTAATGAACTTGTGGCAAGACTAGTAAGTATCTTTTGGTGTAATTCAAGCAGCAGTACTTTCTGCCTGAAGAAGATTATGTGATAGTCTCTGAAATTACTCCTATCCCAACAATTAGGCATTAAAATAGTTATAGCTGGATGTTGAGATAAAATACATCTTAGTCATAACCATTATGCTTAATAGTAGTTACCTCTAATATTTAGTCTGCATCTGTTTTATATTCCCCTTCAGAATAAATCCAACATCTTAAATTACCAAGCCTAAATTTAGCTTCTTCCAGAGCTCAACTCCCATTATTAGCCAAGGAAAGTTGATTGGGATTAAAGCTTTGTTCCATTATCCTGGGAATCACGGAAGTTGCCTCAAATCTCCTTGCAAAACTGTTTGTGAAAGCAGACTGATTCAACTTCTCTACTGCTGAGCACTTGGCTATCATGTTCTCTATTTATTATGCTGCAATATCTAGGAGTGTAAAGTTACTTTTGTGGTATTTCTAGTATGTATCCTGTCTTAGCTGAGCCAGTCCATGTTTTTAGGATAACTGAAAAGCCTACTGGTATAAAGATAATTACAAAATAATGAATTACAGCTAATTGAGAATATAAAATAATCTCAAACATACTCTGAAAAATATGATGTTTTGAAGATAGACACTAATGGTTCTAGAGTATTTGTGCACAATTGCAAATTGGATGATTTTTTTTCTCCATGTATCTTCTTTTCCCCGAATACCATTCTTCTTGCAGAAATGGGATACACTCGTAATCAAGGTAGTTTTACACCAATGGAATAGAGTTTTAGAATGGTAGAAGAAGGATATATTTAGGCTACACTGAAACACAGAAATGCTGTGCTTATTTTCTTTCAAAAATGTCAGACTGCATAAATTTGTTCTGAAAACAGCTTTTTTTCTTATGTATAAAACTGTGATCCGACTTTAGAATGGTGAGCAGGAACCACTTGATCTTGGTGTCCCTATATCTAATCTGGATGGTCAGCGGGTTGTTCTAGATGAAAAAGAACCAACAAAGGGTAGAGGTAAGTTGGTATAAAAGCTTTTATTGATGATGTCAAGTGAGTGTCATAAACCCTGACTGGCTAGTTTCTTCTGTTGATGTGAGGGTGAGATTAAATTTAGGTATGTCATATGGGGCATATATTCCTTTTTAACTAAAAAGGATTGCAGTTTCTGAAGACTGAAGATTAATCTGTTGATAAAAGTACTATTGCTGTGAGAAATTTTGCACTAATAATATTTGAATATTTTACTTGCATTCAGCCATATATCCACATACCTATTTAGGGACATAGTGCCTAGTAATAATAATGAGAATAAAGTGCCAAATAACATCTGTAAATTTGGCAATTATTTAATAAGAAACATTACATATAAGTAAAACAGATGCAGTTTGGGCAGCAGCTATATATACTGCTATGATAACTTTCTTCTTTAACATGAGAAAGCATCAGAGCCTACTTTTCCAGTTTTAAGTAATGATTTCTGGAGATAACTCTAAAAAACAATATACTTTGTGATTATCCTAAAAAAAATTTGTAAAAAAATTTAAAAATAAACTGAGCGGTTGACAATCTTTTGGAACAATTAACTCTCTAGATTAATGTAAACAACCTTGAGAATAAAGGTTTGGTCTCATTAGGTGATCTTTTTATAGATATGGAACACTTAGTTTTAAAAATTAAATTAGATAGGGGTAAATTAAATAGAGCAGAGATCCTCTTTGAGGAAGAGCTAGGGTAATAAAGATGGAGGCATTTATTGAGAAGAATCACATAACACATTTGGCATTTTTCTAGTAAACAGAACCAACTGTTATTTTGAAAAAAGTTATCAATCTAAATACTCTCAGGGATAATTAGTTTAAGAATTACAAGTAAAGCCTAAATCCAACGTACTGTCAGTGGCTGTAAAAGACTAAATCATAGAGGATCATTCTAGCAGTGGGTTGGTGTAATTTGAAGGAGCCATGTGGTTATTTAGAAGATGACAAGGAAGATATGACAGTGTCTACAAAACAATTGATACATGAAACAGGTTGGAAAAGATTCAACATGACCTTTCAATGGTCTCTTCTACTGATGTTGTTTCTTGTTTAAATTCTAAATTTGAGAATTGCAAACTGAATTACTAGCTCAGATTTTAAAATTGTTTGATCTAAGGCAGCCGAGAATTTAGAACTTAAACTTCAGTGTCTTTAAAAAGTATTGCCAGTATGAGGAAGGTCTGAAGATGGGAGGGAGATTCTGATAGGTCTTGACTGAAAAGTACCAGGAATATCAACTGTGCTTACTCTTAATTTTCTGATACATCTTTGAGCCATTTAAAGGAAAAATCTGTTTTTTGCTTCATTGTCACTTAAATATTGCTTCTTTGGGAAATGATGAACTGGTAGTTATAGAAAGTGTGTTTATGTTTAGTGTTTACAGATAAACAAAAAGGTGCATCAGTAAAACAGACTGCAACTGTAACTACTTCAAGAAATCAAGTATCTACTGTAAGTCTTCTGCAATGGTTTTTGTCCCTTAGATCATCTTTTGTTTTCTTCTAGAATTCTATACTAAGGGCTGCATTCATTATTTTGAATCAGCCAAATTATGTAACTAGATTGAATATATTAATTCATCTGATGTTTTTCCACTGTCAACAACATTTATTTGTGAGAACTTTGTCTTTGTGATGAATCAAATAACTCTTCCATTGTGTCGTATTCGTTGTGTTGTGTCTCATTGGCTTATCTATGTTTGAAAATCACTGAATTGCTCTGGGACTCTAAGGCACTTTCTGCTATGTGAATTCTTCAGAGTAAACAGTATTATATTTACTTACACATTTTTGAGAACTACTGTGGCAAACGTTCTATGCCATAATCAAGACAAAACTAAAACATTTATTATGGTGTTAGAGAAATGTCTTTCCAAAATAACATTTTTGTTCCCTTAGACCATAGTATGTACACAATGATATAGCCTAAATGTAAGTAGTACCTGAATTTTCCTTCTAATGCAGGGAGAGGGAAGAACTCTAGGAAAATCTAATTCTATCAAAATGAAAGGCGAAAATGGAAAAAATGCTAGGGAAGTCCGGCTGTCAAAGAGAGAAGACTCTATTGCAAAGATTGGGAAAAAAAAGTGTCAGAAAATTAATTTGGATGAAGCAGAGGGTATGTGAACTTTATAGCTTACATATTAACATAAGTAGTCTTAAAAAAATGAGAGTTTTGTATCTGTGTGGGATAAGGTGCCATGTGTTTAATAGTGCATTGTGAAATCAGTCATGATCATATTTTTGTTTGATGCTGTGTTTGAATTGTCTTTGGTTGTTTGGTTTTGTTTTGATTTTTTATTGTTTTGTTTGGTTTTTGTTTTTTTTGTTGTCTTTAAGTAAAATTTTAAGAATACCCAAGGATAGATGTAGGTACCTAGTGGGATTTTCAAAAGTGGAAAGTACTTAATTCCTGTGAAATTAAAAGGAATTAGTTACTCAACCACAGTTGAATATCCCATTTGATACCTTTTGAAAGCCACGTAGCCCTTCTGGCATTGTGCACAGTAGTGTAGACCTGCCTTTCTCAGGTAAGAATTTCTGTACATTTCCTGCTGAAGCCTGTAAGAGTCAGGGCAGCACAGTCTGATGGCTGTGGAGGAGCTGTGATGGGCAGGAGTAAGATTTAGTTAACATTCTCATGTGCACTGACAACGTGCTTGGAAGGAGAAATAAGCAAAGAGCTCATTGCTAATCTTGTATATTCTGAGTACTACTTTTAGTAGTTTACATGCCAATAGTTCTGGTGATATCATTGGAAAAAAACCTCGTAAGAGAATTTACTTTCTTATAGAAAGATGTCCATGGGAGCAAGAGGAATAAAAATTACGTAGCACTAGAAATCTGGACGTAACACCCTCTGCCCCAGGGCATTAACTGAAGCAATTACTTGTCTTGTAAGCCCTACACTTTCCTCCCTATTTTCCCAAGTAGAAAAAAAAATCAAAGGACATATTTGACCCACAGATTAAAATTTACTGCTGAAGTTACCCAGTATGCATGTCCAAAACCTGGTTATGCACATTTATGCAGCAAGTGAATGTTTATCTGTGAGTGTTCATCTGTGAATGAATGTCCACTGACTAGAACTGAAAAAAATGCTATGGCTAAAAGTTGTATTGCAAAATAGGTTTATTTTAATATGTGTTATTACAAAATATTTAATTTTAAAATAGTTCATTTTAAGTTATTTTCTGTTGCTTACTATTTTATTAACATGTTTTCCATATTTTAATATTTTCATTTTTCTTCCTAGGACTGAGTAAAACATTAACATAATTTGAAAACTTCAGAATTCGAGGCTTTCACATTTTATTTTGAATTTTGTGAAATTTGTCAAAGTTTGGAAAATGCGTACCAAATGTTGTAGACCGTTTTTTAATGAAAAAAAACAACTGTTCTATGAACTTTGAAATTTCAGAAAGAAACATTTTTGTATGACACATCTTAGAAATGTTGCATGTTTTAATATGCCTACTGCCATTTTGCAAAACTTTGGCAATAAGAAGCATTTTGAAGCTTCCATCTTGGCTACGTTCAGGTTTTATGGCATTTGAGAAAGCATGTTGAAAAGTCGTTTTTACAAACACATTGCAAAGCCTGCCAAATATGAATAGAGGATTAGGAATAAGGTCATACAAGTGCAAGCGTATGACTTCATATTATGCTAAGTTAAAACTGATACTGACATTCTCTTGCTTGATTTTGTAATGGCTTTTGCTTCAAACAATATTTATAAGCTGAATTGAAACTATTGATTTTAATTAACCTGTTGGAGATGGCCTTTTTAAGCATCTTTTAATATTCAGTCGTTAAAGTGCTCACTTCTTGAAAAAGTAGGACATGCAGAGACCCTATATTAAGAATTACATATTTTTATATGTATATGTTTTGTACCAAAGAGTTTGTTTATTGTTGTGATGCTTCTTTTTTGAGGAGTGGTATAATTCTTGGCTTATAATTGCTAAGTTTCTTGTTGCCAAGTTTTGAAACTTTCTAGAACAGTGTTGATTTACTATGAGTATTATTTATATATAGAAACATAATAAACCATTGGATATCATTAAGGACATGATCAGAAAATCACTTCTAATTGTGTTAAAACCTCTATAAAAAAAGCTGCCCCATCACTTTTGGTAATGGTTCCTTGGATGGTTATTGACTTCCTGTAAGCTACTGATTCACTGCAGCACCAAGTAAAATGGGGTTACTTAAATCATCATCTGATCATACCCTGTGATGATAACATCCTGGTTTAAAACTACACCATGAATTGAATTTAAATTGTGATAAAAAATAATTAAACTGAGAGAAATTCAATATAACAAGGAAGTTTGCAACATTCCAAGTCAATGTTCAAACGGCATGACTATTTTTGAGTTAAGATGGGTAAAACCCATCCAGAATACAAAAATGTGCACCCATTGTCTGTAAGACCAGAGCCTTGTTTTGTATAAAGAATTAAAAAATCCTGTGTGTGTGTACAGATTTATTAACTGCATAAAATAGAAGATGTGTTTAAGGCTCAGTGAATTGCAGCTGTTCCAAACTGCAAAACTCTTACAATAGCAGTCCTGATGGTCTTAATTATAGTGATGCCAGTGAACATTGCTGCAATTGAAAAAGTTCCTAATTGACATGGGATCTTATTTCAAGGCAGCATTGAAAGAATTGAAGATCTTCATGGAATATAAATGTGCTGAAATTGTACGTTTTAATGGCATTGCACTTTCTGACAAAAACTTGTCAATTTTGGGTTTTTCCCCAATAGAATTTTTTGAACTCATATCCAAAGCTCAAAGTAACAGAGCAGATGACCAACGTGGACTGCTAAGGAAAGAAGACCTTGTTCTTCCTGACTTTCTTCGTTTACCACCCACTGGACCAGAACCATCCTCATCTACTCCCGCAGGTCCTAAAGGCTTCAACAAGCGAGTTTCAAAAAGCGATGGCAGTGATGGATGTACATCACCAATTGGGAAACAGGAGTCCCTACAAAACTTTAATGAAAATTCAGTTAAGAAAATGGGTTACTCAGAAAATAAACATAAATCTGCCCTGGCAGCACTCCACAGTCAGAAGACTTTCAGTGTTCCTTTTAGTCCTCCATTGTCTCCAATCCCGCACGCACAGGAAAACAATGCAACAGTGTGGAAAAGGCAGTCAAGAGAATTACAAGCCGAAGGCATTCAGATGGTAGATGATGAGAACGTGGCAGACTTGACTCTTGTGGCTGAAGGAGATATTAGTAGCCCCAACAGCACTTTGCTCCCACCGCCACCACCGACACCACCGTCAGACATCAGTAAACTCACGGAAGCCAACTATCCACCCCCAACTCCTTTTGCAGGTAATCAGGAAAAATCTGGATATCAGAGATCCAATTCAGGTATTTCTAGATTTTAATAGTCTTTCCTTTTGTGTAAAGCTACTTTTCCTTGGCACTGTTAATCAGTATTTGGCACCCATTTAAAACAAGAAAGAAAATTCTCTCTGCACCTTAATTTTTTTACAAAAGAAAAAAGGAAAAAAAAAGATTTAATTGCCTTAGTCTGTGCTAACTGTAATATTTCTGGTTGCCTTTAACAGTGTACTTCTCTTTGGATTTGGCATGTGGCCAGAAATGGACACATGCAGATAAAGGTTTGAAATACATCCAAGTGCTATAATTATCTCATTCACCCTCACAGTACAAAACAGGGTATCAGCATTTTGAGCTCCACAGCACTGTTGTGTTCCAGATTTTCTGATCCATTTCTCATAATGAGATACATGATTAGGGTTTGGAAGTTTAAGTACTTTAGCAAAAACCCTAATTATGTGTTGAAAATTGCAGTACTATTCATGATTAAAATTTTAAGTGGATAAACCTCAATATAAAAATATTTCTTTAATAAACTAGATATTTGTGTCTAAAAATAAAAATGTTATTTTTTTTAACCTGTACTTTGGGACACAGAGAAATAGATTGCATCTATCACACTTTCTCCCAGAATATTCACGAGCCAAATAGCTCTTTCTATTAGATAATTTTAAAGGAAATATGTAACTTTTTTAGGATATGTTTCATGGTCTAGCAATATCACAGAGCAATATTAGCCCAAGGCTGAAGTATGGAATTTCTTTATAAACATGGACTCTAACAATAATTGCTATTACCAGAAACAAGAATTTGAAGACGATGGGTGTCATGACATTGACATTTTACAGTCATTGTAGTGTACATTTTAATGTAAAATATAAGAAGAGGTATCTATGTGCTACATTTATTTTTGATGTTTCAGAAACATATGGTGCCATAATTTGTATGATCACATTTCTTTGTGATGTGGGAATATACATTTTAATTATTTATCTTTTTACACAGAGTATTTGATACTGTTCTTTCTCTGTATGGTTGATGATTTGTAAATACTTCTTTGGTTGTTGGATGCTTATAAATGGCAATGCAATTTATTTCATCCTCTTGGTAGTTTAAAAACAAATTCCTTTACTAGTAGTATTTGAGAAATGTTCTATAAGTGCTACCACTTAATTTCTGAAACTGAGTATTGGACTGACTTGTAACCAGTGCCTATGAATAACAGAACCACAAAATGTACTTCAGACATATTGATGTATATATGCATAGATTTGTGTTGGTGTCTTTCTGATAATATGACAAGTGTACAACATAGGTATCAATTTGCATATTTTTCAGTGAGAACTGTTAAAAAAAACCATTTGCACTTAAAAAAAACTTCATGAATTTACAATATTTTAATGCATGCCATACATTTCTGTGTAACAACTGAGCTGTAGCTTTCCCTTTTCCCACTTTCTACTTTTTACTTTGTAGAAATCTTTGTGTAGTTTTCCCATGTATTTTGTATCTTTGTTCTCTCAGGAGTAATAAATTCTAGGTCTAGTTACACAAACTGGTTTTAAGCTTTGATTTTCTTCATTATTTTAAAAATTCTTTCAGTCCTGGATTATGAATTCTGATTGAAATGATCTTATAACTAACAGATTAATAGATGTGAACTATCAATTACCATAAGACAAAGTTGACAAACGTTACATATGTTAATAATTTAGACATCAAAGGGCAGATGCTGTCTTGAGCTGCTGATGGGTCACATGTGGAATCCATAGCATTGCCATGTGCTCCAGAAGGCAGATAAGACACATTTCTTTTGAATTAGTCACAATAGGAACTCCTGAAAGGAGAACCTCTCCTGTCTTTGGGTTTGTGGGCTGAACTTTGTATTCATTACTTTCCCTCTTATTTTAAACTAAAGCAACTCTTCCTTGGTCTCTAAGAAATGAGCTGGGGATCTTGGGTAAGAAATGAAGGGTTGGATGGGTGCTGGAGACCACACGGTTCTTTTCATTCTTAGAGATGGGCCCTGCCTAACAGCACTGTGAAGCTACATTGAAAAAAACAAGTTCTGCAGAGAGGCTTGTTGTGCTGTTAACTAGGTCTCATTGTGTTCGGGGGGATAAAAATCCAGTTTTTCCAAAAGTCACTGTGCTCCTACATATCTGTGGACCTCCATGAAAGAAAAAGAAGCAGTTGAAAGTCCTGGAGCAGTTCCCCTTTTAAAATTATTCAGGCTTTTTTGCAACAAATAACTAAAACCTTACATATTGAATTTTATTTTTTTTGATGGATTTTAATTAGCTTGTATTCCAACTGGTCTTCTGTACATTCACTGGTGGTTGTGTCTTCGTTTTCTGTCATAGTCACCTGTGAGAGAAGTTAAAGTAATCAAACTAATTTTGCAAAACTAAAAATCTAAATTTCTCTTAGCTTTGTGACAAACCAGAGTAATTTCCTTTCCTTTTTCTTAGGATTAACAAAACTCTGAAAGAAAGATGTGAAACACTTTTGGCACAACCTTATTGCATACAATAACTGTGTTCTGTGCTCCTCTCACAAGACACTCCTGTTTTATGGGAACTGCATTCTGCAAAAGAACGGTGATTTTATGGAAAAAGTGTGGGCTGAAACAAAACTTTTCTATTTTCATGATTTCATGGAGTTTGCATGGAAAGGCTGTTCGATGATGTACATAATTATAATAAAGACTTCTGGAAACTCTCCAGTCAAGAATCGAAATCTCAAAGGACTAAATAATTAATAATGGTTGCTTTTTTAAGTGCTTTAATGGTTCTTCATTCATAATCTCCTATCAATGGAAATCACATTTCTAATTGGTTTATTCAATTAAAGTGTTGGGATATAAAGACAAATCACGACTGTTTAATTTGAAGAGGTCTGTAATCTTGTTTCAAATCGGCATAAAGACAATTGATATGTGTGCTTACCCTGCACATCTTTGGCTTTATATATTGGGTTTATTTATATGTGCTGGGAAAAGGGCTGGGGGGAATGAAGTGGTCCCTCATGTTCTGCAGGGGGCAATTTGCTCATGTAGTAAAGCCAGGCAGGTATCCATCCCTGTAGTGGGTAACTCTGGAGGCTTTTCTCACTTGAAAGATCTCAAAAGCAAAATGTGAACAATGGGAGATAGTAAAATGAGGTTTGCACTGCTCAGAGCAAATTTTTTTGAGAGCAAATTTTCAAATACAGTTCTTAGCTTTTTGAAATAAGTGAAATGGTTCTCCACTGTAGGAATACTTAGCTATGAAGTAAATATCAAATCAGTTAGCAACACAAGAATCATTACTGATTCTAGTTGCATTACTCATCAATAAAAAATGTCTTTATTTCAAATAAGCTGCCAGTTCTGGCAAATTTCCCACTTTAAAAATCAGTTTTCTGGAATCTGAAGACTAATTCTTCATGTCTCTGCATATAATGGTGGTGGTACCCATCTGTAGAAGAAATAATCATGTGGTGTGATTGGCTTGAAGTGGTGCATACACTTTTGAAAGTGTTAAAATGCCCATTTAATCTCTTTGTTGTTGGGTTTTTTTTAATTGCCTGGAATAGCCAGAGTGCTTTGAATGTTGTCCAGTTTCTCCCAGGGGGTCAGGCACACGCGTTACCCAAGTGCAAAATAGCTGTCATGGGTAAAGGCAGCCTTCCAAACCTTTGGTCTCCTCAAGAGCTGCGGATATTAAACCACAGGCCTTGCACTAGATTGTTTATTCAGCAATATTCCACTGGCTTGTGAGTTGTTAATTAGAATTGTTCCCTCTGCTACAAAGTAGGTGAACATTTAGTTGTAATAGCAGCTGGACTTTTTCATGGAACACCATTTCATCCCGAGGTAGGACAGTTTGCAGCTATCCAGACTGAAGGTGCACAGACTGTAGATTTGATTCCATCATTTTGGTTTTCCTTCTGTTAAAAAATTCCTTGTTGTTTTTTTGGTGTTTTTTTTTTCAGGTAGGATGAGAATTATTCTTAAAATGACATTAAAATTACAGTCAATGGAATTATTGCCTACCAAGTAAGGTCTTTCTTTTGAGTAGATGTATAGACTGGATCCATCAGTGCAAATGAAAAAATGAGTCTATTCAAATATTAATAATTATATAATGTCATTGGTTAAGATAGAGAGCCAGCAGTGAAAATAAAAGCACAGTGAACTCTTGGAATTATACTTTAATAATACGTCTGTGGAAGTTAAAGGGTGAGAGTTACATAACTTTTTTTGAAGGCACTGTTTTGTTTCTGAAATAGATGTAAAATTGTATCCTCAAAATAAACTTGCTTCCCTTCTTATTGGAAAGATTTCTATCAGAAATGGAATAGTACCAGTGCTAGGATGTTTTTGTTGTGAAAAATAAATTATGCAGAAATCAAATGCAGGGTGGACTCTCAGAGCCTGGGGCTGGCTATTGTTCCCAAAGACAAAAAGAAAATTCCCAACTCCTCCTTTTTATTATTCACAGAGAGGATGCAGTACATCACAGCTGAGGAACAGAGAGCAGATGATATCAATGACATTTCTGTGACTTCACTTTTTTGGCTGCTAAACTTTGCAGGGATGATGTTCTGAGGCTAATGAATTCCAAGTGCAAAGGAGTTTGTGATAGTTAAGGAGATTAAGAGCAATCTCATGTCTGTGTTCAAAGTTTCAAAACAAATGTTTGTTTCTGTAATAAGTTATATAATATTTTACATAATATCTTAATTCATATTTTAGTGATGATCCAGTGGTGTTCCTTGTGTAAATCAAGATAGCCACATAAATGAAAACAGAGATAAAAATTTTAAAAAAGGAAGGGATTATGACTTAAAAGATGTAAAAATAATGTAAATTATTATATTTAACAAAGGCTGTTGTCCTGCAGTTACTTATCCAAGATAATTGGATTCTGGATCAATACAAATAAGTACTCGTGAGGATCCAGAAATACTCAGGCCAGAGTCTGTTAATCCCCTTTTAATCAGAGCATGATTAAATGGGAGAATTACATGCAGTACATGACTCTGATCCACAACAAACAGAGTTTAGAGCAGACAAACAGAAAGCAGGGAAGGCCTTGGGGGATGATTATTTGAAATGTAAACTGATTTCAATCAAGCAACACGATAAGCATTTTAGTAAGAACTGTGAATTTTATCACTGACTAGATAAAATGTTAGGAAAATGACAGCTGCCCTTTGAACCAAACACACATGGGCTAAAACCAGATCTACACAAACCCATGGCAGCATTTGGGTGATGAAGGGAGCTTTGTTGAATTATTTGGTGAGATGTAGCTGGTAGCTCTGTGAAACCACATTTTAGAATTTCCTAACTGAAAAATAACATGGTGAAAGGCAGATTAAATTGAAATGGATGCAAGTAATTCAATCCACTGTTTCCCGACATACTACTTGCTGCTATAATTAAATCTGCTCTTACTGACCACTGATGGAAAACCAAAATGAATGGTAACAATAAATGCTGGAAGATCAAACTGAGGGCTGAATACGTGTAGGCTGCTTCAGGGATATTTTGTCATGTCCACCGCTTGGAAAGTGTTAAAAAATTGTTTCAGTTTTTGCAGTGGAGAAACAAAGTTTGAACAAGTTGGCCAGTGTTATTGGGGGCATGCATGTCTGCCTGGGTCGAAATTCAGAACTTTTCACCTTCCTGGCTTTTAAGTGACATTGTGTGCAGTTCCCTTGAGCTGCTGTTGTAGCCATATATGTAAAAGGTCACTGCCCTCAGCAAACACAGGTTGCAGTGTTTCCTCTTTTACATCTCTATGCACCTGGGGAGCAGCAGTGGCCATAACTGCTCCCTCTTCCAAATTAGTCTTTCTGAATAATATTTTGTGCTTTGTTCTTCTTGTGAATAGTTTGGAGATGAGCGCAATGAAAGGATTTCTTTCCACCCTGTCTTCCTAAACTTAACACTGCAAATGTTTTTCAATTCCTAGGACAAAAGTAAATAGGCTGTAATGTAGAATGCTGCTGCTTTGTATAATAACCTATTTCCCAGCTTCATGCTAGGCTTCATTATACTGAGTCAGATTTCAAGGCACCGAGCATATGCTGCAGTTGCTGTTTCATCATGCAAGTGAAAATTCAGCATATAAAGTCAGATTTCCTTTGAAAAGATTTAGCATAAACTGTAGGTAGGAATCTTTTATTAAATCCACTTTCTCCTTGGTGCTGTATCAATTAAGAGATAAAACGAAGGAAACTCCTGAAGAAAATTTAACCTGCAGAATTCCAAGACTTAAAGTGTCCTTTTCTCTCCAGATGCATAAATCACTTTACAAACTTGTAAAAAAAGATAATGCTTTCAGTAGTAACAGTATGTCAGCCGGTGTGGAAATTATCCACCACTTAAAAGAATCTGCATCTGGGAGGGCTAAAATTCCTAACAATTTGGGACAGGGAGAAGTGTCTTTCCCAAAGTGAAACTGCCAGATTACATCCATACTAAGGGAAAGAGTTACTTGTACTCCCATATTTCCAGGACACCAAAGTGAACAGTTGCTATAGAAGTGACCATCGCAAAATTCCTAAGTCTCGTGAAAAAGGCTCTCCCAGGTGTGTTTCCACCTTAGGACAGGCTGTGTGGAGTCAGAGACTAGAACAGTGTCTGCCCAATCTCCTACATCACAGCACACACCAGAGCCTGACTGATTTGGACACTGAAAATAACTGATTACATTTGGGGGTGGCATATGCCAGTAAATTACCAATTCCAGGTATTGTTCCTAAAAACTTCAGTGGTTTCTTTTCACAAGAGTTATAGTCTAAGTATTATCAAATACTTCAAACAGATTTTTATCTGCTGTAAGCACAAAACCATTAATCTGGAGCTCATTCTTTTTAACTGAGGTATGATCCTCTCTCACATTAGAAGTTGACGGTATGGAAGTCAGCAGGATATTCTTGTTATCTTTCTGTAGAACTGAGAGCCATGTAAACAGTAAATGATTTTGATAGGAAGAGTAGGATTTTAGCAAAGGTAGAATGATAAGTGAAACACTCAATTTACATGGAAACAGTTTTATTGAAAAATCATGAATAAAATTTGGCACATTGAAAATAAATGTAATAATTATGGTATAGAAACAATATAATTGCAAAGTGTTATGGGTGAACCTTTAACTCCCCAAGGATCTGCGTTAGACTTACAGTTATATCATCCTATTATCTACATTTGAGAGTTAATGCTGTTCTTGAAATTTCAGGGGGTTTTGTGACCTTGTCTTTGTTCGGAATTTGGCCGAGTGTTCCCTTGTTCCTAAACTACCTGGAAGACAATGTCTTGTGATCCCTTGCTTAGATCTTAGAGTTTGAGGAGTATTTTGTACAGAAATAAAAAAAAAAGTCTTCCCTTTGCCTTCCTCTGTGAAGATGGTTCTCTTTAATCATGTTAAATTCAGAATGCTTGAGAATAATACAAAATATCCAAATATCAGGAAAAGAGAGATATTGGTAATGGAAGTCAGGAGATCAGTCAAACAGTGCCTGCTTGTAACCTTTGGAAAAAAGCAGACAGGTGCAGATGAGTGTAGCCTTCTAAGCACTCATTTGGCTGTGAGTGTAAAACAGAAGATCTCTTTAGGGACAAAAGACGACACACATTATCCCATCTCTAAACCAGATGGAACATATTAATGGGATCAGATGCACAAGAAAATTCCTGTAGAGCTGCAAGGAATGCTTAGCAGGGGAGGTGGAGATCACCAGTAGGTGTGATGGTGCTGTTCCAGGCTGGAAATTCATCTGTGTGACTGCTGCTCTAAGCACTGGCTTCCTCTCCCTTCTGAAGTTAGGTAGGACATTCGACAGATTAGATTTGGGAAAATGGAATATAATTCCTGACATGCTTTATGCAAGGCAAAGCAGTCCACAGAGGAGGGTTCCATGGAGGTTTTCATCACTTCAGTGCAAGAATATAGGAAGAGAAATTTTATTTATGAAAGTTCTCTGCACCTTAGGCAGTGCTCTGTGTAACTAAGTGTATTCAGGTGTTTGTTACTCAAAACCAGAATATGAGGAGGAGACCAGTGCACAAGTGTTGCAAAGCATCATTGAAACCTCCTTATGAAGCTCCACTGAGTACATGCAAACCTTGAATCTATTTAAAAAACTTCTGGGATACATTTATAGACAAGCTGGTTTGGAGAAACTCTCCTGTTATTTGTATTAAACAACCTTGCTTCATAAAAAAGAAAAAGGGGGGGAACAAAAAAGCACATTAAAATACTTTTTCTGTGCAGTGCTCCTCTTGACATCATCTTCCTGTTTGGTGTAGATGAGTCAAGATCTTTTCTACCCTGACAGGAAAAGAGAAATCATCACAATATCATCCCTTAGCAATTCCATATTCTTTTGAACCAGTATTTGAGATGAGGTGTTCTCTATTACTGTCCTGCCTCTAGTAGTAATTTACTTGATGCTACAGGGAGATTGCTCCTGAAAAGGTCATTAGTAGAAAAATATGTCCATAATGCAGATTTATTCCTCTTCAGATGAGCTTATATCTTGAGAAGCCTGAGAGCAAACATTGACCTTAATTTTGCTCTGTTCCTTTTAGACGACTTGCACGCCCAGTTGCTTTGTGTGGTGACTCAGTGACACCATAATTCCAAGACTTAGTGGCATTTCATATATTTATCTTTAGAAAGACTTAGCAACCAAATAAATACAGCAATACTCACACCTCTCACAGTGTTCCTCAGCAGGAGTTTCCAGCTCTTTCATCTGCTGTGCCCTGTTAATGCAGGCTGAGTCTCCTGACTGTGGAAAGTGTTTCAGCAGAGCTATGAGACCTTCCACCACCATCAAAGTTGTTCCTTTACATTACATTTAATAGAAGGATGTATTCTCAGTACTAGAACACCTGGATGACTCAAGCTCTGTCAGTGCAATATATTTGTGGTAATTTGTCATTAGTAGGCATTTTAGAAACTTGTAGCTCTTTTAAACCAACTTGAAAGGAGAATCAGAGATCCTCCTCAAAGGGTGTAGAATAGTAGATTAAAGAGATCAAGAGTGCAATTTAGTACACTCATGTTAAGATAAACATTTCAGAAGAGAAGAATAGCATTTTGCACCACAGCCATGCAAGCAGCAGTTAAAATTAAGCCCATGTTCACTGCAGTAGGAAGATTTAAACACAGAGTGTAATATAGTCCCATTAAATGTTAGCTGTAATTCAGTAGGCTGGAGTCGTGCTGGGCTAACAGGGCTGGGAAAGCTTTCTGCCTCTCTCTGCTCAGCTGATTTGTTTGGAGTTTGATCTAATTCCTCTGGAAAAAGGCAAGCATTACTGAGTGGAATATCTACATTATTCATGTGGGGCTGCACTGTAGCTAAAACACTAAACATCACACTACTTAGAATTTTAGCTGATTTTTCTTACATAGAAGGCCTTAACCCTCAAGAAGACCCTGGAGTGATTTGATTGAAACTGTATGAAAGTGCTTTTTTTTGTCTTTTTCATTTGCATTTTGCCCCTTTGCTATGTTAAAAAGTTCTTGATTACGATGATTATACATTGAAATTTCTTTTCCTTGGATAAAATTGTACCAATCAGTTCATGGAACAAACACAAATCAAGGATTTGAAAGACAGCTATGGAATTTAACCACACCAATCTCTCTGTGGGGTTTGTGTGGCTAAATGTGCTGGTCAGGCATTTGCATGTACTATTGCAAACATTTAAAAATATTTTGGGTAAAGCATATTGGATATGATGATGTCTTCTAAAAGACAGATAAAAAGATACATGGAAAAAAGGAACTAAATATGAAATAGAAGGCCTTACTCAGGTCTGCCTTTGTGCCTTGAAAATTCTCTTTTTGATGTAATAAAATCAGGTCTCTCTCCCCGAAAATGTTGCCCCTTTTTATATCATTATGGTGGGGGAACCTCAACTACAGAAATCACGTTGTTAACTGTGGTGCAGATCCTGAAATCAGCTCCTCCTTCACCCTTCCCTTCTTGCTGCTGTTGACACAGGCAAACCAACTTCTCTGCATGTGCTGTAAGAAGCTCCTAGGAGTTTGCACTGTCACACCCAATGCAAAACTAGCTTTTTGGAGGTTTAAAAGATTAAAAAAATTCCAGGTGTTTCTTGAGTGTTTAAAGTCAATCTCAGAGGGTCTCTTCAGAGGGACTTTGATAGGTTGTAGAATGGACAGAGAAGAAATTCAACACGAGCAAATGCAGTGCCTGCACCTGGGGAGGAACAATCCCATGCACCAGCACAGGCTGGGAGATGACCTGCTGGAAAAGGACCTGAGGTCCTGGTGGACAACAAGCTGTCCATGATACAGCAGTGCTCTCATGACCAAGATGGCCAACAGAATCCTGGGGTGCATTAGGAAGAGCATTGCCAGCAGGTTGAGGGAGGCGATCTGCATGTCTATTCAGCCCTTGTGAGACCACAGCTGGAGTACCATGTGCAGTTCTGGGGACGAGAGAGATAAGGAGCAGGTCCGGAGGAGAGCTACTAAATTGGCCAAGGCTTTGGAGGATTTCTCTTAGTAGGAAAGACTGAGGGAGCTTGTCTTGTTCAGCTTTGAGAAGAGGTGACTGAGAGGGGACCTCATTAGCGTATATAAATAGTTGGAGGGAGGGAGTTAAGGGGCTGGAGCCAGGCTTTTCTTGGTGGTGCCAACCAGTGGAACAAGAGGCAGTGGGCAGAAACTGATGCACAGGAAATTCCCCCAGCATATGAGGAAGAACTTTACTGTGTGGGTGACTGAGCACTGGAATAGGTTGCCCAGAGAGGTTGTGGAGTCTCCCTCACTGGAGATATTCCAGAACCATCTGGATGCAATGCTATGCCATGTGCTCTGGGATGACCCTGCTTGAGCAGGGCGGTGGGACCAGATGACCCACTGTGGTCCCTTCCAACCTGACCAATTCTGTGATTCCAGGAAGTTGTTTCTTTTATTCTTGTCCTGTAAACTGTGGCCCATAATTCCTTGGTTGCAGTTCAGGACTGTGAACTGCAAGTTCATATCATCCCTTCCTAATCTACTAGACAATTAAGCCCTAGTCAAGTAAAAATAATATCTCAGAAGGGATCTGGTTTTGTCGGCCAGTTCAAATGAAGGAACATCTCCCATTCTGCCCCACTGGGAGCTCCATATTCTCCTCCGTCACCTTTGGGTTTGCTGGTGTGAGAATTTTTGTTCTAGAAGTATACAAAATTATGCTAAGTAGTTATTTTTAATGGTGTCTTTTTAAAACTCTGAAAAACATTAAATTGAAACAGATACATACTAACATTTTACATTGATCTTTGAGATCTAATGTTTAGTTACCTACCTGGTGCATCAGTAAGTCTCTTTGATGGAGTAGGTGAATATCCCAGCTGACTATCTACCATTAGAGCCTCAGAGGAAGCTGCAATATTGAAAATTGCTAAAACCAGAAGATACGTAACTCTCCTGTTTTGTGTTTTTTGTTTTTAACTCTTCTGTTAGGTGCAAACCACAGAAAGAAAAAAGATTCACAAGGGACTTCAGGAGACTCTTGTGAGCAGGTCTCTCACAAAGCAAAGACCAGCAGAACCTTTAATGCTCCTGGTGCAAGAGGGAACCCTGGGATGGAGCTCCCTGTGAACAGGATAATTGATGTGGACGGAGTCAAACTGGAAGACGCTGGCACGCGCTGCGGAGATGATTCTGAAGGGAACCTCAGCTTTGAAGGTTACGTCTCTGAACTGAGATCTTGCCAAGGGAGGATGAGGACTGGAGTTTACAGGACATCAGACCTTCCATCTCTGATTGCTGTCAAGAGCGAGAAGAATAAGGCCACTGAGAATCAGTATAAAGCTACTTTTGTTTAAACCTCTGCTTTTAATTAAATGTTCTGGTATTTTTGCTTGGCATCTGCAGCAATGGAGATACACCTTAAAGACATGTTTCTGCAAGTTATAAGTGGTTTTCAATACCCAGTTTCCTTCAAAAAGCCTGCCATATCATAACTTCTGATATGATATAGAAGCCCTAAATGAAAAAAAATAGCATTCCCGTGAAAGTATCAAGCTTTGTTCTTTTACCATTTCTATATCATTTTCCCTCAGATAATTCCATTGCACAATGCAATTAAAATTATTATTTCCACCCATACCCTTCTTGTCTTTATTCAAGACAAACTTAATTTAAGTTCCCCCATCCAAACTTTTTATTTAAGATAATTTCAGTTTAATCTTCTAATGGTTTTCTCTTGTCTGCAGGATTCCCTGTGTTGTAGTAGATTTTTGAAATGTAAGTAAAATCAGTTACTGATGTAAAAAGATGAGGATTATTTTCTTAATATCTTCCTGTCTAGCTCATAACGTTTGGGAAGAGGTCCAAGTGGAATTCAGTCTTGTCTAATGCATTGCCTGGATATATGCAATAAAGCCATTGTTATAAAATCAGTAAGAAGCAAAAAAACCCCAAACCCAAAACTGTGAATTTCCTGTGCTGGGAATAATAGCTGCTTTCGTAGCCAACACTGGTGATGTTTCCATACCAAAAATGTGTATCTAATTCCATAGTGGTGTGAGGGTTGTTGGGTCCCTCCTATCACTGCTTGCAGTGTCTTTTAGCTTTGGGGGAAGGCAATTTTTTCCCTGCTCTTTTGATAAGTGGTTCAGTGCCTCTCATTCTTCTTGTCACTCATTTTAGTTTCAGTTGATTTTCTAGCCTTGGGTGGAGTTTTGAGAAAGAGAAGATACTTAAGACTGCTGAGCATGTTCTTTTCTTTGCCACCAGTTCCTTTTCCTCCTTTCCTGTTTCTTCAGAAGAGCTTATGAGCCTGGGCATACAAAGGGGTACACAAAGAAAGGAGATCACTGGCCACCTGCTCATCATGTTGAGTGGATATAGTGAAACTTCTGGTGGTTCACTGCTTTGCAATTATTGTGAGACTTAAAAAGTAATGCTGCAGATCATCACAGGCAGGAGGTCTAAAGTATCACAGTAACTATTGATTAACTTCTCTTTCTTTGCTCCTAAAGCATACCCAGAATCCTGAATTTTCTGAACAGCTGAGGGTACTGGACACTGTCACTCAGTTCCTTAAATTCAAATCTGTAAGGTGAGAAAGAGGGTACTTACGATTTTGTAATCATAAAGTAAGATTCCTAAGGCTTAAGCTTAATGTGTAAGCATTACATGAATATTCCAGTGGTATAAAGGGATACAACATCCATCAGCTTTAATACTTTAATTCTTTTCTACTGTAATTGATTTTGCTTTCAATATTGAGGAAAACCCTTCTTAACATTAGGGTCAACTCAGTGTGGGCCTGAATGAGGATATATGCTTTGAAAATAGCTGTTCTTTTTAAAACTTTCAAGCTTTAAACTAATTTAAGAGTCATGACAAAATCATGGTGGTGTAGCAATATTAGAGATTTGGGAAACACAGAAGGCAGAATATAGTAAACCAGTCATAGCCCAATGATGTGAAAATATTTAAATACCTATGTATTTTTAAAGCATGTTTTTTGTTGTTGTTGGTTTTTAGGAGAGGGATTTGGTAGTATTTTGCTACCAATTGCCCATGGGAAGATATTTCTTTGCACAGATAAATGGCCACAATTTTTTCTTATCTTCTGAAAAATTTATAGCTTTGTTCTAATCAAGACTAATGTTATAGCAGTCAAATACCACCAAGAGAGGACATTTTGACCTGTGATATGCTTTACACTGTTTTTCGTGTCTTGGAAAATAAAATCCTAATGGTAAAAACTTGAAACTCAAATACAGTAATTACAGTCTTTATTAATCTCTGATCAGTATTTTAGATGAAACAAGGTTGCTTATCTTACATTGTGCAAGTGCTCTTAATTGACTGGTAGTGAGCAATGCAGAGATCTTTGGTTGGAAGCTGAGGGGAGATCCAGTACCTGCTGAAAAACCTTGAGTGCCTTGGAAAGGGTGGAGAGGGATTGACTTTCACACTCTTCTAATGCAAGGATTAGGGGCCATCAGATGAACCTAATGGAAGACAGGTATAAATGAAAGAGCTGCTTCTTCACCTTCTCCTGTTTTCTATCCTAACCTGTTGTGTTCAGAAAAAAAAAGCAAACAAAAATGCTGTTAATGTATTCTGAGTGCAACAAGCTGGATTTGACTGTGTCAAGGATTCAAAGAGAATTTGACAGCATGGGAGTCAAGCTGTTTTCAGGAAAATGAAGGATGTGAAAGAACAGAGTTTTCTTTAATATAGAGAAAAATCTTGGCATAATGCCTGGAAGTCCTGTAAACAAAGGGACATGGGAAAAGCCGTTCCTCCCCACACCACATTGTCATGCCAGGAGTTGGCGGATTGTTTAAAAGAATGGCTTCTTATCTAGGAAAATGGCAATTAATTCCTTAGACTTAGAAATAATTAATAATATTAACTTTCCTATTCAATATCTGGGGGAATATAGAATCTAAACCTGCTGGAATCAGAAGTTAATAGAAAGGAATGTGGATAGCCTGTCTGGCTGATGGTTTCCAATATTTTACTAGGGATGTGGTCTAGTTTTTAATTACTGCATGCCTTCAACATTGTAATATGATTTTAAGTTGCCTCCTCATACCATGATTTCCACTACTAATCAAATCTGTTTGCAATTAAAAATCAGCCTAATGGAAGCCCTTCTTGATAGCTTTATCCTTCATCTTGCCAGCTAGTCCCTAAAGATAATCAGATTTTATATGGTTTAATTTCTCTTTTATTTTCCCAGTTTTTCCTTGTGGAAACTTTGCTTCTGCAGAGTTACTCTTAATGTCTTTCTAATGCTGTGATGATAAATAGAGAGGAATTTGGTCATTTCACCCTCTTATGTGAAAGAGGGAGGTCCACTGACCTGTATCAGTACTCAAACCTGAAACTGTAACAACCAGTGACATAAAAACCCCAACCCCAACACTTAGAAAACTCTGACGCATTCTAAATCTTACTTAATTTAACAGTTGTCTTATATTTCACTTGTTGTCATGGTATCTGATTTTCAATTGTAGTGGTTTCAGCCTCATCGGCTCCACAAGTCGCAGTTTTGTTGTGTTTTAGTTTTAAAGGCTTTGTGAAGAGTAGAAAATATACATATAGGCAAACTTGCAACGAGACTTCCGCCGTAGGATTACTGTAGCTGTGTGTCTTGTCAACAAATTTGTGATATAACACGCATGCAAAATAAACCACTGCTCTGTTTAGCTCTGGGGGACTGCGTGACAAAGAACCAATGGGTTGTGAAGACGCATAAACAGGCTTTGTAAAGAGACTTTGCAAGAGCTTTACTGCACCGTGGGAAGGAGCCAGTACCTGCCTGCACTGTGTCCTTTCTCATGCCCCTGAAAGAAAGTGTTCTGGGGGCTATTTAATGTCATTGAAGGATGCTGGGTCCTTCAGGAACTACTTTTGTGCCTGAAAATTTTGGATTCTTTGTGCCTTTGCTGTAGCATGTATTGCTTTATTCCTGCTTCTCTTCCGATGCTGGAATTCACGGTTCTTAAGAGAAAACTTCTAAAAGATGTGGCTCAGTTGGCAGCCTCCTTGTCTCATTGTAGCAGAGAGAACCAGGACTTATGAGCATATTCAGTTTTTTTGGAAGTAGCTTGATTTTCACCACAACACTGAAATCCTTGCCAGGAGTTGTTTCTCAGCAGTGGTGCTGCTGCTCATCCCAGACCTCTCCAACATGGAATTGATAGTAAACACTGTCATTTAAAATGGTCTCTCCCAAGGTACTTGGTAGCTGGGAGACCAGACAAGTGTGTGGTAGTGTGATGCAAACACCTGGAGGTTTCTTTTCACAATTTCTGGAAGAATTTGGAAAGTTTCCAAAGGCTCAGTTATACAAAGGTGCAATGGCAGGTCCTTATCGAGGGGTGTGAGAAGCCAAAACTGTTGCAGGTCTGGGGCACTCCTCCTAACTCCCAATCACAGCTCATTTGCTTGGGTGTAGAAACAACCATATTTTCTGCATGAACAGGCAGATTTCCAAGCTTTGAGGGATTGTAGCAAACCTATGTGACAACAGTGTTGCTGTGCCGATAGTGTGGGTGTTTACCCCGCAGCAAGAACAAGTGGCACATTCAAGCACTTCTATCTGTGCTCTTGGAACAGCATCCCAAAGTTAGCATCGTGGGGTACTGAACAACCAGGAGATTTGTGAACCCTAATCCAATGCTAATTAAAATACAGGAAAAGCTTTAATTGATCTTACTGAAGTATTTCCTTGCTGTAGACCAACTCTCCCTTTTAGCCAGGTTACTCTTGATTTTTTTTTTTTTTTCAAAAAAGAATATTCTGCTAGGAAGTGCTGGATGATCAAGTGTCTACAAATCTTGCCTGCATTACTCAAAATGTTAGCAAATCCAAGATGTTGCACATGAACCAACATGCTTTCTGAATTGCTTGTGTGAAAGATAAGAAAATTGTTCATATTTTCTTTGTCCCAACTGATTATTCTCTTGTACAGTCTAAAATGCTGATGTACAGAATTTGATTTGTATTCTTGTTTTATTTGTGGGTTTGTCTTTAAATGTCTATATGAAAATGCACATTGTTTTTAGTTCTCATTCTTTTTTTCCCCAAAGTATTAAGAAATCCTGTACTGCACAATAATGTTTATAGTATCTGAAGTGTGTTAAACTCATTAAAAATGTTAATTGGCTATGTAGCAAGTAAATAGTTTATACCACTGGAACTGATAATCTTTCACTGATATCTAATTTCAATGTAGGGAAAAGATGTGAAAAAGATTTTTCAGTTATTCTGGGACCTGTTGCCATTTGGAAATCACAGTTCAAATGAAAGTATGAGGCAACCTGAGACTTTCCTGCGTTTTATTGGATTCTGCAAAGATATCTTCTTAAACCTAGCTTACATAAAGAAATTCTTTTAGAAGAGGATTGTTAAGAATTTCTGCCAAATATTTATATACCTTAAAAATAGCTCATCCTCTGGAATTTAATAATAGTAGGGTATGTTTTTAGCCTTTAATTAATTCCTTTTGCTCTATTCTAGCAACACAAAGGGATTGCAAGCTGAATAGCCGAATATTTTCCAGGTACAGTGTAATCCTCCTCTGGCTTCTCCTCTGTATAGTCTTGGTGGCTTGTCCAGCTCTGTGTGGTGGTCTGAGGGGATCAGTGCAGAAGAACTGCTCTGCCCTTGCAGCAAGCACTGCTAAATATACAGGTGCTCTATCTGCCAGAGAGCAAGAGTGGAAAAACTGGAGGGGACAGCAGATCAGTGTCTGTGTACAGTAACCTGTGTCAGTGACACAACAGTCCTTCGGTCTCTCATTGGCTCCCTTCTCATCCACATTCCTCTTCGTGCTTTGAACAATCTGTGCCAGAGCAAGGGGACATACAGAAGTTTGAGTACCAATAGCAGAAAATAATCACTGATTGGAATGGGATGAAACCTGTCTTCCAAGTCCATGCCAACACTATATTGCTGCCTATGATAATCTCCTCCCAGGTTCCAGTGATAATGCTGAATCCCACCCCTCCAGGTACACAGAGCTGCAAAGCCAGCAGAGCATTTCCAAGCTCCCATAGCCTGCAGCAAGTTTTAGGGTCAGTGCTGTAAGGACCACTCACCCCCCTAACTGGAGAAGGCTTGGAGTCCAGGTCTGGGAAGTGTGTTCTTAAATACCTTGTTTCTGCTTTGCTAGAGAGCACCAATCTATACCTCGTTTGCATTCTCTGCTTGCAAAGATCTGCTCACAATCTCAGAATAGTAAGTAACTCAGTTGTTGTGCAGACTCACACCTCAATTCTAGAGCAGCTAGAAGTTCATCTGATTAAAGCTAATCCTATTGGAGTGACACATTCTTAGATCAGGGCACAAGAATGAAACTCTCCCCATTCCTGCAAGAGGTAACTGGATCTTTCTTAAAGTTTTGAGTCTTTTCCGTATAGATGAAACCACGTGACGAGGAGAAACTCCCCTTTAATTACTATTCTCCCTCATTTATAAACTTGCACATGCATCTTTTTCAGTATGTCTGCCACTATTTACCAGTATACCAACAGCATGCACTCCATCAACAACAGCTACATAATCTCAACCTCTTCCATGATTTTAAAATTTTCAGAGCCAGTACTGTGGCCAGGATGAAGCAATGCCTGGCTGAAATCAGCCCTCTGTATGCAGAGCAGTTAGCTGAAACCTGTTTGCAAGCAGAAGATAATCCACGATGGTGGGCACATATCTCTGATCTCACTCTTGCTCATTTGAGTGTTGACTGAAGTGTGTGTTAGAAAATCCAGAGCAACACATGCTGCAACTTCATTCCCTGGCAAGAGGGTGAAGGCAGGCAGATGTTCATCCCCTGTGGGAAGGTGCTGGATGGTGAAGCTCCATCGGTCTTGCACTGCCTCCATCTCCTGGAGAAAACTGCTTCTCCCATTGCATCTCGCCTGCTGGTTTTATGCTCATGTGGGAAAGGGACTGATGCAGAGGTATGAGATTCTGTTGCCATTTGCTGCTTATACCACTAAAGCACGCACTCTGCGATGTCATAAGATATAATTTTCCTTGCTAGACAGCTCTGTAAAACACAAGATTTGGCCTCCTGTGAGCAAAAGAAAGTCCAGTTTAGTTCAAAATAGACTTAGCAGAGCTGATCTGAAAGTTGTGACTTCTCTTCTAGGAGAACCTAATTGGGATCTTGCCTAACTTCAGATGTCTACTTCAAAGTTGCCTTTGTGTACTAAACACGGGTGTTACTTTATGTATTTGTTAGAGATATAATTAATACTGTCTGTGGATATAAATAATTGTTTAATAGTGTCCATGGATATAAAGAATGATTTATTTCATCCCCGAGTTGAAGCACACTTTTGTTCAAGTGACTCATACCTTAAATTTGACTCTTCTATATTTTCAAGGTCTCCGTTGCTCATACTGTGAACCTTGATACCTACCTCAGATGTAAATACATATGCAGGAGCCTCCTGAAGTGAGGTGGGGTGACTCTGATCTGCCAGTTCCTCCTGATCTGTGAACAATGTAAGTCAATGACAGCTCAGATTGTTTCTGCAGCAATTACACAGAGCAGCAATTACATTTCTGCAGCAATTACAAGGAGTGGCACTGGAGGTACAGGAAAACTGGGGGGAAAAAAGAGAGAGAGAAGGAAATACAGCAGTGATATTGATCATGGTATGAAATCTTTAGCCTAAGCCTGTTCTAGAGGCCAGCAACGAGATAGTGAGTGATATACAATCACTTCTGAAGTCAGGATTTGTGCAGCGGGGAGAGAGCTGCTCATGAGGAGGGACCCTGGATTCTTCCTGGGACATCTCTGCCTGCCTTACCTTTAGAGTACAGGCAAAGAGGCCTTGGAGTTTTGTCAGGGACAGAACCCCTATTGACTTGGTGAAAAAACTGCAGCAGTCTCCAATAGGATGAGACCATGGACTGGCAAGAGCAGAGGGAGATAATACAGGAGGCTGGTAGTTTGGCTTTTGTATGCAGCAAGAGGGGAGCCCAGGCGAGGGACACTGTGTCCCTCCTTCTAGGAGGCAGCCTGATCTGTTAATGTACCTGTTAATGTTACCAGCTCCCCCAGGTGTACCCCGAGCATGGGACTGAGGTCCAAGGTCCTTCTCCAGCACAGGAGCAAGAGCTTGGCAGCAGGGAGACTGAGGGAAGAAGGTGGAGGAGTCCTTTACAGGTTTGCCACTAGATTTGGGATGCAAAAATACCTTATGATGATATTGCAAAATGCAGCGTCCAAGCAGCCCTGCTGGCTCTGACCCTGAGGGACAGGAGCACTCCCTGCACAGGGGACAGTTTTGTCTGGATTCCCTTGGTCACCATGGCCAAAAGGCTGATCAGCTGGTGTCAGCTAGCTCCTCAGCCCTTGGTATATGAGTTACTTGCAGAGCAGAGAGTGAATGTTTAATAAAACATCTGCTTTCCATACTTATATATATATATATATATAGCTGAAAAAACCCACGGAAAATGTGTATGAACACATATGTATACAGGTTTCCATACAGGATATTATTAGACCTGCAATCAGAATAATTGAAGCATTATTTGTGAAGTCTGCTCTCCACCTCACCATGGGAAATCACCCCAAAGCTGAGGCAGGCTGTGGGTCTGACATCCTTCCCATGGGGCTGTCGCTTCCTTGTTAGTGCTCTTTCACCCTTCAAGAGGGACACTTCAGCTGCCTTCAGTTGCAGAAGTGGAGCCACCTTCCCTCACACATGCCTGACTTATAGACCAATTTAAAGTATGCCATGGGGGCGTCTAATATGCTAATGAAGAAAGTGGGTGGAATAGCAGGAATTTGAGCACAGCTAAAAATGTACTTGCCTAACAATTGCAAATCAGCCTGTGCTGAAGTTACCTAAATGTGTTGGCATCGGTGGAAGGTGGGTGCCTCCACACCTCTTCTTGTCAGTTTTCAGTGAGTACACAGCTAAAAAAACCCCATACGCCTCTGTATATGGGCCTACTGTTTCAGCCAGGGTTATCGGCAAAGGTTTGTACCAAAGTCCTTGAAAAATACAGTTACCTACTTTCCACCCTTATTCATACAGTAGGAGGAACAGTCTCTTCATGCAAACACATCCTAGACTGGTTGCAGGCATAGTATTTTAGATACATCATGACATCTGCATGTATGAACAGAAATAAGTGTTATCATGAAATGGACTTCTAAAAGCTTAATTAGGTTACTGTCAGGGATGTATAAATTAAGATTCTGCATATTGTGGCATGTAACAGAGCTTTAAATCACTCAGTGATTTGTGTGATTAGGGGTATAAAAGCAAAGGTTGGTTTTGTTTCTACAGCTCAAGCCCAGCTCTTCCATTGTTCCTTTTATATGATTTGTTTTTTCTGAGCAGAGCTGAAGTTTTCTGAATGCATAAAAAAATATTCATAAGCACCGGTGAAGGAAAGGCTTTAATAATATGTACTTTCAATATATACCTTCAACTGCAGTGGCTGTATCTGGCTAAAAATGAGATTACACAGAGTAGTACACGTGAAGCCATTACAAAACCTGTGCACACAGGGGTGGTCAATTGAAAAAAGTCACCATCAGCATTTGTCTGACACTGCATCCTGCTGAGGCCAACCACCCGTGCCAATGGGGACCAGTGTGCAGGAGATTGTGCTCACAGAGTTCAGCCTGCAGGGTGTTATATGCCTCTTGGGGAAATGTTAGCAGGAAAGGCTCATATGGAAGGCTGAAGCAGGGTTACAGACACAGGGAAAGTATTAAAAACCAGGGAGAACCTTCTCAGGAGTGCTGGAAGCAGAGGAGGGGAAGGCCCAGGTGCTTGCTGCTGCTGCAGAGAGAGGCTGTGACTTTTGGGTTCTGGGCTGTGGAAGATCCTGTAGCTGCTCCTGTGGGACACAGGCAATCAGGATAGACTGTGCAGCTTTGGACTGAGGGAGGGAGGTGAATACAACACCCTCTGACTGGAGAGAGACTCACAAGGTCTGATGCTTTTCACTGCAGGTTGGTACAGCCCTGAGTGCAGGGCCAGCAGTGTGGGAAGAGAAGGAGACCAAGACCAAAGAGGCCATGTCTGAGGGGCAGCAGTGAGATAAGAGGGTAGAAGTGTCAGATAAGCAACCAGAATGTGGGATTTGGTGAAGTGTGATGTTTAACAGAATCGTGCCCAGGCCAGCTGGAGGAACCTTGTGGAGAAAATCCTTCTCCATGGGGGGATGTGATGGCAAAGTGAAGGTCTGCGCAGCTGCTGGAGGAGGGCTGCTGAAGCCTTGCGGAAGGCAGCAGCTCGAGGAAGACCAGATAACACCACAAGACTGTCTTGTGTGTGAAGAAAGACAATCCCTCTGCTACTGTGTGCTGTGAGGCATTGGAGGCTGCTGCAAGGTCATGGGCCAGGGTGGGGCATCCACAGCCAGCATGTCTGAGGAGAAGAGGGTGATGAGTGAGTGAGATGAAAAAAAATAACATGGTAGAGCTGAGAACAGTTTCAGTCCCTGGAGAGAAGAGAAAGGAAATTGTTGCAGAAAATCCCAGAGCTGTGAGCTTGTGGGTGAGGGAAGCCAGGAGAGCTGCTAGAGGTGCTGGGGGAGCGTGGGAGCTGAGAGGAGTGAGGAGGAGTAAACATTTGGGTGAAGGCGTATCTTTCTGTCCCAGGATTATCTGCTAAGAGCTGCAGCGCCAAATCCGTGTTTGCTGGGTCCCAGCTGCTCAGCAACCAGCCTCTTGCAGCTGCGCTTTTACCAGCCGGGCTGCCTTTGAGGAGAGGGGAGGGTGGCTTGGAAAAGGATTTGCTTGCTCTGTTATACACAATTTGGGGACTGTGAATACTAATGGCAGAGTCTGGTGCAGGAGAGCATGGACTGGGACTCCAGTTCCCTCTGGAAGCAAAAACCATGTTAATTTTTCCCCCTGGGATTTATGAGGCTTCCAGGGAAAGGAGGGAGTGACACCCAAGGGTGTTTGTGGCTGGCAGTGTAGCTGGTTATTGCACTGTTTAAGGCCCATGTGAATAACAACTTTTTGGTTTGATTTGAGCCAAAATGTTTCTTTTTTCTTTCTGAAATAAACAAACAAGCAATGTGATTTCATCTTGCCTTCTCTGCTTTAGCAAAAGGAACACACTGTTTTTTCTCAAGGCACCACTGCAGAAGAAATAAAAGGAGCTGGAGACTCACCTCTTGCCCAGTGGTGAAGATGCTGGTTTTGGATGTGAGTGACAAGACTGAGGTTGTACCATTCGCTAAGACAGGTGTGACCTGTGGGCTCCTGTGTTGGGACAGCTGAGGAGGTTGAAGGATGAAGGAGGAAGGGCTCCTCATGCACTCCCAGTATTGCTGGGTCATCTTTATATATATGTGTATATATATATATATATATAGTTTATGAGTGTTAGCTTCAGTTCTGGTGATTAGGATATTCATTAAGTAACAGAGACAGCTGAATTTTGGTAATGGGTCCCAGGATGATGGGAATGATCTCAAGCAACAGAGATAAAGGGAATTCCACCCAACAATGACAACAAGGTCTGTAGTGTGGTTTGCAGGTCCCCCAGAGATAAAAAGAAGAGTTGAGTGGGTTTGTTCTTCAGTCTTATGTCAGCATTGAGTCCCTTGGTAGTACAGCAGGAGCAGAATTGCCACACACACTTGCTTGCATCCTACCCATGCCTGAAAGATTAATCCAAATTTGTATTTTTAATGCCAGAAATATTTCTAATTACTTCCAGTTCACATACACTCATCAGGCTGTATAAAGGTCTTGGGCAGAGGACACTTGCAGAGACTTTAGATCTTGCAGTAGTACCTTGTGACAGCAACACTCCTGCAACTGTTTTCTTATCCAGGAAGCTGAATCTGGGTTTCACAGCAATAATGTCAACTAATGCCATGAAATCAGATAATCTTTGGAGGCAACACTACCCCATTAGTTGGGGTTACCTTATTGCTATAAAAAAGCTTAGAAATTTGCAAAAATACAGGGAGAATCAGTCATTAGAAAAGTTTTTCTTCAGTAGCTGAGTGGAAGTTTTCTCAGAAACATTTACAATGATCAGAAAATAACATAAAAATGGAGACTACATGAACTTGCAGTAATAAGACAGCCCTCTCACAGTCTTCTTGGTAGCTGGTACATAGGAATGAATGCAAATGGATGTGCATGTGTGTTCAGGCTTGTCTTTTCCACTTATGTCTAGTCAACTAATTGATGAAAAAACCCCCACAATTTTATTGTTTCATATTGATGGCTGACTCAGTTAATTTACTTGTTGATATTTAATGATTAAGAATAGTTGTTAATTTTGTTTCATTATTACTAAGTTCAGAGTCTAGGCTCAGTCTGCAATTTTATTAATTAATGTTAAATTTAAAGAAATAAAAACATTGCAAAGGGGGAAGTGAGGAAAAGGCAAATGTATAAGGCAGCAGTATCAGTATGTGCTACATGGCCTGCAGCAAGATTTCTGTCTCTTTCTCCTCATTTATTGTGTGTTTATTTGACTTTCCTTTTTCCCATGGTGTCAACATAAAGGGCAAAATGATTGCTGAAACTAGGGATTTTGGCCTTTGATACAGAAACATTACAGCCTGCAAATCTGATAAGGTATTCCTAGTCTCACTTTGAAACCTTTCATTGTCTTTAGTAGTAGCAGAATCACATTTCCAACACATTTGGATTATGTGCTCCACAGGAAATGTTCAATATTATGTGCAGCAAAATTAAGAATCAGAATGTGCCTTTCTTTAAAAGGAAAATGGAATTTTTTTTGAAAACAAGAACTAGACTCTAGCTTCAGTTTCAGTGGTAGGATGAGTTGCAATGCAGGTTCCATGCCTTAGAGCTGCCAAATATTCTGTCACCACAAAGCCAGGTATTCCTTCTAGCTCCTTTTTCCAGATTTTCTCTCTCTTTTATATATATGCATGTATGTATACATGTCTATATTTATGTTTATTTAGTGTTTTACAGAGCTTCATTTGAAATGGGAACTAGAGGAAGTCTAAAATCTCATGTTAGGGAGTTTATCTTGAATGCCATATGGATTGTTCCCATATCTTCATTGTTTTTCTCATTGTTGTTATGGTATTAGCTCCGTACACACCTGACTCTTAATTTCCCTTTATAGAAAGTTTCTGTCACTGCGCTGGAAATAGTGAGTCACAGATGAATTGACTTGAGAAGGTTATGGAGAGCAGCTCTGCAGCTCCTCAGCCCGACCCATGGGACGATGGTTTTGGCATGGTGCCCTGTGTCTTGCAGGCTGCAGCGATACAAACCAAACAGCATCTCTTCTCTGCAGCAGAAGACATTTCACTCATGGCAGGCATCTCCAGAGGTCTTACAACATGTAATCTGGTGGTATCTGAATGTAGGAGTGTGTGCCTCTCTGCCTTTGGGGTCATTCTCAGCTCACCCAGGCCCATGCTGATGGATGGCTCTGTCTGGAAGGGCTTAAAACTGGACAAGTGTAGAGAATTCATGCATCTCTGCTCTCTTTCCTGAAGTTTGCTCCCCCAGCTCTCTCCATGCACAGTTCTTGTGATGTTCATGGCCACAAGCTTCACAGGTGACACACAACTGCAACCAAGATCATACTCTTCACAATAATAAACTCCCAAATACCTAAAGTCCTCTGAATTTTATAATTCAAATTTCAAAACTTAATCTTCACTTTTCAGAGTATTTTTTGCCAATGAGATAACTGTTTCTAAAAAAAAAAAAGAAAAAAAAAAGAAGTGGTATACTTTCTTTTTACTGATTCTACAAAAAGCCTGAAGCAGGCAGGCAGAGTATCTTCAGGTTATAAATACCTGAAAGAGTCACTGATCATTTAACATAATTTACAGAAAACCACACCTCCAATTTTGCCTTTTTGCTATGGCTGTAAGACCTGTTCAGACACCTCTCTGCTGAACCAAGGCAGCCAGCACACATGTAGCAGTTAGGGTTTTTAATGATTCAGATCTGTCTGAACCCTGAAATTGCTGTTTGGTTGTTATTCAGACCTTACTCAGGGGTAATTTCCACTTTATGGTGGTGCTTCTCCGGCAGCTGTTGCAGCTCCTGGCTTTGATGTCTTTTCCTTTTGCTTTGTACCAGCACTGTCCTATCAGCTGAAGCGGCTCTTGGTGTTGGTGCTTCTTCCTTTTTCTTTTGTTGAGGAATCAGTCTGAGCTAAAAGTTTAGAGTTGTGACTCCCCAGAAATGCACTCAGCAGCTCGAGATGTAGATCAGTGCCTACAGACTGTAACAACCAGGAGTAGACACATGGACACCGAATGCATTCTTGCTTTTCTCCTCTTACTTTTAGGTATGGAAAAATGCTTTCCTACCACCTGCCTTGGTCACCATAGAAACAAGTGTTTCTTGTCCTGGAAGTGGATGTTCATTCTGGAAGTGGGTAGAAGAGGGTATTTCCACAGCCTCTCCTATCTCCCCTGCTTGTCCCTTTCTGAAGAACTTTTGGGAACTCAGAATGGAATAGCAGCTAATGGCATTTTTTAAAATTTCTTTGTATAGCTTCAGTAGCCTAGATGGTAACCAGATGTCTACAAGCCATTGTACAGGCATTACTAATTTGAAGCCTGATGACTGAAGTCAAGAATGAGGGTAGGAAGTGGAAATCTATCTTCCAGCTTTGCCAGGTGTCTGCAGGCAGATCAGACTATGTGTACAACCTATTTCCATGTTTGAAATGAATGAAAATACGGCAGAGCTATTCCACAAGTCAATCCCAAAACTTTATTTACTTCAAGTCTTCCGGCAACAAGCAATGCATAGAGGCAAAGATTTTTTTCTGCTTGTTTGATCTTTGCTGGATTTTGGGAAGAAAATTCCAAATTTGTCTGGTTCTTACTGTTCCAAGCCTTGCTCACGGTAGGAAAGTTTGGCCCACAAACCTATATGTGCTTAGTTGTACTAACAGGTGCTATTATTGTGATGAAAGCCATAGCAGTGTGATAGCACAGCGAATGGAAATTCCCTTCAACATAATAAACCATCATGTCAAAATTGTGCAGGGGTAGCTCCACTGCACCACCAAGCCCTGCTGCCATGGTTCTGTTGGGTCAAAAAAATTAAAAATAATCATATCCCTTCCATAGGTGTCCTGGTGAAACTTCAAAGTGCAGCACACAACTTAAGCATGGACTATATTATTCTTTCTGTTGTTGTGGCTCTGGGGATTTTGGGTGTGAAGAGGTGTGGTCCCTGATTGACAGGACATGGCTGGCAAAAGCCTGGAGCACAGGCACAGTTGCACCAGCCAAACCTGTGGATTTTGGTTGTGGGGCAAGGTGGGGCTGAAATAGACTCCACTGGTGAAATCTCCGTTTCAGCAATACCCTCGGCATCCCTGTTAGAAATCCTCCTGCACTGCAGCTGTCTCAGACAGGCTCTTACAAGGCAGAGATGGCTTTGCTCAGATGGTGGCAGAAGGGAGCTTTTTGGTACTCAAAATGTGTTTTCAGAATAATGTCTGTTTTCTTTCTTTTTAACTTTCCCAATCTGCTGCTGGAAAGCTGCTGTTGCAAGTCATGGCTGGGCAGGTAACCATCTGTTAATGAGTAATCCTTGTGTCTGATATTGGCATTGATCTGGTCCGTATTTTGCAATGTAGTGCCATCTCCTGAGTAGGCTTGCTTGGAGCTCCCTGGTCTTGCTATACCATGCGTTTAATCAGCTCCTGAAGAGAAAGAGAAGGGAAACATCTGGGTGATAAGTCATCCCTGGTTGCAAGCAATGTTGGATCAGCTCCTCTGGAGGTGCTATTCAGTGCTTGCAGATTACACCAGGGATCATCTCTGAGGGTCAGGCACTTTGTGAACTCCTAACTCCCTGTGGTTTAGGGAGAGTCTCTCCCTACATGGCATTCCCTTCTACCCACAGAGTCATTAATGATTAACAACGATAACAGCTCTGCTTACTTAGAAAACCAAAATACCCTAAAGTCAAGTAAATCACAGTCCCTTATGAAAGCTCATTGCTGATTCACCCTTCCACTTCAGCCCAGCCCTGGAATTTTCCCTCTGCCAGGAAAAACCTTCATGAGAGGAAAGCAAAGATGAAAGTCTGTGCTCCTTTCACTGTTATCTTGGCTCTGACTCTGAGCAGTGACTGTGCAAGGATGGTAAGTCTGATTTTTCTGTTTTGGAGTGGTGGATCACCTACATGCTGCCTGGCAGGACCATGTTGCCTCGGGGTTGGATGAGTGAAGCCACCAAACAGACCAAGAGGATGAGAGCTTCAAATGGAAAACAAAATGGATTTGCTAGATGAAGGCTGTCAGTCGTGCTGACTAACTGTGGGGCCCATGGGATAGATGGTACTCATTGTTTCTGTGTTTAAAGCAGTTGCTTACATCCAGAGACAAGGAATGGGAGGGGAGAAAGGACCACAAAAGTTGAAATACTTTGAAAATACATCTCAGAAATGTGTTGCCAGAAGCAGGTACTCGCAGTAGCATGGTAGGAGAGTGCTCCCTTGCCAGACTTTACTGCTGTCTGCTAACTGCACAGGCCAGCTTAGGCAGCTACCTTGCTCTTTTCAGACCTCTCTCTGTTTCCATGTCATACCCCTCAGTGTTTTTTATATCATGTGCTTTGTGTCTTTTTCAGGGTATGTTTGCCAGGCACCTGAAGCACTGCTGGGCATGGCCATGGTGGTTTGACTTTACTGGTTTGCTCAAACCCCACCATGGCCTGGCATCCACCATACACTAGCAGGACAGCCAATAGCCTGGACCCCCTCCAGTGTGGCTTATTTCACGAGCTAGGTTAAAACTAGCTCAGATATACTTAGATTATGCTATAATTCTAAGTGAGAATTACAAAAATATCTCCTTAGATATCACACATGGAAGCAGAGAGGAAAATTCATGGTGCCAAGGAAAAGTTCATCTGTGGCTGAAGCCATTGCAGACTGCTCAGTGGTGGCAGAGTCAGCATAGGGTGCAAACATGGTTTTTTCCACAGAACTGTTCAAGCCCTTCCTAGATATCCCAGCAACAGCTTTTTCTTAACCCTCCCTTGCTATGTCCCCTGTCCACTCCTATGTTCATGATGTGCTGCTTCTTTGACTGCTTTTTTAATACTTTTATTTTGCTATAGTTTAGTTGCCAGCACTGGCAACTGTTGGTGGCAACAGCACTTCATATGTATTACCATTTTTTATCATTTCCTGTAGCTTAAAATCAGCTCATCCTAGTGCTCTTTACTTGCTGATTGGCAAATCCAAACACAGTTAGAGCTTATTTTTGTAACTAATGCCCTGGGGGCTACAGCAAAACTGCAGGAAAAGTCAAATGTTGGGGTATTATTTGTAACTGTGAAGTGGCTCCAGATTGCCTCTGTGTTTCCTGCCGAGAGAAATAGGATATGTGTCCCTTGGCAATAGAAAGATATAATGGAGTGAAGCTTTGAACTTTGTTATGTTGTGCTGGGTGATCCTGGTTTAACAAAGACCTTTCACGAGCCAACGTGTATCTACTCTCTTTCACCAGACTGTGCCCCACCAAAAACCACATGAAATAATGAGATTGTTGCAGAAGCATTGGGAGAAACACAGTTTCAGGGCACCTTGGAAAATACATTTGTCCCTACAGGATGGTTCCCAGAGTGAACTTATGTCTCCAATCCACATTCTCTTTTTCTCTTTGTAGCACTACAAATCTGGGGCAGGAAGAGGCTCAAAACATGAGTTCACTCGCCCACAAGGTACAAAGTCAAATCCAATAGGTTTCATGACAGTAAGAATGATCTGCCTGTCTATATCCACGCTGTGCAAGTTGGTAGGAAGCCTGTCTTTGTTTCAACATGAATAAGGATTATGGAATGGTTGTGCCAATATTAATTTCTGTTTAAAGGGGAATTTGGGATTAGCTCAGGAGTCTCAGGTAATTTTCCTTCAGGTGCAGATTAATGGGAAGGTGCTGATGGGATTTTAGTTTGCCTGAACTGGTGTGGCTTTATATTCACTCATAACATGATGTGGCTGGAGATGTGCAACTCCGTTTCCTTTAATGAGAGCTGTGTCTGTCCTGTCACTTTAAAGCACATAAACTCTTTGGATGTACAGGTTCAGTTTCTACCACAGCCCTTGATCTCTGTGTGGGAGAAAGGTTTGAGCCTCATGTGGCTTGCTGGGATGCATTTGTTCTGATGGCACCCAACAATCAGATATCCTGATGGTGTGTGAGCATTGCAGACTTCCATTTTTGAAGCTTTTATTGTCCTGTACTTTTTCTGTCAAAGATTACGTGAATTGGGCCATTAGTGGTGCCTGTATAGTTTGTAACAGTCTTCAGCAGCCTTTGGGGTGCAATGTATTTTGAGTGGGGATGTATTTTCACAACTGTCCTAACTGCTTATAAGGAGAGGTATTGGACAGAGAAGGTTGGCATTTGAACATTTGCTTAATTAGTTCACACAATGACAACTAGAATTGACAAGAGGATGGCAGAGGGGCTGGCAGTGACTATTTGACACTGACAGAGAAGAGGACAGTTAGGGAATGTGGAGTGACCATAATTCCAACTGATTAGGAAGGGTTTGGACCACAGGGATGGGTTATTTTTTTCATAACTGACCTCAGCACCTCTTCGAGACGATGAGTCTCTGCTCATCAGGGTTACCAGATATTTTAAGAGTGTGCTGGAGCCCCAGCCATCATGGAAGGGGTAAGCTCAGGGAAAGGAGCAGTTGCACATTGTCTCTGAGAAATGGAAATATGCTGTGCTGCCAGTTTGGCCGTACACCCCATTTCTCTCCAACGGCAGTGGTTGACCTCCCATTCAGGCTTCAGGATTTTAAAACTGATTGCTTTTAATTTAATGGTTAAATAAGCTCTGACAGTTTTTCATTGTCTTTTTTTGTCTTCAGCCTCTCTCATTCTCAAGACTTGTCTTGAAGGATTTTTTTCTGATAGACTCCCACTAGACTTCCTTAGACTCCCACCACCCTTCCTTAGACTGCTATCAATGACATGGTGAATGTAAAACTTGCTCTTTTTAGACACTGGTCCCATCAGTTTCTCCCCACTTGTAAGGAATCTGCTTATCCCAAAAGGAGGGTGGTATGACCAAAAATATCTGTCTACCCCCAACCTTTAAAACCTTCTTCCTCCTGACTGTTTCTATTTCAGTTTGTACTGTCTGGTTCCTTAATTATTTTAAAAAGATGCTGCAATGTGATATGGAGCCTGAAAGTATACAACTTCAGAAATTATTTTAATACACAATTACAGTACTACATAATTAGAAATGATAATTGCAATTAATGAATATAATTGGCATTTGCTGTACCAGAAATTGCAATATATTTTGAACTGCAGTGATCTGAAATCTTTATTCTACTGCAGAGTCCATTAATCTTTGTTGATTCAGTCATTGCATAAGATTTTAAGCCTCTTCTTATGCACTAAAAGTTGCAGAGACATGGAGTCCAAAGTACAGCTGAAAAACTAATAGACATCTATCTTTGTAATTTCCTATAATAGCATATAATGTATATACCTGTGGGTTGGTTTTCAGCTGCATGATGAGCTTTTATTCTTGTATTTCAGTGTTTACGGAGGATGGAAATTTATGCAAATTTCCTTTCCGGTTCGGTGGAAGGTTTTATCACTCGTGTATATCAAATAGATTTTCCAGAAAGAAATGGTAAGTTGACATTGCTCATAAATGAAGACAGCCTTCAAATGAAAATGTCATCCTCTTAGTGCTTTAATCTTGCTTTTGGAATAATTAACTTGAGCTTGATGTTATGCCCAAGGAGACCGGTGCAGTTCTGCTGATAGCCAGGGCCCTCAGGTCAAGGCTCGTGCTCAGGGGGAAGGGAGCACAGGCTCTGCTTCTCCTGTGCCACAGGAAACTCAGGAACAGCAGAAATGTTTTCCTGCTGCCCTTCGTATTGAAACTGTGACTTACATGGGTGGCAGAAAAAGCAAAACTGATGGAATGACCTGATGGAAACCCTCTGCTGAGGGAGAGAGATACAGACACCTGCCAGACAGGACACTTGGTTGAGGAGTTGTTTGATTAGTGCACGCTGTACTTGTATTGCAGCAGAGAACCTCTGATTTTTGAGGAAAGTTGTTTCCTCCACCCTCCCTGCCTGAGGTATCTCTAATTTCGATCCGAATTGGCACCAGCCCCTTTTGGACAGTGCAGTACTAAGAAGTGAGGTAGTACTCCCATTGGCTGGGTAATGATTTATTATCCTAGTGTGTTTAAGGCCAGGTGTCCTTCTTTTGGGCAAAGGTTACTCTTTGACATATGCAGAAGCTGCTAAAAGTATTCATGATTCATTTTGGGGTGGGGGCAATCAGGTGGGAACCCTGCTGAAGCAGTCATTGAATAAACAAGATTAACTTTGCAGACAAACCTATATAATAGGTGTATATTAACAGAAATCAAAGGCAACAAAGCAGGGAGTATGTGGGTACCAGTAATGTGAAAATTTATGCTCAGATGATCCATGTGAAAGGCAAACACTTGCATGTTTTCAGGGTGGAGATAATATTTTAGAGTTTATTTTACTTGCCCATGCAGGGCAGAACTCTCATTTTTTATACCTGTCTAATTTTTTCATGATCTGTGGTGTCTTTCTGATGACACATCTGTTTCAAGTGTAAGTGCTGGCATAGTGTAAACAGCACAACACACCCCTGCTCACACAGACAGACAGAGCTCCAGCATAGGAGACCACTTTGGAATTTCCCCAATATCCACAGATACAGCCCAGATAAGGAAAGCCTCCAGGAAAGAAGAATTTGAGACTATCTTAACTAAAGAAAGAGAACTGGAATAATTATCCGGTTTGAACTTTGTCTTTGATGAACTGTAGCCACAAAGAGTTTGACCTTTGGACCCACTTAATTTCATGCAGTGCTTAAGATGGATCCTGTTAATAATACATGACACTCTGTGTATTTGTTTTTAGCCAGTTAGGCCACAGAAATGGAAAAACCTGGGAATAGATGGGATCCAAGGTTAGAGCACACTTTAGACCTGAGCTTGGACAACTTGCTCTCAGGCTTCCGATTTTTTAAAAGCCATTTGCAAGCAGGGAGACGGGGAGGAGGACAGCTGGAGCTGTTTGGTTTTGACAGGCCATTTCACCCTATGTGTGACCTTCTGGCCAGTGTTTACTCATCACTCATAAGCTAAAAGCAACTTAACGTGTGACTTCAGGCACAGAGATGCTGGTAAAAGAGCTCTGAATAGCAGTTGGGAAACCTGTTCTGTGCATTTTTGTGTGACTTGGCACTAACCCAGGCTGGACTTAGGCTGAATAACTGATCCCAGGGGCCCTGGTAGGCAGCAGGTGAAGGCAAGGTTTGTGTCCTTCCTGCTCCTGCCTGCCTGCAAGCTCCTAGTGAGGACTGAGATGATGGGAGGCTGCATCCAACCTGCCTCTTTGGAGCAATTGCAAGAAGACCATACAAGACCAGGAGAGCACTGGCTTAAGCATTTAAGTTCAAGTCCTTAGCCGTCAAGTCATGCTTTAAGGCAGGACGTTACAATGCAGGTCAAAACCTACTCCAATTGGCTTTAATTTTATATTTTCTCCTACTACATATGACACAGATAGTGTGTTTCAACATAAATCAGCTCCTGACTCCAGAAAACTCTTCATACTTTCATTGAGAGCAGCGAACAAGTTGTATCTTTATAAATATTTATTTAAAATATAGGAAAGAAGACAAAATAATTGCAGGATTTAAATAACAGCCTTCCTTTAACAGCATCCTGTATTGCATCTCCCTTTAATTATAATCCGTTCTCACAGTTAAATTTCTATTTAGTGGCCTCTTACCAACTGTTACATGATAACTTACTAAAGACATATAAATTTTCCTTTTGTGCTGAGGAGAAAAAAAGCCAGCTGGAATTGCTGCTGAATTTCATTGGTACCTCCAGAAAGACAGACCAATGTAGGGACAGACAAAATAGGGGTGCAATGAACACCTGTGAGAGCAAATGGGGAGGGTGGTCTGAACTGAACGGAGCTGTGTCTACAGGGAAGCTGCCAGCACCTTGTTCCTGTGTCCCATGGTGGGACAGCTCCCTGAAGGTTCTGCTCAAGCAGACCCTGGCTGAGATTTTGGCTGTAAATTGGAAGGTGTCGACTCGTACCCTGGAGAAGCCTTACCCTGGGCTTGAGTGCTGCATGTCCTCTGTGCAAGGGTAGGCTTAGGTCTGTGTGGGAAGGGCATGACCTTACCATCTTCCCTGCAACACACAAAGATAACTTTTGATACTTTGGCCACAGACTGAAAACAGGAGGGCTTTTTGACCAGCTGGATTATGAGCTGGAGAGTTTATGACAGTCCTGGAAAGGAGAAGTACCTGTGAGTTGAGCTGGGAGGTGTCAAGTATCAGGCTCAGAATTTTTCTGGTGCTTGTGGTGATTGGTCTGGTGTTGTCAGGTGAAGTCTGTACATCTCTCGTGGTTAGGACAACACCTGAAAAGGTCCCAGGCAACCTCCAAGTCTCAAAAACAGTGGCACCAATTGTCATGGCAGAGCTCCTTCCTTCCACCAGTCTCTCCTGAGCCTTTGTTTGGTCTCTAAAACATCCTATTGTTAAGGCTCCCAATGCTCCTGATCGGTAAGATAGCCCACTTTCCATTTATCTTGCCTGCCAGTTAGGCCTCATCTGTGACACACCTTTTGTTTGTCCATTCCCAAGTTGTGTACGATGTATGGGTTTAAAATGTTATTTAAATCTATCCCTAGGTGTGGACTTTTCTGGTGTAATTAGTTCAGTATCTGTGTCTTTAAGTTTTCACTGTTTTATTAACAGTTTTATATGACAGGCTGATGTTAAGACATTTTCTATCTCAAGAATTTTGTGTGTGGGTGCATTTGCAAATAGCACCAAGAAAGAATAATCCCATTGAGTTGGTCTAGCTGCTGGAGGTCACATCCCCCAAGACTGAAATACCATCACATTTTTGGTAAGGCTCCAAGCAAAGAAGACATTTTAAAAAGAAAAGGAGGGAGACAAATGAAGTAGCTTTGAGAATGTGCTGAGGTTCTCCCAGACAGTGAGAGATATGTGGTAGAACATAGAAAAGGATTATGTGACTGTACAAGAAACCTGGCACTGAGAAGGCAGCTTGGCATCTCAAGTGAGGACCAACCTCTTCATAGTCACTGCAAGGCGATAGGGAAGGAGGGGACTGGCTGTGGAGAGCACTGAGTGGGAGGACCAGTGGGTTGTGGAAAGCTGGTAGAAGAAGCCTCTGCTAGGGTCTCTGATAACAAAAAAACATATAATATGGAAAAATTTGAGATCTCCCTTTGCTTAGAAGTTGGCTGCTGCTGGATGGACTCCAGAGAGCATTGATTTGCATATAAATGTTTTCTTTCCCCCCTGTAATGATGAATTCTCTTGCATTTCTTAGGTTTATACAGAGCCTTTTCCATTTGCTTCTCTTGTGCTGCCCAGTGTATCACTCTGCTAAATCAGAAATTATGTCAGTCAGAAAAGCCAGAAAAGTTTGGATTCTCCTCCCCCATCAGGGCTGACAGAGATGAAGTGTTCAGTCAGAGATGGTTTTGCCAACAGTGACACAAGCAGTGCTGAAAACACTTTTAATTCAATCCTCACCTTAATCCTCATGCATACTAGACAATCCTTAAAGAAAGCGCGATCCACTTCCCACAGGAATATTGAGAAACTTCCATCAACTCCCAGTAGAGTTGCACTGGCCTTAATGCCTGTGAGAAAACAGCCTCTTTAAGTGTGTGCCAAGTTAATCTGCACTAGACTACCAAACACCTCTTTTTTAGAGCACCTTATATGATTGAGGTCACCAAACTTAATATTCATGGCCTATTCAGATGCTCCATAGGAATTAAGCATTTAAAATGCTACATAACATCTAATTAAGAAGGAAAGTAGGGCAGTTAAAATGGTACATGTGTACTACAATAAAATTTCAATCTAGATTGTGTCATTTTAGGGTGAAAAAATATTTGATCACACAACTGTTCAAGATACGATAAAACCACACATAATAAAAATAGATCATCAGGCACATTGAATAAAGTAAACTCCCATTTCTTCTAGTGCCATGTAACTGATATCTATGACTCTGCATTAGAACTGGTTAGGGAGGATATTTCGGTGGATGAACATGGACCTCCAAGGTTCAGTGTCAGTTCAGTCACATGTTCCCTGTGTGGTCTCAGGGAAGTCTACACATCTACTGCAAATGAAGAATAGCAGCTCAATGCTTCTTGGAGTGCTCTGAGCCTCAGATGATAACAGACCAGGGAGGGCAAGGGGAGTGTGCAGAAATAAGTCGTCAAAGTTTGCCTTGGTAGGATCCCCACAGGCGATGTGGTGTGCAGGACTTCATCCCCTGCTCTGCACAAAGGGGAGGTTTTATCTGGAAATCACCACCATGTCAGTTATTTCCTCATTTTGTCTAGCAAGTTCCAAAATAAGAATGCTTTAAAGGAACTTAGTGTGAAATATGTTTATCACTGAAAGCCAGAGAAAAGTCCCTCTGTGGACAGTCTCCTGCCTCCACAGATTATTGAAGCAACTGTCAGGCATCAAAAATGGGCTGGGTCCTGTTTTGCTTGTTTTGTAATGAGTAAAGGAGACATAATTTATTTGCATTGGTTTTGTTTTTTTATTTCTGTCTTTCATTTTCTAATCTTAGAAATAATTTTTTTTTTCTGGAGGATTTATTGAAAATCTCAGATCCCCATTCTGCATCTCATTTTTAACCTGTTTTTAATTTGAGAGAAACGGAGTAGAGCAACTTTAAAAAATGAAATATATTTTTTCCCTCTGGTGTTAACACCAGAATGAAAGTATGAAAGTGATGCTACTTAGAAAAAAAAAAAAGGTATGAATTTCCAGGTTGCCAAAGTGTGAAGTCCATGTAGTTTCAGTGCAAGCATCCAGGTCATTTAAAGCTGCACTAAGGTTCACCTTTGATTTTTTTTTCAGGTGTTCAACAACACCTAACTTTGACCGGGACAGGAGCTGGGGACACTGTGCTCTGTGGCACAAAGACCACTCAGGTAAGGTGGGCCATTGCTGGGTTGCTCCAGGTTCCTGTCTCCTGCTTTGCAGTAAGGAGGGATGTGCTTTCAGTACACCTTTTATTTGGTGTACACAGAACAAGCCTTCGCATCAGCTGCTTCCATAATCTCTCTGTGACTCCACACAACCATAGCATTAAACTGTGAATATCACACAGTCTTTAATTCACTCTCTGTTGACTAATTTGAAGTCATGGAGAAAAATTACAGTAACGCCAACACGGAAATCTGAACTCCTGCTGGAGCCGAGCACAGAGGTGATTATCTTCTCCTCCCTCATGGCTTGGAAGTGTCTTTTAGCTTTTCCTTCATTTAATCAGCTACTTTTTCTCTCTGTTTAGCCTGTTAATTTTTCAGAAAGCACAGAAACATTTGACACCCTGTACAACACACAGCCATCACTTCCAGTTGTCCTTTCTTGAGGTCTCATAGGAAAAAGCAGACCTTAAAACCAGACTTCCTCAGGCTTTGGGCTGTGTCAGAGAAGACAAGAGGCCAGACACGTTCATTGCAGCACACCTAAGGGACAATAAGATTACTTAGCTGAACAGTGCTGTGGCTTCATGTGGTCACCACACTCCAGCGCTACAATTACCTCATTGCCAAAGTCTGTCTAAAATGGGAAGTCAAGGCCTGAGACAAGCTCTCCTTTCTATACATATATAGATATAAGTCACTTTGATTGACATACTGGGTGAAAGCACCACATCCCAAGAAGTTCAGCTGGAACCACACATCCCTGTCCTCAGCAGTCCCTCAGTGACTGGCCTTTGCTTGTCTCTGGCTTCCCAGCTCCATATTTCATGAGCTGAATACTGGGGAACCTCATTTTAGAAGGAATGCATACACCTACTTCTCAATTCATACAGCCACAGACCAGCACTGAAAAATCAGGTTAAATGCTGATCATGTTCCTCTTTTTGCCATCTCACTCCTTTCAAATGTGACTTGTCTTATTTGGTCTGCAGGATATGACCAGATGCCCTTAGACATTCCTTTTCCACTTTCAAATGAAGGGCACTTTCCACCATCCCCTTTCAGGGAGTTCTCCGCAGTGTCAGGAGTCTTACTGCCAAGCTGATTGCAATCTACCAGAGCACTTGAAAAGCCAATGTTAGCTGAATCATGCTGACAGTCTAAAATTAAGCAGTGCATAGCATCACCTTTTTAAACTTAATGACTTTAAATTATTTTCCAGCCTGGCTTTATAACAGATTAACAGTAGTTCAGACACAAATGGCCTAACCCCAAACCAAGCAGCAAGGTATGTGCCTTTGTAATGCAAGTGTGTCAGACATGAACGTGGACTTTATAGGCAGTTCATGCCTTACAAGAGCCAGGCTATGGGGGCTGCACTTATTCGTGAGGGGCCCCCCAGAGCTTAAAATACTGGTGACTGTAACTCGTGACTGCTTTAATCCTCCCCTGAAACACTGACTGTCACCGTAGCAGCTGGCTGACTCAAGGAGACTCTTCCAGGAGCTGAAAGAGCTCTCCAAGCCTAGTGTTGTGTTTCTGGGGGTGCCTTGTGCCACCTCTGCCTCTCTGTCTGCCCATCACCATTGTCTTGCCAGACGTTTGCCTGCCTGCAAGCCTTTTTGGGCTTCTCAGTTCATTTTAGCCTGTTACTCTCAACAATGTTGGATAGGGCGGCTTGGAACAAGAAAGCCACGCTGTCTGCCTGCCTCTCACTCTGTCAATGTATCTTAACATCAGGGAGGGCCTTCCCTGGCTATGGTTTTTTCCCCCAGAAAAAAACCAAAACAAAACCAAACCAATTTATATGTGTGACAGAGAAAAGGAAAGAGAAAAAGGATGGTATAGCTGTAAGAGATAACTGCTGGCTGTTGTAAAATAAAAACAGTTTTATTTTTGGAAGCATTTAGAATTTTTAAAAATTAAAGTGTTTACCTGTTGTTTTATTTGTAAACATAAGTCTGTTTATTTTTTTTTAAGCAGCAAGCACTGTATTTGGACTTAGAAAGTGTTTAACAGATCATCAGCTATACCTTAAAGAGGAAAGTTTTATGGTGAGGCTGAAAGGAAAAGCAACATAATAGATGAAGGGAATTTCAAACAAACAGGAAGAAAGTTCATCTACTGAGGAAGACAGCTGCGAGTAAATAAGGAGTAAAAATGAACAATGCTGATCTTTAAAACAATATTTTTTTTTTAGGGAAAATCCACTAAATATTAAATATTTTGGGAAATCTCAAGCACTTTATAAATGCTTGAAAAACAAGATAAAATGAAATTTCAGGGAGAGAATATCCTTTGGCCATGAGGGGCTGGTGACAAGTGTGCTAGTTGGGATGGAGTAAAAGTTTCTTGAAAGTAAAAGTTGAAGCACAAACTCTCTCCAGGCCAAGAATACCACGTATATGTGGGGAGCCTACTTCAAAACATTGGAGGTGCTTACAAATCAATGTTGAGCAAGTGCTGGAAGCATTGATGCAGAAAAATACATCTGCCAATTCAAGGGGAAGTTTAACCAAGCAGCCTTTAAGCTTCAGGATGAAGTGGAGCTCGGGTATGTAGTTTGTGCTGGAAGGAGGTGTTAGTACTACAATGTGCAGAGGCAGAGCTTGCTGTATCAGCAGCCACGGCCTTTGTTCAACTCCCTCTAACATCAGTGGGAGCTCTGTTGTTGCCTTTGGGGTTATTTGTTCAGGTTTCCAGGCATCCTTCCCTTCTGCCCAGGGGCTACCTATGGTGTGTGTGCACAGTAGATGCCCAGTGTGAACCCTTTCATACACGTGGACCAACTGGGCTGTGCATGCATAGCTCTTATGTACGTACACATATGCATAAATGTGCAATGCCCCTATATATATGGGACTTCCAGGCCTTGGGCAGTCTGGTAGGACTACTGCTCTGAATATCTGAAAATCTTGGACAAATGGCCAAAACCCCAGGGAGGCCCAGACATGGGAAAAAAGTGCCAGACAGGGAATATTTTTAAGATTAATCTGAACTGATATGGAAAGAAGAAGCAGGACAGTGTGGGCTGTGCAGGCAGGAGGAAGAGGCGTCATCCCAGGAGTGGCTCTGGGGACAATGGGTGGCAGAAACAGGAAGTTTTTGTTGGGAGATAGGGGTAGAAAGGTGAGACAAGGCTGCTGCACATTCAGCAGAGACTGAGAGGTGAAGCTGTAGTCAAGGTGACTGCAAGCAAGCATGGAGTATTTTGTCCGTGAGGGTGTTTTAGACATTGCTGAGAAGGCAGGGACTTGGCATTCTTCAGTTAATGGACAATTAATGGTGATCAGGATTCCCTGCAGGGAACTGCCATGTGTCCATGTGCTTATGAGCAGGAGTTGTTCCTGGACTCCAGGAAAGGTGGGGAGGGACACATAACACCCCTAGGAGGTCAGACTGGAGTAGTAGGTGGGATGTAGTGAGGTATTGACTGGGAAAGAAATGGAGCACTGGAAGTGCTTTTTGCACATTTAATAAAGGAACAAAAAAATCACCTGAGCACTTGTTGCAGCGAAAGATGTCTTGGAGATCAAGTTATGGTTTGGATGTAATGGGAATAGGAAATACAGGATTTTCCTTTGAGGAAACATTACATCACTAGAAGTTTCATAACTATCAACAGCAGGACGAGTAGGAACATCACTGACTTTACTTGCTTTCCCTTGATGTTATCCTGGAGTGAAACTACCAGCGAATACACCCAGACCTGCTATCTGATAGGAATTACACCACTCTCTTCTGTAGTAAATATTTAGATCTGTGCAGGAGAACCTCACATTTACAGTGCTTTGGCAAACTTCAGGATGTACCTTTTGTGCTTCCCTATAGCCCTGTATGTGTGTGCCTGTGCATCTATATGTTGCATCCTGTGCTTAGGACCACAGTCTGTAGCTGAAGAAGCACCTGGATTGAGTAACTCGAGCTGGTGTCACAGAGTTTGATGACCATTAAAAAAGATTAGAATGTAAACAAGCTGCTGGGCCAGCTCTGGAGCAGGTGTAAACATGCTGCTGGTTAACTTCAAGGGAGATACATCCTTCAGCACTGAGGGAAATCAAGAACATTGCCTGGACAGCAAGACTTTATATGTTTACATGGCACATTGCCCTGTAAAGCTTCTATTGCAGAAGTTAGAAGGTTGTTCTGGCTCATATTCTCTTCTCCCACCATATTTTCCCATGCTTTAGAAAATTCCTTAGTAAACAGAGATACATTAGACTGGTCCCATTTAATCTTTCTTGGCCTGATTTACTTGGATGTGCTTTGTGTTTTGCTTTATAATTTTTCCCTTTGTTCCAGCTGCCCATCAGTTTTAGACATAATCCAAAAGTTTAGAGCAAATTCTACTGTCAAGGGTTGTCCTTCCTGTAATTTGAAAGAGAGATACCTAATTCTGGTGACTTTTGTTGCAAAGCGAAGGTTGCAGGGCAGAATGCCGGGCAGAGGCAGGGCTGCAGCCTTCTTCCCTCCCCACTGTAAAGGCACAGCTCCATCTTGTGGGCACCTGTCCCATTGTCTTCCTCACTGCTGTGCCAGCTCTGGCAACTTCAGGCGTGCCTGGACCTACCACCTTTGGGCAATTTACCCTGGGGAAGAATGTTCACCTTAGTGATTTGCCATATGGTTTTTAAAAGCTGGACAAATCTAGCTGCTATACAGCTTAAAACAAACCCAATGTAAATTAGTTGGATAAACTTTGTTTTAGGTTAGTCGATGGTATTAAAACCACTGTGTATTGAACCAAAATGGTTCATATAACCAAGCAGTCACCTAACACAACAAAGCATGACTTATCTGGCACCTCTTTACAACAATTTCTTATGTGGCCTCTCTAGATCACTGTGCAAGCAACCCTTGCCAAAACGGAGGCACCTGTTCTCTCACTCATAGCCATAGGATGTACCACTGTACCTGTCCTGAGGAATTCACGGGCGAGGACTGTCAGCTGGGTAAGTATCTTCTTCCATGAGTGTGACAACATGAAATAGGAGTAGTAAGTAGAGCTCATTAATGTTTGCTTAATGAAAAGGTAGTGCTGTTGTGATGGGAGAGACCACTGCAGCATGAATGCTCTTGTAGGTGGATTTCCAAATGGTTATGACCGACAATCCATTCCTGACAGAACATCCGAAAATGGCTTGACTGTACAATTATAAATCCAAGTATGCTCTGAGCATGGGAAACACAAAAAGCCTCTTCCCCTTCCTTTGCTGTTTTTAAAATTTAAATAACCCCTACATGTTTGAAAATTGCTAATATCTAATAGATAGGGCATAGATACATGAAAAAGCAACACAATTTCTGGTGATGCCTTATCCCTTATGTTTTTGAGTATATTATGACTTTTCCTGTAATGTCAACTTTGTACCTGGGTAGCTGCTCCACCTTCAGGGTCTTCATTTTCAAAGGAGTAGAGTCAGGCCAAAAAGCTTTGCTTGGGTTATTTTTCCAGTTTTATGGTGATGTCACTTACAATTTGCTGCACATCAAGAAAGTAGTCTGGATTTTCAACTGAGGGTTTTCAGTTGTGCTTGCTTATGTTTATTGAAGGCTTTTTGTAGAAATGTAGAATTGTTTAAGTTGAAAAGGACCCTTAAGATCATTGAGTTCAACCATTAAACCAGCACTGCCAAGTCCACCACTAGCCCATGATCCCTGCAGCTCTAGACTTCTCTCCTGACAATTAACAAGGAAGCCTTTTTTCAGTGGATGATGTGTTAAAGTGGGAAAGACACAAGTGTGTACCACTGATAAGACTTCTTGTGTTTTCTGAATGAACTTTTGGAAGGGCTTCAGTAATGGCGATGCTGTCCTGCTCATAGGGCTTTAGCGAAAGCCACCTCTGTCTCCAGGCCCTTGAAGTGCTGCTCTGGGGGCTTGGTGCCTCCACACTGTGGGCTGGCTTGCTTGACTGTCGACAAACATTCATCTGCTCAGCAGAAAAAAGGGATGAGCAAGGAATGATGGAGATTGGGGTGCTATTTCTTGTAAGGAATAACATCTGAAAGCTTGTATTGTTTGTAAAACTTTGTTTCAGAGAAATGTTTTGACAACAGTCTCCATGTGTTCTTTGATGAGGGTGTGAGCTGGTCAAGAGCCCAACACGGAGTTGTGGAGCAGTGCATGTGTGAGAACGGCCAGATCGAGTGTGAGCGTGTTGAACACAAAAGTAAGACACTATTTTGTGTTACAGCTGTAGGCCTGCGTAGAGTGGGGGTAAAGGACAGTGACAATATCAAAGCCTGAGTGCTATTACACCCTCTGATTCTGCGCTTGCAGCTCACATACCCTCCCCCAAAAGAGAACATTTTAGCTTTGTTTTCCATGTGTGAGCAGTAATACTGACCCAGGAAATCACTTCAATATATCCAACCTTATTTGAGGAAGCAATTATATGCATTAGGATGAGTTTTAGGGACACACCTCATAGTTTTCTTTGAGAGGGCTGTAATCCTGATCTGCAGGGTGTAAGAATATGCAACGGGTTGTACAGCAGAAGTGGTAAAATTTCTCCTCTAAAACTGTAACATGCTTGAGAGGCACACCCTGCTCTGTTCTTCTTCTGAACACCTACAATCACTTCATATTGCTGTTTCACTCTGTTTCTTCCCAAGCCTATCGCACTCCTGAGCTGCTATATGTAAACTTCCCCCACCTCCAGGATCCCATATGACCAGTGTCAACCTCAGAGTCCCCACGATTTTTGGCCAAACTTACCCATTCCTGGCTGGGGTGATGGGTTATGAAGCATCCTCCTTGTTTTGGGCCTGCCAGGTACCCAACACAGCTGGCCAACCATAGGGCATGTACTTGGGGTTGTCACTTACCTGACGAAGCCAGAACAGCACCATCCATTTGGAAGGAGAGATGTGAAGCAAAGCATACTGTTTCACCTCAGCCATTCTGTTAGTCTGGCTGACTTTTACCTGCCCAGACTCCCAAGTAACTTACAGTACAGATAAGCTTCATAAAAGCCCTTTGAAATAGGTAGGTGCTTTTGTTCCCACCTTATGTAAATGGAAACTATGGAGAGTCAGTGGCTTTCTAGGACATTGGGAGTCCATGGGATAGTGGGAAATCTGATTTCATAGGACTTAATACTCCTCAATCACAAATCTTAAATATTTATCTGAGATACCTACTAGATACATTATTATAAGTTTTAATACAGATTAGAGCCAAGCCTGGAACTGGCAGAACCCTCTGTAGAGAAAGAAGTGCTAATAATCGCCACCCCCATTTTACCTATTGTTCATTGATAATATTTTTCAATAGCTGACATTATCCAATAGCAGCGAAAACAATGAGACAGACCTTAGTGGGCAGAAATCAGCTGAAATTCCTTTAATTTATATCAAGTGTAGGTCTGAGCTGAGTAAAAAAGGAAGAACTTCGCCAAAACATGTGCATTTTACTGAAGTAAAATAAAATGGACTGATCCTCTTGGATTATTTGTACCTTTGGTTTGATCTTTGGTTTCTGCTTGTAGGTTGTGTTCATGATCCTTGCATGAATGGTGGAGAGTGTAAAATGGTTACCTCTACTGGAAAAATAGTATGTGATTGCAAAGAAAATTATGGGGGAAAGTACTGCAATATTGGTAAGTATAATAACCTACTGGGAGATGGAATATGGAGCTTTCATCTGGATGTGAAGCTGGTGGGTTTTGCCTCTGTTGTGTTCTGCATTTGAGGACATTTCTTGTAATAACTGAAGAGTCACACAGAACAAGGGTTTAATATATTTCTACAGTGTAAAACATAACACACACTTTACCACTGAGACTCTGATTCTGAAAATATTTGTTCATGTCCTTAACTTTACAGAAAATCAAACACAGAAATTTTAATCCAGTTATTCATGCCCATATGATAAGTACATGCTTCCATTTTGCAGGATCAATCATAGAATTGTGGCCTATGGCAAATGCCACCACAGATCCATGCACCCCCCTCATAAAACTGGAATTTATGGTCCAACAAAATCTAGCAGCCGACTGTGTTTGGTAGCACTAGATTACTGTGGGAGGTAGACAAAGAGAAAATGCACATCCTTTGTGTTACCTTGAACTTTAAATGAATAGCACCTTTAGCTCCGTACAGCTTGCATAAAACCCCCTTGCTTGCTCTGGTGGGTCAGGGCAGAGAAATCTGCTTTTTTTTGTGTCTATGTGTTAGTCCTGTTTTGCTTATTAGATGCTCCATAGTTTTTGATAAAAGATTCCTCCAGAAGACTTAACATCTATCCCTTCAGGGTTTAATCTGCTTGTAAAGCTTGTTTTCATGTTAAATCCTCAAGTTACATCAGTGGCCACTTTTTATATACAGCAGGTTTTAGGCTGAAATTATAATAGACCTTCAGTCATACCAGCCTGTGATCCCATCAATTCACGGGCTGTGTCTTTCTGAGTGCATAAATCCCATGGCTCACCCAGATCAAAGACATGACTCCCAGGTTGGCACCTATTTGGTCCGAATAGGCAGTGAGGTAAGAAACCATGGTAATGAACACTGCAATTGGTATCTGGTGTTCTTTTTGTTATTCTGATGGTTAGCAAATTGTGTAGTCAACTATTCAAGCTGGAGAAAAGAAATCCATCTGGGAGACCAGCAGTACAGCTGGGATAACAAATAGCAGGAGTGACCTGGCAAACTGGACAGTGTACAAACCGGTCCTGAACCTTCACTCACCAGGAACCCCATGAATCATGCAAAACAGGTTTGTGACTCTTTTAAGCTCTTCATAAGGGGCACTATTTTAGCTGCCCTGGGGAGATGGTCCCAAGCTTTGGGAATGCTGCTGCATGGATCTGTGTGAGGGGCTGCGTGGGCACCACGCACATGTGACCCAGAGCTGCACTCTGCCCATACTCACATGAAAGTGCTTTTCCAATTCCTGTTCCATTATCAGCTTCCCCAGACCAGAGCAGCAGTGCTGCACACAGACATCCACCCAGAGAGCCTGGATTATAAATATCAGGATGGCAGCATTACAGCTGTAATACCGGTTTCTGTCTGACTGGCTTAGAACAAGAAATAAGCAGGCACTCTTTGATTACTTGAAGATAATAAAGCAAACATTTGATTTGCTAAACAAATGACTTTGGGTGCTTACGCTCCATCTGCGTTCAGCTGCCTAACACTCCCACACTAAATAGGAACGGAACAATTGTGTTTATGTGTCAGGGCCTTGGAAACAAGTTTGAAAAATTAAAAAAAACCTCTTTGCCAGGATTTAGTCATTCTAAATTCACACAAGTGAATTAGTACTCGTGTCTATATGCCTGGTAGTATCATCACAGTAGGGCAATGGCATTGTGGTGAACGTGCTAGGAGCTTGTATTCTCAGAGTACAAACAATTGATTTTTAAATATGTGTTGAATTAATTTTTTCTTCAACCCTTCAATTTGATGCTGTGAGCACAGCTGGCTTCTTTCTTTGTTTCCTTTTTACTATCTTGTATAGTTTCCCTTGTCTAACAGGACATAATTTTGAGGTTACCCTTTAGACTGAATAACTTGTGGTTATAATGCTTGATTTAGGGAAAGGTACAGTGTTCCTAAGTGTACGTTATTCTGAATTATTCAGTTATAGTGGTAACCTTAAGCACAAGGTGTGATGCTAAAATATTTTACTTTATTTTTATTTAAAAAAAAAGAAATCAATCAATTTAATAAACAGTAAGTCTCCCAGGCTGTTATTGAGCTGTGGGGTGTTCGAGGTCTCTCTGATGTTCTCTGCCCTTAACCTACACAAAGAATAACTAGTCTTGCTATAATTCTAATGGAAAGTCAGCTAGTTTATGTTAATCATTATACTCACAAATATTAATAAACAAAGTACCATCCTTAGGCAGATCACAGGTCGAAGTACTACTGTGACTCAAGCACTTGAAAAGGAGACAGGGGAGTAAACAAAGTAGCAAGGAATTACTGAGAAATACTTCTCTTGGTTGAGGACTTTCTCAGCAGGTGCTTGGACTGTCACATCTGATAGACCTTTACCTGCTTTCCATCAGTTTGTCTAAGCTCTTTAGAACTCCTTTATGCTTTTCCCTTTCACAGCATGCCATGTCAAGAAGTTCCAAAATTTAAATAGATATGATGAGAAGCAGTATTTTCTATTGTTAACTAAAAACCTACTGCCTAGTAATTTCATTCTTCCCCTTTGAACAGTGAGTAATAGAATAATAATAACTTTTGTGATTTTAAAGATACCTATTTATCTGTCCATTACTTTTTCTGGACTACAGGGTCCCTGTCAGCACTGAAAAATCATCTTGTCACTGCTCTTAAAGTTCTCTTGTAAACAATCATTATATATGTGTGTGTTTATATGCATGTATGTATATATATATATTGCCAAGCTATTATCATAAATGACCATGCAGCTACTGGAAAATTATGAGCTGACTTAAAAATATAGAAGGTGATAAAAGTAACGTAGGAGATATCCATAACAAAGGAGACTGATATACAGAAGATAGTTTCTGATATAGATTTCCTTTCTTTGTGGTAATACATTATTTTCTTGCCCTTAAAGACAAGACTTTCAGTACTAAAGAAAGAACTGCCATTTTAGAAATTGTTCTGAGACAGTTTATATGCATAAGATTTTAGCCAAGTTTAATTTCAAAGAAAATTAGATACATCATCAACAAATCTCTCCCCAAGCAGATGCTGTTTAAAATTGTTCAGGGATCCATGTTTAATTAAGTTGAATTCATAATAATTGCCTTTAAATATGTGCCTATTTTCAGAAATAAGGATTTTGTATTGAAAGAGTAGCTGTGTTCTCGTTGGAAACAGAGCTCTTGCTGAGAGAGCTCTGAATCCAGACTCTGGGTGAAGATGCAGAATTAACTGTCCAACCATGAGTAGCAATGGTTGTCTCATTAGCCCGAGAAAGTTATAAAAAGGGCCCAGGCTCAGCCACTTTGTCAGCATTAAATGTGAGCAAGAAGTGAAACCTGAGAAAGATGTGAGTGGGGTATTTTGTCTCTGACCCAAGTTGTTATGGGGAATGGTGAGGGAATCTTTTTGGGAGATATTTAACTTCAGAAATATTTAGCTTCATTGGAGGTGGTAACTGATGACAAACAGTTAAAAACATGTAATTGTAAAATTACATTGACATTTTAGGTTTCTTTTAACAGATGGGAGCCATAATGGAGATGTTGAATGAACACAGAGGGACACACAGCTAAAGAAAGAGGAGGAATTATATGGCCAAAGGACAGATAATTCATTATAATAAAGCATTTATGGAGGAGTTGAAGGGAGCTGAAGGGTAAAGAAAGGAGATTTTAAAGAAATTTAAGGGACTGGTGCCTTTCAGTTTCTGTGGTTGAAACCCTACCATTGCATTCACAGTATTTGCCTCAGGTGATATGAGTGGAAATTAATAAATATTTTGCCCAATTTCCCTGTAAAATCACTTTCTTCTCCTTGCCATTGCTTTGTTACTGCTTTTTGGGTGTGGTTTTTTTTGGGGAGTCCTTCTTTGTATTTTAAATTTATCCTTGATTTACTGGAGGACATGTTAGCAGTGTATCTTTATTTTCTTAGTTGTCAAGTATTTTTCTGAAACATTTGGTGTCTTTGGGTGGCTTTGTTGTGTTACTGTTCATCAGAGGAATAGCTGGTAGACAAATGTGGGGTTTAATAAGACATATTTCAATGGTTTGTCAGCTTTCAACTGCATTTTTATGGTGTAGAATTACCATAATCATTGGGTGGTACACTGCTCTGGATGGCTATCTGGGGTTTATTTATGGCTCATTTGTTGTATCAGGACTCAGCAACAGTTCAAGGTGTCTTCTTGTGGAAATAAGGTAGCCATGTGCTAAGTAAACCAGTGGCAGATCTTCGTGCTTTTCATGCTTAAACTAATGAAGAGGTAGAAAGGGGCACATGGAAAGCCTGTTTGGATTTGTGTTACTGTGGCTGGGGGTTACAGTAGGTTTGGGAGTACTGGGAGGACTGCACAGAGGATTATACATTTGGAGTTTTCTTAGGTTTAGGTAGCAATAATGGTTTTGATAGTATTTTGATCATAATGAAGAACTGTGAATTTGTTTTGTTCCCCCCACCCCCCCCCAATTAGGCTTTGGGTAATGGAATTAGAGGGACACCATAGCTTTAAAGAAAGTATGAGTTGGAATGCTAATTGTGGAAGGCTTATGGTTATGTAAGGAGATGTGGTATATGTCAGAAGTAGGTTGAAGATTCTTAGAGAAGGAAGATGACAGAATAGCTGAATGTATAATTACATACAGGGAAAAAAACCACCTTCTTGGCCACATCTTTGGGGGTTAAACCGGGGGAGTTTGAGGTAATAGAATTAGTAAAAATGACAGCAAACCCACCTTTTTAGTGGTTCTTTAACTGAAATAGGGTGTTTGCAGTTTTTCTACTAAAAAAGGTACTTTAGTAAAGGAAATTCAGCTCTGGAGGCTGGAAGGAAAGTTTTAAGACTTTCTCTGAAGAACATGGAGGATAATGTGTCTTAACTTTTTTGTTTACATTTACCATCTGCTAGAATATTTTTGGATTAGAGTTTAATTTTTTATTTTCTAGGATCATAGGGGCAAAAAAAAAGAAATAAGGTGAAGTATAATAATGAGATCTGTTGGCTGACAATGATAAGTGAGTCTTCAACCAGTCAGCCAGTCCCACACTGAGCTTGGACAGTGACTAAGTATTGGAGACTGTCACTAAGTCACTTGGAGCTGTGACTAAGTATTGAAGAGTATTTCTAAGTGGGGCTGAGATGATACTTGTTGCTTGCATGTATGAAGCACTGGGATTAGTAATAAAACTAGGTTGAAAAAGAATAAAGTTATTATTTCTCTACAGCTGTGGCAGAAAAGATGGGACAGCAGATCTAAAAGCATCATTATGGCTGAATATGGCTTGGAGAGTTGATTACGTTGTTAGCAGAGGTAAAGATTTATGGGTCCCCTGGGAAGTTGCAGGAGGGGAAGGCATGGGTTAATGATGCAAGGAAAATGAAGAGAAAGCCCAGGCTACCACTGCAGAAATAGTAATGGTGGGTTATATTTTTATCTGATTTTGAATTATTCCAAGATAATTCAGATTCAGATAATGCTGGAATTACATGGAGAAAAGCTATGTCTAGTAGACTCTCACCTGCAGTGATAAATGGTAGGGGGAATCGGAAGATGAAGAAATGACTGAGCATGGCATTGTCAACTAAGTACCCACCTCTGATTCATTGGACTGAGATAGTGCCAGTGTAGGGAATGGTGAACAGGAGACTGGAGATACCAAAACAACTATAAGGTGTCATTTATGCAGGTGACACATATGAGCAACAATACAGAGGCTATTCTGACCTCCCAGCTTTCTTTATACTTCAGGATAATAATAAAGATTTTGGCTAATGCAGAGAAAAACCTAAATGAAGAAGAAAGCACCGTTTGCATGGAGGTTATGGATTAGTCATTTACATTTGACACCTTGGCAAATGTGAGCTAGAGAGGAGACAGATAATGAGCTGCACTGGTAGCAGCATAGTGTATAGCGAGGATTAACTCTGGAAGGATGGAGTGATATGGCAAATACCAAGGAAGAAGCAAAAATTCCTCCAGAGTTTATATCTCCAGATAGAGATAGATTCGAGATCAACACAGGACTTCTTTATTTCTACAAAGAAATGCATTTTCCAGGTATTGGTGGATGGTAAGTTTTCTGTGGTATCCTCTAGGCTCCTACAGTGGTGCCTTTTTAGATTACAACTCTTTGTCATAATCCTAGTACAAACTAATATGATTAATATTAGCAGCTGCTAATATGAAGCAGCTGCTTAGATCTTACTCCTATGATAGAATGCCTGACTTGGCAGCAGTATTAGTTATTGGGTGCTAGTTCATTCAAAGCTATAAGGGTGTTGTTAATCCTATTTTTGATTTATTTGAGACATGGCAGTTGTATCAGTTAATTACGTTTTATAGAGGGCACATCTTCTCTGAAATGTGGGGGGACTGACATCCCTTAATCCATGCAATCTGTTTTCCTGTATAATTGTCATTTGGGAAGGTGGTTGAAGGAAAGATGTGGAACACAGGGTACAGCAGCTCACAAGCTTTAAGCTCATCCTTGGATCAGTGTATTGTTTGCCTCTCCCATCCCCTCCTTTCTCCCCCCAGCCCACACCAGGTGCTTTGGGGGGCTCCAGAGACTCCCCCACTCCTTGCTGTCTCTCTACAAAGCAGCTGCTCATCTGCTCACCATCGTTAATTACTGTACAGTCTGTTTCTTTTCCAGTCCAGAGGCTTATTTTGGCTCATACTCTAAGCATATAAGGACCTACAGGTATAGGTGTAAAATGAAAACTTTCACCATGAATTAGGCACTCAGATACTCTTGAAAATCCTGTAAGGTAGTTTGTGCAATAAGTTGTTTCCCTGTCAGAGTAATATAATGTTGAAGTTTGCTTGTTGCTGCTGGAATTTCTTTCCCCTACCTCTTGACAACCTATTTCCTAAATACTTTGCTCCCTTTAGCTCTATATACCTATTTGATTGCATTTATGACTCTCTAAATCATAACTATTGTACTAGAATTGAAGATAATCAATAGAAAAATGAAAGGGAGGAAGAGTGAGTCCTTTCTCTTATCTAGGATATTACTTTTCTAAGCTGTAAGAAAATACTGGCAGAGTTTATAGATTTCTGGATTTAAACTTTTATATTAGAGAATTCAATTTACTTAGAAGGTAGCTTTGTACATTTATAAGAAAAATAAATCTTTTGAATTTTAGCTCTGTTGATCTAAGCATTTGCAAGTACAAAGACACCTGGAAGAAGAAATATGTTAAAAAATAAGTCTAGTTTCAGTGAATGGAGTATCCCATCCTTATTTTAGAATGCAACTAAGGGAGATTTTTTTGTATTATGAAAATCATGTTGTTTTCCTAGTCTTAAACCCATTCTTATTTTATGTCATTTAGTTTCTATTAGTTTTAATTAATTAGAAAACGATGCCAATTTTCCCACCTTTCTGCCTAGTTCTTGTCTCTGGCAGGTTGTGTGTGTCAAAATCAAGCTATGGTTTCAGCAGGGACTCATTTCAGTGTTGGGTGTTGTCAGTCTAGAGGTTTTGCTGCTATTCAACAAACCAGAAAGCACAATTATTTGAACCAAATACTTGTTATAAATCAGTGCAATCTGGTGTTGTATGAAATAATGGGCCCAAACAGAAACATTGAAATCTAGGTAAATATTATAAATATATGATTGAATTATATAGAAATATAGCTATATAGATATATAGCTTCCCTTATACTTCCCTGGCAGCATATCATCTTTAATTTTCAAACTCTGAAAGCTACAGAAGGTGATGTTATTCTCACTTTCACAGACAGGAGTGAAAATGTGAAGTAATTTGTTTCAAGCCAGTCCTAGGCTGCTGCCATGCAATCTTCTGCCCCTAGTCATTAGCCTTCACATTTTTATCATTAAAGAGTGAAAAAAATGACAACTGCTTTCTTCTGTGAGGTCCATGTCCACATGAGCACCTTCCCAGATATTTAAAGAGATTTTCAGTGGCACCGGAAGATGCTGTAAAATAAACCACATCTTCCTTTGGAAGCAGTGCTAGGTTAATGTGGATGTCTTTCAAAGCTCTCTCTGTAGTGTTTGTTTCATTTTGCACAGGAATATTTGTCTTATTGCTTTCAGAAAACCTGGCAGGCTGTGTGCTCATGTGTGTTGTGCTTCCGTGTGTTATTTGGTGAAATGAGATGCCTGTAAGAGCAATCTCCGTGAATATTGGAGACTCCTTTCTGTCACACATTTATTGCCAGCCCAGACTAGTGGTTAGCTGTGTGCGCAGCAGGGGAAGTGCAGCTCCCTGAAATCAAAGGCTTTCACACCTTTCATCTCTGAGAGGATCTCCCAGATACCCAGGAAAGGAGATCAGGGAACTTCTAGGTGAATCAAGAAAAGACAGACCCATCTGCAGGCATCTGATGGGTTTGAGCTCATGCAGAAAGGAAATTCAAAATTACTCTTGTAAAGGATGCATTGAAGAGCAACACATCCTGCAGTGCTGAGGCTGTGTAAGAAGTAAACTTATGAAGAGGCACCAAATGTCATTGTTCATTGCTTGCCATCTTGAGGAAATGGCATGAAGCTGAGTCAGGGTTTATTTAGGTTAGATATCAGGAAAAGGTTTTTCAGCCAGAGGGTGGTTGAGCACTGGAACAGGCTCCCCGGGGAAGTGATCATAGCACCAAGCCTGTCTGAGTTCAAGAAGTGTTTGGATGATGCTCTCAAGCAGATGGTGTGATTCTTGGGGTATCCTGTGCAGGGCCAGGAGTTGGACTTGGTGCTCCTGATGGGTCCCTTCCAACTCAGCATATTCTATGACTCTGTGATTGTTAGTAGATGAAACTGGTTTAGGTGGAAATATATATTCATGGAGGTATTAGGAAGACTTTAGAGAGTTATGAGTGCCCTGTCTTGCAAACCAGCTGTTACCTAGTGGTGTTGAAGTGCTCTCTCTGACCAACACGGGGGAAACGGCTTAGGCTCAAAGCACTCCAGCCTTTAGTTCTGGAGCTTCCTGAAGCACTGCAACAGGAGTGGGCATGTGCTCCAGGAAAGCTCTGGATGGGGCAGGTTTTCCTTATTACACCAATGTTTTGCTTTAGTTTATTATTTTCTAAGAATTCTTCCATTGGGGTAATTGATATTTTAGACACTGGATAAGACCCCTTGTAAAGGCATTTGTAAGCAGAGGGGACTTAAGTTCTTTTCCCTTTTCCCCTTCTCCCTTCCTGCCATCAGCTTATATAGAGCATTTTAGAACCCCAAAAGATATTAACATAGTATCTAGTAAAAGCCTTACAGGTTGGTCAGGGATAAAACAAAGCATTGCTGAATGAAAGGGTTACTTAAAACTTTGCTGTCCTAGAATTAGGACCATCAGGGGAAAATGTAGTTTTATTACTAGAATGAAATAGCTTATGTATCTGAAAGTCAAATACAATCATAGTGCAAAAACATCAGGAAAATTGCTGATGAGATATTTTGAGAAAAAGCAAATCTGAAAGGTAAGTTGTTTTCTACAGAAAGAATTTCAAAGCAAACTCCTAAAAATATTCAGGTATGTAACTACAGAACTTGAGAAAAGATCTGGAGACGAAAAGTTTGGGAAATGTTTTCAGGCAGTTAGCAATTAGAACTCATTATATAACTGCTATTTCAGGTTGCTGGTAATTTTAAGGCCCAAACCTGCTTTTTATTGAAAAAATTAAAAGGCAAAGACTTGGTCTGACATGCTGATAAAATATGCCACCCTAACACAATTGGAATGTTTTATGTGAGCTATTGCAATATCTTGGATTTAAAAAATAAAACATAACAGGAAATTATTTCTAGTTTTAAATTTTAAGGTTTTTTCCCCCCAAAAAAGAAATGAACAGCCGTGATAGTGGCATAGGACTGTAGAGTAACTTGAATCTGCATTTGCATAAAAACTTCCATAATATGAAAGTTTAGGACATTTCTACTTTTAACATAGTGATTGGCAATAGCACAGAGAAATGAATGAACAAAAAAAAAAGTATTATGTCCTTCATTACTTTCTTTCACATAAGAAAATAAACATGTTTCAGAGTTATCAGACATTGTAGAACCTATATAGATTTGTAAATGAACAATTCCCAGTCAGAGCAACCCATTAAGAACTGCGGATAGCCGACCTCCTAAACACCGTTTCTGACAAAGAGGGAAAAAGATTTTTTTCAGTTCTATAACAGCTCAAAAAAAAGAGGATCAGAGGCAAAAGATCTACATGACTCCAATAGTTGCAGAGATTTTTTTATTTACATCTGTTTGTCCCGAATCATAGGTGATAAAATGTATTATACTGCTCATGGCCTTAGTTACTTACTGAAGTGCCCTTAAATGGGAGGTGCAGGGGGTACCATGGTGTTGCTGCCAACCAGTCACATAAAGATTGCTGGAGTGGAGCACAGACCAGTGGAAAGCTACTGCTGAAACAACTGTGTTAACTCAGAATCTTCTCCACAAGATATGAGATCAAGTCATACCTGCACCCAAAATGCGCCTTACAAAACCAAAAAGAAACAAAAAACTATTTGAGAGATATTACTCTTCCTCTCAACAAGTGCAAGATGTAATCTAAACTTCTTAGTTACAGAAGGAGAACGTGAGGGACGGTTCAAAAAGGAGCCAAGTTCTCCCAGTTAAAATATTCTGGCAGCTTTAGCAATGACTGGCAGACCTGATGGAACAGAGATACATTGGATTTTAAGCCTGACAAGAATGAGCACAACTTTTAAACACCATCTGCAAGGTGTCTGAACCATTGGTATTGCAGAATATGGCCCTGGTTCTGCACTGAAACAGAATGTCGTGTTTCATCCTCATAAATGTAGTCAACTTTACATTGTTTCTGAATGTAATAAATACAGTACAAATAAAAACAGCATCTGGCACTTGCCCAGATAAATGAAAGAATTTAGAATACAACACGATGGTGGTATTTTCATGACACTTTCAGGCAAACAAAGTAGTGTAACTTGCAACTTGCCCCGAAAATAAATGGCAGGATTGCCAAGACATGGTTACTATTGCTAGCAATACAAATGATAGACAAATTATTTTCTGTGAGCTCCTGGATTATGGTTGTTAAAATATAAATTTGATTTAATGTTATATTCATAGTAATTGAAATAAAGAGAATTTGATTCAGGGTGCAGATGGGACAAACTATGGTCTCATCATGTCAGAAATATCTGCCAGGCCAAGCTAGAAAGTGAATTTTGCTAGGTGTTTGTAGGCTAACTCACACTGAAGTTTTTGCACCAAATGTCTTGACCTCCAGCTCCCAAATTTATGCCATATGCTTGCTTGTGGTTTTGAGGTCTGTCAATACACTGATGACTCGGAAGGGTAATTGACACCAGTTCAGTGCTGTGATTCACTGTTTCAGGGCTAGTAATGGGCCCTGGTTCGTGTGTCACCTTATTCTGTCAGAGTAAACAGATCTTTGGCAATAGCTGTCTACACTGTGTGGTGTGATGGATCATCCTCACAGTGTGTTTTTCAACAGTCAGGCAATATCACGATGTTACATCCTTAAGTATGTTTGTAAGTTTAGAAGAAGATTCCACCAGTCTTGCAGATGTCAAGGATAAGTCACATTGACACGGCTGGGATAAGAAACCCTCTGAGGCTTGTTCACAATTAATCCTCTTTGTGCATTAGATGGTTTTGTGTTTCCTTTGGGGTACTCTGTGCTGTGTTTTGAGGTGTAGGCTTTCTGCTCAGTGGAGCTATTTGTATACAAATGCATCCCCATATGTTTTTCTGCCATAATGCTGGTATGTGCTGTTGATAGATCTTGGCAGCTGAGTATACAGGTCATAGAATATGTATGTGCCAGACCTATCTGAAGAAATAACCCATGTGCAGGTGATGAAGAAATAAGTTGTGAATAAGAAAACTCAACCCATCAGTTAATTTTTTTCAAAACAGATGTATTTGCAATATGTAACTACATATATGTAATATACTTGCATATAGTACATATATGGGTACGTAAGAGGCCATAATAAGTATTTTTAAAAATCAGGCCTTTTAAGCACTTGCTGGCAAGGGAGGATCGTTTTTGGCATTTTTCAACACATACAGCTCTATTTGAGCTGGTTGCCTTAAGCATCCTGTACTGTCACTGGAGTTTCAATGTGGACAGGAGTGTATGGGATCCACCATATCTTAAAAAAGTCCCCTCAAACAGGCTGGATCAGTTTGGCACTAGCAATCCCTTTTCCTCTTAATTGACTAAAAAGGGAGTCTCCAGCGATGAGCTCAGTTGTGTCTAAAATTAGACCAGAGGAATCCCAGCCATATTGCTGACTTTGCTGCAGATTGTTGACTGAAATCTTCCATACACAGCACAAACTTTAGATCTAATTTTCTGCCATTCTGCCTCTTGAGTAGTTATTTGTGCATGTGTAAAATGAGGTTAACTTACTACTAATCTTACACAGAAGTTTTAACTGCTTGGGTTCCTTTTCCTTTATTAAGAAAAATCCCCATTTGATGCATTCGTTTCCTCTGCAAGGTGAAAGGCATTTTATAGAACTGGGCTCACGGGCTCTCATGAGAGGCCTCAGCTGTGAAGTAAGTATTTAATATGCACTTAGCATTGAGTCCTGACCAACCTCTTTCTCTGCCAGTTCCAAGCCATCGGTGCTACGTTGGCAATGGCACGGAGTACAGAGGTTTGGCCAAGACAACCATTTCTGGACAAAGCTGCTTGCCTTGGGATTCAGACCTGCTTTACCAAGAGCTTCATGTGGACAGCATTGGGAAAGCAGTACAGCTTGGCTTGGGGCCCTTCCCTTACTGCAGGTGAGGAAAGTTCTTGTTTACCCTCTATTTGTGCAGCAAGAGTTGAGTGTATTGCAGAAAGAAGGGCCAGGAATCTCAAAGCAGATATTTTGCCTGTCTCAGAAAAGCTAGATTGAATTTAGCAGCCTGACAAGAGGGGTTGTTCAGAAGACAAGGCTAAATCAATAGCTGGGTCTGCCAAGAGAAGCACAGGCACAAAATAATATTGGAAATACCAGGTCCTTTTTTATCCTGAGGAATGTTTTGTTCTTTTTTTTTCTCAAATGAGACCATAGTACAAAACCTTTGAAATTGTTCATTAATGACTGTCCAAAAGGAGAAAGCAATGCAGTAGCTAAATTGAAATGTTTAAATTTAATTTCTGATTCTTTGCTTGTGAAGGACATACCATAAAGGAAAATATTTCCAAAAGAGAAAAGTTATTTGAAAATGAAAAACCAAATACCTATAGTTAAATAATATTAAAATAGCATGTCAAATTTATTTCTTGGATTTCTTACAAAACAAAGCTATTGCCAAAGAAGACTTCACAGTGTTTCAATTTTGATTGAACCACATACTGATAAACTACATTTCTGCTGAAGTTTTCTGTTGAGCTACACTGAAAATAGCTTGTGCTATATAGGTTTGTGCCTTCTTCTCAGTCACCTTATGTTCCCCCTGTTTCTGAGGTCTGTATGAGATCAACAGATATCCACAAATAGAGGAAATGTTTCTATTTAGAGAGAACACCTCTCATCCTGGAGGTGAGCAAGCGCTAAAAGCAGCGAACTTTGGATGATTCTCCATAGATTACTGGTTGATGTCCAAAGTTTTTGTACTGTATTTCCTAATTCGTTGGATGATAAAAAGCATGCATGCATGCTGAGAGTAGCTCTTCTCTATCTAACACAAAGTAACAATTAGCAATTCCTACCCACTCCTTTAAACCCTCCCAGCTTGCTTTCCAGGACATGGTCCTCAGTATTTGATTTACGGTGTCCCAGCAGAGTGGCATTTTTTTCTGGCACATATTTTATGCTTTGATAAAACTTGAACCTTTTGATTTGCATCATTTATGCCCAGTATTCACTTTCAGATTTGAAATGCAAAGAACAAAATGGTGTAGGAGCTGATGTGTTCATGTTCTGTAGAGCTCAGAAAAAAAGCTTTTCACTTTTTTGTCAGCTTGCTACAATTTCAGGGGATATCTCTGCTGCACTATATAATCCTGCAGATACCTTCTTCAAATAGTCTAATTTAGAAACATTGTTGGCAGAAGATGACTCAACCTGTGTTGCTTCTTCAGTTCTGAGAATTTGAAAATGCTCTAATCTTTTTCTGAAGAGCAGTCAGATTGAAAAAGAAAAAAAAATATTAAAGAAACATACAATAACAGATAGTACTCATGATAAATCCAACTGAAATTGGAATTGCTGCTTATCTGGAACCCTGAATTACCTTGTTTATTTTTCTTGGTTTAATAAAGAACTTTCTGGGTCTTCAAAGTCTCCCTATATTCTTGGAGGAGTAAACTGGGCAAATTTCTAGTAACTTATAAGGCATTGATAGAGATAATTTGGCTGTACTACAGAGAAGCCCTACTGGAATCAAACCAACGCCTGTTTAACACCAAGGTAACAAAGGGCTAAATCGTTTCCATTACTCCATTTTTTTTCCCTTTTTTAAGGAATACAATATTTTCTGGAGGTAGTCTTTAATTACCTCAGGCTCTCCAGGGAATGTGAACCCGAGCTTTGCAAATTCGTTTTTGCTAGCTATTCTTGTTATGGATTTTCTATGAATCTACCAGTGTTGGAATTTCCTCACTTAAAAAATAACCTAAAAAAGGAATCTCTCCCATGGGATTTTAGTTAGAAAATAGTTGAGCTCATATCTGTTAGAGTGCTTCAGTGTGGGCAGTAGTTAAACCCTGTGAACGTGCTCATGCATCCAAACACTTGCAAGCAAGTTTTACAGGTGTTTAGTCATGTGTCTGTATTTCAGGTCCTAGAGAACCTTAGGTCTGGTTAGCTTTAAGATGAAGAATTCTACTGTAAGGCTGCTCACCCTTGAAGGGGTTAGCAGGGCTAGCAGGTGCTTCAGCACTGTTTCTTATGGCTCAAAACCTGAGAGTCCTGCCAGTCCTCTGCACGGGGCAAGAGGAAAAAGCAGAAAACCCGTGGGAAGTTTGGAACTACACTGTGGTTAATGCTTGTAATTCTCTCTCCCTTTGAATTAATTAGAAATCCAGATGATGATGAGAAACCATGGTGTTACATCATGAAGGACAACAGTTTGTCTTGGGAGTATTGTGACATTCCGACTTGTGGTATGTAAAGGCTTTCTTAAAATCCATGCTATGAATGAACAAAGGAAGATCTATTGATACAGCAACAAGCTTTCACAGTATAGTTTTGAATGTTCCATTGTTCCCAGGAGTGTTTAATATTTTACTGTTTGCAGTAAATCAAATGAGAACAGGCTTCTTTTGCATTTTTTGGAGTTGTGATACAATCTGTGATTCTTGTTCTGAAATAGCAGTGGTGTCATACTACTGTTTTCAGTCACAATCATGCCAATATCCCTGAATTTTCTGCTAGAACATGCAAGGTGTCAGAAATGATTGATGCTTTGGTACAAATTGTCATCACTCTGGGAATTACATTCCTGGAGAAGGTAATGGGCTGCTGTGAGCAACAAGAGGTCCACATCCTGAAGATGTATGACATAGTATTTAATTCCAAAAACTAAAGAGTCTGCTCTTCCCCTCAAATAATAGTTACCTTTTAATAATGTTGAAGCCACCCCTTAGAACAAAGTTATAATTTGAAAAGTTGGTTTATAATGTGTTCCTTTATTTATCTTTTATGGTTCTAAAATATTTGATAGGTGATATTAACACAAATGCCTTAGTCCTTGCTGTCCCAATGTCAAAGTTCAGCCCAGAATCCAAAAATGAAGGTGTGAGGTATCATGCATAATGGGAAGGTGGTGTTTGTGCTGGTTAATGAAACAGTGTCTGGGAATGTTCATAGGTGCATTGAAATTACACTAGTACATGTGTAGCCAGTGTTGGGAATAGGCATAGCTTTCTGTCTTGCAAGTCTCCCAAGGAACTGAATAAAATTCAGCTGCATGTTAATGTTTAATGCTCCAGGAAGACCTTACAGAATCTTTCAGTATCAAAAGGGGGTTACAAGAGAGCTGGAGAGACACTTTTTGCAAGGACCTGTAGTGATAGATCAAGGGGTAATGGCTTTAAACTGACAGAGGATAGATTTAGACTGGATATTAGGAAGAAATTCTTTACTGGGAGGTTAGTGAGACACTGGAACAGGTTGCCCAGAGAAGCTGTGGCTGCCCCATCCCTGGAAGCATTTAAGGCCAGGTTGAATGGGCGTTGAGCAATCTGGTCTAGTGGAAGGTGTCCCTGCCCATGGCAGGGAGGTTGGAATGAGATGATCGCAAACAATTTTGTGATTCCATGATTTAATGAATCTTTCTTCTAAAAACTTCTTTAGAAGTTACAATCCTCAGAAATAACAATGATTCACAGTCTGATGCCATATCCCTTTTTATCTCAGCAAGCAGGGAAAGGAGGCCACCAGTTCCAGACAAGGTAGATACTTACACAGTTACCAAAAGAGCATGTGGGAGAAGACATAAAAAAAGAAGTTTTGTGAGACCTAGAATTGTTGGGGGATCTTCATCTCTGCCTGGATCTCATCCCTGGATAGCAGCTATATATATTGGAGAGAGTTTCTGTGGTGGAAGCCTGGTTCAGACTTGTTGGGTTGTGTCAGCAGCACACTGCTTTGCTAACAGGTAAACTCACCCCTTAATGTGACAGTAGGTCCTCACAACAAACCTGAACTAAGTAAGAAGGATGATGACATTATAAAAGACCAATGTGTAAAAAGGAATTTGTGGCAATTTGAGTCCTGTTCATGAGTAAAGAAATAGCTTGTAGTTCTTTAATCTCATAAACTCTTATCTTGTTCCTTAAGGAGTTTCAAAGAAGATAAAATTACCTGACTGAAGGAACAAGGTAGGGTTAAGTAGGACATGGGATGGGAGCTTGCATGTGCAAGAATCTGCAGGGGGATAGCAGTATTTTGCTTCATTTCAGTTACCTTTTTCAGTGTTTATACCTTTTTTGAGATATAACAGAGATGACTATGCTCACTGCTGTGTTTTGTTCGAAAAGGCTGAGACAGCCAAGCAATGATTTATTGGAGACAATAAATTACTCTTGGTTGACACAAATAGAGTGGGCTGAGCTTTACAAAAAGCTACAGGGAAGAACTAAAATTCTGGGGCTGATTTTCTTGAGAGATTTTTTTTTCTCCTGTGGGTCACTGGAGAAAATATTGACTATAGGATATTCTTACTTTATTTTAAATATTTAAGTTTTACAAATGTTGGACACTTTCCCTGACTTCATTTTGATCTCATTGAAGGGAAAAATGTTACATCATTTCATACCTATTGTTCCTTTTCATAGTAAAGAAGCCAAGAGAAACAGAAAAGCCTGTGCCAGAATACATACACTGATAGCTTGTAGAGCTAATAATACCACTGTGAATGCTGTACTGAAGCATTTGGAGCTTAAGCCACAATGCATTTGTTTTTCAAATGTTGTGAAATAGCTACTAACTTTGGCAGCTATTCAGGACATTTCCACCCACTTCCAGCTGGTGGTTTGGTACATACAGATTTTTCCATAATTACTGCATTGTGATTTTCTCTCTTCTGTTTGTTTAGCACCTCGGGTAGTCACAATTCCAACTGTTTTCCACTAGGCGACAATAGATACCTGTTCAGCTCCATTATTTTTTTTTCCCTTTTCTGTAACCTCTCCTGTTTTCTTTCTTTTCCTGAATGAACCATTTGTAATTCATAGTAGAACCATTTAGTGCTTCTAAAATCTCTGTGGACTTCCACTCTGGTTTACAGGCCCAACATTTGAATTCCAAGGAGATTGGTTTACTACTGCAAAAACACTGAGAAAATCATGGCCTAACATATTGATCTAAGAACATTTTATTGTCTTCTTGTAATAACACAAAATAAACATTGCCCTTTCCTTTGTTAATCCTAAGCACAGTTCTTGTTGGAGGGTCACTGCTGGCTGTCTGCATTGCAATTAGCCAGAATCTCTTTCCTCTGAGTCCATGACTGCAGGGAAACTACGATGGTGTTAACCACCCTGCATCCATGCATGCTGTGGGACAGCAGATATCTTCTACTCCTGCACTGGATAACAAACCATATGAGTGCTCCAATGCTGAAGACACTTGCTAACTAAATTCATTGTAGAATTATGCAGATGCAGATTGAACTGTTTTTAAAACAAGATTGAACTGGTTTTAAAACAAGAATGAAATGTGAATTCCGTTGCTTTCAAAGCTAGAGAATGTATTGCTTTTCCCAAACACTGATAATTTCCTGAGTATTCCCAAATGTCCCTTACTTCCCAACTGTTGTACTGCTTCTTATCAGTTTTCTGTCCTAGGACACTGGATGTGAGAGAACTGTGGTCTTTTTAAAGCCAAAAACTGATAGTTAAAAAAGATGATGCAAATTGCAAAAATTGTGTTTTTCTCTGGTTATGATGTTTCCCAGTAGATCCATGTGATGTTGGGACCTTCCTTCACCAGGTTGCTTTTGAATCTGGACAGCAGATTTAATATAGATCAATCTAATCTCAGAGCAGAAGTGGTAGTACCTTTTAGGTGAAGGCTGCCCAGATGTACCTGAATTGTCAATGTCTCAACACCTTTAAAATCTTGGCCCATGCCTGTAATTTTTTCAGGAGAACTGGCTTCCCAAAGAAATGAGATATTCACCATTGAATCATGTTTTTATCCCTTCTTTCTCTCTCCATAATTTTTATACTCATTGGCAAAGTCTGGTTGAAGTTGACTCAGTTAAGTTTCTAGATCAAGAACTGTTACAGAGATGTTTGTTATCCATACAGCAACTGGGCAGCAGTGCCTGTGCTTCCATCAAGAAGCAGAAACCTTTCATTAGGCTAATCAGGACTCACAAAGCCTGGATCTCACTGTAACATTAGTTAACTTTCTCCTTGCCCTCAGTAGGCAGGAAGCCTGGGAAACAGCTCAAGGCATTATGAGAGGGTAAATAATGGACGTGGTGGGAACTTGAGGTTATACCAGTTCATAGGATACACAGCCATTGGAAAATTGTCTGCATTTGTCCTGCCAATCACACAACTGCTTGTTCTCTCTTTTGTGTTACAGTCCACTAAAATCCACTATTAGAGTAGTTCTGGGTCAGCAAATATTTAATAAAACGACTGCTGTAACACAGACATTTGAAATAGAGAAATACATCTTGCATCCTGATTATTCTGTGTTCAACCCTACAGAGCATGATATTGGTGAGTATTTTTGTTCCTACAGTTCTATTTTCTGTTTACTCAACTTAGTTTCAAATTTTGTTGGTGTGTTAAAAACTGCCTTCATAGTGGAAAAAATCATAGATACTATGAGAGGCTTTTGAATCCAGGGGTTCTGAGCTCTACCAGAGTTATAACACCATCTGAAAGCTAGACAAATTCAGATGAAAAATAAATTGCAAATTTTAAATAATTATGATAATTAGCCTTTGGAGCAATTTATCTAGATGTGTGGCAGATTCATCATCACTTCAATTCTTTGTAAGATTAGGCATTTTTTCAACTGAACCAGAAACTGTGGGCTTGATGCAGGAATTACTTGGTAAAATTCTATTGTCTGTATTGTATAAAGGATCTGACTAGATGAATATAATAACCCCATCTGCTTTGAAAATCTGTGTTACTAAGAATCATTTTTCACACTGAGGTAGGTTTAGAAATTGGCTATCTTATCAGTCAGAAGTTGAATGCCCTTCTGGTTGACCTTATAGTATTAGTCAGAATGACAATGGAATAGCAACTCACTTCTTGTTTTCTGATCTGCTCTTGTGAAACGTGGCACATCACCCCAGGGGATCAGGTTGTGTGAGCCCATTGTCTATGAGTCTTTAATAGCCTGACATAGGGAATATTTTAGGTCAGGTCTGTACCGGCTTTTTTGCTCCCAGATGGTGAATATTTTCCACTCCGTAGCAAAAAGCTTTGAAATTCTATGTTGGTGGGAGGTCTGTCACAGTGTACCAGGAGATGAACTAGGTTTGAGGCATTACTCTGCTCTGAAATATCCTGGTGTAAACCCCCTACTACACTTTGAGGTCTTACAACCTTTTTAATTACCCTGAAATTTGGCATGCCTCACCAGTGTGCAATGGCCAAACGTAGGGAGAGCTGAACATGAAGTGCCTAAGAGGAGCCCAACTGCAAAAACAAATGAGCAGGCAGAAACTTGGGGTTGGGGGGGGAAGATACAGGGGCATGTCCTGTCCAGTCAATGATTTCTACTGGTGTAGCAGAACAGTTGTTTCCTGATGAAAACACTTTTCTAAAGGGAACAAACTACCACATGAGGTTTGCTAGGAAGTTTGGGGGATTCAGAAACAGGCAGAGTTGGTGGGGAAGAGGAGGAAGGCAAGGAAGACCAAGCTGCTGAGTGTTGGAGCAAGGTTTGTGTGGGCTTCTCAGTCTGTGAGATACTCTTCCACCAAGGCCAAAAATTGTAGTCTATGGAGAAATAAGACTATCAGGTGGGATCACCTATTTTCCACGCAGCTGTGCCCACAAAACCTTGAGCTTCCAAAAGGCGTGATGAGAAGGTTTTAATTGAGGTGTCCACATTACCTCAGCTCTGTTCTCTTTGAGTAAGGGGACCAAACCAACATGCTGCCCTTATTCCACTGAGAACAAAATCCCCTCTGCTGCTCTATGGCCAAATGAAAGGAATTTACTCCAGGGGACCCTGCTACAGGGTTTTGAAATCTTTCAGTATCAATCTCATGATGCTGCACAGCTTTGTATTTACAGTTTTCAGCCCCATGAGGGGTTAGGAAAGGTTGTTTGGAAGCTTGGATTTGAAATATCCTGGGGTTTTATTCCTTAATTTTCAAGATCTTGAATTTTTTCTGAACTCAGTGATAACAGAGCATGAAATACACCACCTCTTGGTGTAATTAATTTTTTAAATGGAATTGGAATTAGTCCAGTGGCCAGGCTTTCAGAAGTGGTGAGTACTTGCACATCCCACATATTTCAGCTGGAAGTTGGGGATATGTCACTGTTATTTAACTATAAGGTGGGAGGAGACATATGTATTTTCTATCTTTCTTCTTCTCTACAAAGGCAGTGAAGCAAAATCTGCTCAGTGAGCACAGCATAAAATAAATATTCCCACAAGGGGAGTAGCTGAATCTTTCAGCCTTCAATTTGCTGTGAAATCAGGTGCTGTTGAGATGAGTCTGTCTGTCTTTGATTGAAATATCTTAATTAAGAGAGGCTTAGGGGATAATTAAATTTGTATCTGAGACCCATTGCTGCCAATCCCATTAAAGAAAGGGAACAGTCATTTTCTTTCTCCTGTATTATCTGTTCTGCAGCTTTGATTAAGCTGAAGAAGAATGGCCAACGTTGTGCAGTCAAGTCCCAGTTTGTGCAGCCTATCTGCTTGCCGGAAAGTAACACTGTTTTCTCTGACCAGCGGAAATGCCAGATTTCTGGATGGGGACACAAACACGAGAGTGAGTAAAATGAAAGCTGGTGCCTGTCAAAATAAACAAAGTTGATAAAATCATAATGCTCAAGTTATGTTATACATGTTATACAACTGCAAGGCTGGTTAAATATTTTGCAAAGGACTTCTGGTGAGATTCTTTTTACCTACCTTTAGATGTTTACAGCATTTACATCTGAAATAGTCATCCCGAACTTGCTTTATAAGTCCTTGGAATTTGAGTGTGGTTCCCTTGAGCAAATGTTTGCACTGATTTGAGGATGACATGAGCTGTAAGTTAGCTAGATCTCTGTGGACTGGCACCTTAGTCAAGTGAATCCTACCCCTGGTTTCTCCAGGTAGCCATCAAAGACTGCAAACCAAACACAATCAATTTACTATTCTGTGATAGAGGGGATTTTTAACTTCACCATCAAGAAACTTTGCAAACATCTACTGGAGGGGGCCAGATAGATTTTGGGCTAAAAAGTGCTTACATCCAGCTTGAGAAAGGTGGAAAAGTCCATCTCATCCTTTCAGATGAGGAATTTCAAGATTATGAGGCTTGACCATGCTGCTTCAATGCAGAGACATATGTAGACAGATGAGAAGGACTGAAGAGCTGGCTGCCTCATTTTGGTAAGAAATGTATTATGTGCAAATGTAGTCCTGGTCTAAATGTGTAGTCTAAAGGCAAAAAGAAGTAGTGGATCATTCAATAAAAGGATGGTTTATTACCACATCTGGAAAGGGAAGAGGACAGAAGCACCAGGGGACTGAGTCTCTAGGAAATGAGAGAACCCAAAGTGGACTAATATCTGGACATAGCATACTGTTATTTTAAGGGGCATAGAGACTGACTGGAGGATCAACAAGTGATCAGATCACTGCAAAAATTATTATCTTTTAAAGATATCCACAACATGAATATTACTGAGAGGTGTTAAGTGTGTTTATATGTTGTACTGTGCCTTGTGTTTTCATGTTATTGACAGTCCATAAAAATGACTTTCTTTTCCTCTCTGGGAATCTTTTAAAGATATATCTGGTTATTCAGATGTCCTGCAAGAAACACTGGTTCCACTTATTCCTGAGGAGAAGTGCAGAAGTCCTGAAATTTATGGAAGAGAACTCACAGAAAATATGTTCTGTGCTGGCTACTTCGATAGCAAATCTGATGCTTGTCAGGTAATGCTGTGAGTCATTTCTAGGCAGAGGATACAAATGTATATTATGGCCAGAAATGTCACAGTGTTAAAATTCTTACTTTTGATGTTCCTAAAGAAAAGAAATGTTCCTAAAGAAAAGTTCCTAAAGAAAAGAAGCTTATGTGACTGTACTTTTGCTTCCACCTTAATTTTTTAACCTGTTCCATGTCAATTAAGTTCTACAGAAGGGCTCCAGGGTGTTATAGTCTTCCTGCCTTCACAAAAGGCCATGGCTATGGCCTGGATGTGTTGCTTTAGCTCCTGGCTGAGCCTGCAGGTGGTGGCAATGGTTTCCTGGCCAGCTGGCAGGGATGCACTGCAGGACAGCTGGCAAGAGCCTGTGTGGGGCCAAATCCATGAGCTGCTGCCTCTTGCCTGAGGGCAAATAAGGATACCTGGGTGGGAGTTGACAAGCAGCCTTGAGGTTTGGAGAAGGAAGGAGTGGAGGTTTCTGTAGTGGATGTGATTGACTGGTGTAGAATATCAGTCAACTGGAAACTGTGTTTCGTAACCTCATGGAATGACCTCATGCTCTTACTACTTTGCATCCATGTTCTCACAGATGCGTGTTCTTACTACTTTGAATTATGTCATACCTTGGCTTTGAATAAAGATGTAGAATTGTTGTCGTAGCCGATGAAACTTTTTAAAATGAAGGATCAGGTATTATTCCTTACATAAAACTTCAGATTTTATATTCAGTTCATTTTGAAGGAGGAAGGCTATGCTTTATTAGCATAAATTAGTGAAAAGGCAGCACATAACTAATAGCTGGCAGTGAGATTGAGGCAAAGATTATCATGTATACTGTGTATTGGAAGTCCAATAGCCCCATAGCCCTGTATATATGTTATAAACATAAAATTGCATATAAAATAAGCAAGGTTCTGAGAATCAAATTCATCTCAGGTGCAAGATTTCATTTGATGCCCATCATTTATCACAGAAATCTCTGTGTATAAAGACAACACAATTTTTCTAAGTATTGTGCTCTCAAGGAATTTTCTATTGAAATAGGAAAAAAATGTATTTCTGCTTGGTCTCAAAAAACTAGAGTGGTGGCTCCTTCACCAGTACTATTTATTAAGTAATATTTTAAATTTCTAACATTTTAATTTCTGCATAAATTCAGTCTAAGAGTAATAATAATAATAATAAAACCTCTGTCCTGAATGTTTGCAAGATTTAAAGTAAATAGAAATGTTCCAAATTCATCCTTGCTGTAGTGTAGTTTGGGCTTTTCAGTTTACATTTCTAATGACAAGGTAAATGCTCCATAACATCAAATTAAACAGATACCAACCCCCCATATGCCACATAAAATTACAGCATCCTACAGTCACATGGAAAAGTGTGTCTTTATGTAACACCTTTCTTTGAAAACTCTCATGTTCTCTGACAGTTGCAATAAAGTGCATTGAGAAACATTCCAAATGGACCCATGTAGCCCACCCATGCAGTGGTGACATTACAACACAGTGCCAAACCTCAAAGACTTGCTTACTCCCATTGAAAGTGATCTCAATCAACTCCACTTTTCATGAGGTGTCCGAATCTAAAACAATTTCCTATTTTTAAACAAAATCTGATATCTGATACTTTTGTTCAATATGCAATTAAAAAATTCCACCAATATATTAGAGGAGAGTATGACTAAACAAGCTTTCTATAACAAAACTTCAGTAAACTGTTGCTTCCATATTTTTTTTCTTTTTAGTTTAAATATCATGTGCAAACAATCCCAATTTTGGACTTTCCCAAACTGATGTTTTTCTGACTGCTTTCTACCAAATTAGATAATGTTTGTTTACTCTTAATACAGGGAGATTCTGGTGGACCTCTGGCCTGTGAGGAAAATGAAATCTCTTACCTCTATGGAGTTATCAGCTGGGGAGATGGCTGTGGCAGAGTCAACAAACCTGGAGTGTATACACGAGTGACAAACTATGTCAACTGGATTAATGAGAAAATAGCCCCCCGAAAAACTAGCTGAACAATTAAATATGCTAACATGTGAAGCAAGGTTCAGGAGTCTTTTGGCTTCATTAAAGTGGCATAAGTATTTTATTATAAGTTGGTATGGAAACTGTCATGGTAATTCATAGCAATTCCAAGCCAGACCACCAAAATCAGGCCTGCTCCGTCTGATGTCAGCAGTCTTGATCTAGAATTCCAGGGCTGTGGATTGCTCAACATACACAACTGTCTTTATTTGTCTTAATGTAAAAAAAACCAGACATGTTGAGACAGTGCACAAAAATCTACAACTCTCTGTCTGCTTGGTGGATTACATAAAAAGTGATTTGATGTGTTTATGCGGTTTCTGGTGGAGTTGTCATCCCCCACACCAACCCATAACAACATTGTACTTGTATTCTCAGATGAGATAAAAAAAATAAACAGGAGGAGCACCAAAAATGAAATTCTGTCTCCGTCAGAAACAATCTCTTGAAGTTCAGGTCAAGAGACACCCATATAATAACATAGGTAAAGCTGCTCCTCAGCTAACAGCAACAAATCAGTTCTGGGGAAAAAAACCCAGAGGGTTTAGGTTTTGTTTCAATCAAAGATGTAAGCATATTTTTATATAAAAATATTTCTATGTTCCACTGACGTAAAACCAGGAACGTGCCTCAGAGCTCTGCTGAATTTGATGTGCAATTTTTCAGTGAGCTCAATGCAACCCCTCCTGAGAGCTCAAAGTTTCCTGCTGAAAAATGTTGGACGTTGGAGCAGCTGATTTAGGCCAATACAGCCAGGACCTTTTGCAGAGTGTGATCTGCTCCCTGCCCTGAGGATAGCAATGGAAATACTTCACCTTGATGATAAATCCCTAAGCCTTTCTTTAATTTGACAGTGTTTTGAAGATGTCTTAGACTTTGTAGTAACAAATTGTTCAGCTGTTTAGATAATTCAGAAAGGAGGTTTCTCTGAACAGATTTTTCAACTGGATAGCTGGGGGAGCAGCTTGACATTTTCCTTGGGGATTTGGTGATATCATAAACCACAGGCCTTGCTGTCATGGTCTGTGGAATTGTTATGGGAACAATCAAAGAAATTATTACAATACATAGCTGTTTAGAGGACGTGAACTCAGCCATGTTAGCAAAAAGAGATGGAAAATTATTCAACAACAACAAAAAATTGACAAAGAAGAATGAAAAATTCCAGTTGTTGTTTTTTTTTTTTAGATTCAGGGAACCTTTAGTCATGTCAGCCCTCTACATTTGAAGCGTTGATGTAAAATGTATTTCTTCCCTGGTAATGAACATTTATGAACTTGCTTAAGTCTTTCAAGCAAAGTTGTGCTTTAAGGTACAGAATTTTAAAGTGCTGCCTAGGTAGTCAGATATGTGTTTTGTTTTACAGTCCTGACAGTGTCCTCACAGATTTCTTAGTAGCAGTGAATGATCTCTGCAGTTAAGAGAAACTTTGTAAGGAAAAATAACCAAAACCTGAATTTGTGTAAGTACAAATATATAATAATGCTAATCTAGATAAATGATGTAAGCTGTTTAATAAAAACATTTACTCACTGTTTCTTGGACTTATGTATGAAGTTACAATAAAATCTTTGAAGCCCTTTATAGGTTGTTCTACAGGTTGAGAGCTGATAGAAAAATGAAATAACACTTCATGCTGGCAGACAAGTGAAAAGCTCTGCATAAGGATCAATTTCAGCTGGTGGTGCTCCCAGTTTTACGCAAGTGTTACACAGATTTCCAGCAGACAGATGTAAGCGCTTGGATATGTTTTTCAGCTATGAACACTGTGAATCCTAAAATCAGTCTTTAGTTTGTTTTTCTGAAGCACTAAACACTAGCTTGAAAAACTGAGATCCACCTCTGAGGTCTTGATTCCAAAACAAGCTGAAGACTCTTGTTGTCTGGCTCTGCCTTCCTGGCCATGTGCAGTACAGGTCTGGCTTGCTTAACTCCCTGAAATGAATGTGAGCGTGTAACAAGACTAACTGTACCTGCTGCTGAAAGACAAGCACTAAATCAGCATGAAGGAACTATTTGCTCTTCTTTGGAAGGGATTCATCAGGAACAGGTTTCCACTTAAAGCTTAAGCCATTCTGGATGTCTGTATCAGTTCTGCGACTTCAATTTCACTTTGAAATTAATATTCATCCATACTGTGCATACCTTTGACTTCTGGTTTTCTGTTATATATGTTCTCTCAGTCTTCTGTTGCAGTAAAGAAGGCGGCTGTTTGATAGAAAAGATGTTAGACTGATGTTTCTGACAATTTGTGTAGAGCTTTTTAGCTGTCCTGTTTTCAAAAATCTATGCTGCTTGTATCACTACACAGCAACACCAATACAAACAATAACACATTTTTTTAAAATATATTGAATGGTCTGTTTTCTGCTCTCAAAGGTCTAAATGACAAATCTTCAGGTGATATGGTAATACTTTGAATGCATTAAAGTAAACTTTTTGCTCTCAAAGCAGCCTGCTTGTCCACTGTTACTGCCCTGACTTGGTGGATCTAAATTAAAATCATTTGAGCATTGGCTGTATAGTGATTAGCACTGTATTAAAAGCACAAACCCAGAGTAGGGGTGGCAAGGAAATGTCCAGATCAAGTGAGATGTCCTTGCCTGACCCCTCACAGTCCTGGTATAAGCCAGTATTCCCATGGGGCGCTCCAGCACCTTCTGCCTCCTACCTTTATGTTGAGCATTACCCATGGAAACTCATTCTCCATATTTTTTGCCCCCTTGAAATGATTATCACTTTGGTCAAAATGAAAGTCTAACTTAGATGCACTAGAAAAATTTTATCTGATATTTTTCCTAACTATATATTGAAATTGAACTAGAATGCATAGCCAGTTGAACAAACTCTTCCCTCAATCATTACAAAACACACTTAAAGATGGTTTTATTAAATTGGATGTTATTCCATGGAAACTGACCAATTAAAAGGAAAAAATAAATGCAAGCATCTAAAAAAATCCTTCCATTATGCTGTTGAAAGAAAAATGTGCTGTGGTGCTGTTGAAAAAAAAGCTGAAGAACTAATTACCATCAAATAAGATGCAGCAGGAGTATTTTTGGAATAATGGACTCTAATTAGTCCATTGCTTGTGGAAATAAATCTGGGGACATCATTAACACATCTTATTCTATTAATTGTAGTTGCTCAGGGCTTGGTATAAGCATGTTGTTATCTCGTGACAGTTGCACTGCGAAATAGAGATTAAAAAAAAAAGAGAATATTTTTATCTGGGCTAGTTGGCTGCGTGTCTTCTGGGAGCCGTGGAGAGCTGTAATTACGCTTTTGGAAAGTGAAATCCGGGCGTTATAAGGAAGGTTGATGGACTTTTGAAAAGTGAAATTTGGGCGCTGTGAGGAAGGTGAGGGAAGGGCGTGCTTTGGCCGTCCAGAGGCGGGCCCCGCTCCGCGAAGGGGATCCGGCTCCGTGCTTTGCGGCCGTCCGGGCGGGGGCAGCGCAGGGTGGGTCGGCGGCAAATCCCGGAGCGGGGTTGCCCCGCCGGGCGGCCGCAAAGCACGGAGCCGGATCAGCGCGGAGCGGGGCTTCTCGCCCGGAGCGGACCCCCCCTAGGCGGCCCGTGTGGCGCTCCGGATGCCCCGGCGAGCGCCTCCCCCTCTGAAACCACGGGGACAAATGGAATAGTTACAGAAAAACCCCAAAACAACCCAAAAAACAAACCCAAAACCCTACCCCACAAACCACCGCTACAGTGAAACGCGTGAATAAAGCATTAGCGGGAGGGTTCCCGAGACCCCCCTGTCCCCGCAGCCGGCGGGGCCGGGCAGTGCCGCCCGCTCGCCCGCCCATGCGGGGCCCTAATGAAGCTATTTTGGAAGTGACCCGTCGGGCGGGCGGCGCAGCTGTCCGGAATCATGACTGAAGATGACGGATTCCGTGGTGGTGGAGGGTCACGTCAAGTTGAGAGACGGGAAAAAGGTCCCCGCTCCGAGCGCCCCTTCGGGCCGCGGGTCCCCGAGAGCACCCCCTTCCCCCCGAGGGCAGAGAGCCCGCTCTGCCCGGCTAACCCTCTCCCTTTGCCTCTCGTTGCAGTGGAAGAGCAGGTGGCTGGTGCTCCGCAAGCCCTCCCCGGTGGCAGGTAAGAGGGGACCGGGGCTGGGGGGAGTCAGGGTCGGGGTGTCCCTCCTCATCCTCCTCCTCCTCGTCCCGGCCGTGGGGACAGCGCTCGGCACCCCTCGGGGTGCGCACCCGGTGGGGCTGCCCCAAAGGCGCGCCCGGCCTCGGGCAGAGCCCCCGCGCAGCGAAATGCCAGGCTGGAAACTGCGGGAAAAGAGACTTCCCAGGGCACGAGCACTGGCTTCGGTGCCCGTTTCGAATGGATATTTTTTTCCTTCTTCTTCTTCTTTTTTTTTTTTTTTAATTATTATTTCAGGGTGATTGCTGGGTGTCAAAAAAAAAAAAGAAAGAAAAATTAAAAAAAAAAAGCTGGCATTGTAAGCTCGGTAGTTATTTTTGATCAGTGTTTTGACAGAAAGTATCGCTTCAATTTAAAAATAAAATGACATTTTGAATTAAGGAAAAAAAAAAGAAAAAAAAAGATAGTTTCCATGCTTATAAAGGGGAAATTGAAAAATGTTACACAGAGCTGATGTTTTACTGCTGCAGAGGGAAAAGTAGGTTTCAGGTTTTCCCATCTGTTCCCAGCAGGGAAAAAATTTGGGCCCAAAAGTGTATCTTTCCAGGGCTAAATGTTGGCTCAACTTGTGCATTGCTGCAGAATGGATTATGGCATCTCTTCTGGGCTCTTGCTGTTAGACCGAAGGTTTCATGGTAACTGTAGCCCTTCAAACCCAGGGTCTTCATTGTTACCTGAGTTGTTACAGTAACTTTTTATTGTCTTAAATATCCGTATCTCATCTGAATCGGTGAAACTTCTCTATGTGAAAGGGCATCTCTTGATCCTGGAGCTGGTATCTAGATATGTGAATGTGGGCCTGGGTTTCTGAGCAAGCCAAGTTTGAAAGGGATAGATGAAAGAGCCCGACTGATAATGTAACTTATTCCTCAAAAATAGTATTTTTATTTTAGCCAAATTAGACAGGCTTACAATAAAAGCCCCCACTGATTTCCTTCTCTTGGTATGTAAACCACAGTTGTTGTCTCTTCAGACACACAACTGTATTGCAGAATGCTTAAATATTGTGGTTGCAGCTGTTTTTGCGAACAGGTGCCCAAAGACAATTGGGGATCCGTGCAAAGCTCGGCATTACTTAGCAGACAGTTCAGTCTTTCAGTCATTTTTCATCTGTTTGGAGATTTGCCAGTCCCTTGCCCAGCTGAGAGCAGAGGGCACCTCACCAGGGCTCGGAGCACCACACCCCGACATCCATAAAATGGTGCAGGGGGGTCTGTTTTGTGGTTTGTAGCTCAGTTTAAGCTGTGGATGTTGCAGCTTTGATACTGACCATTATTTTAATTTACAACTGGGTGCTGTGTGATAGGAAAGCAACATGGAGGAAAGAGGACTGCTTCTGTCATAAATGCAAAAAGCAGGAGAGATCTCTTCCCCTTTTTCTTGTTTTTTTTTTTTGGGTTTGCTTGTGAATGGCGCTTTTCCCATTGAACTGTGGCGCTTGAATTGCTTCCTTAGGTTGCATAGTTACTGTGTAATAAACACCTCTAGGAAGGAGATAAAAACAACTGGTGACACAAGCAAACATTAAAAAAATAAATAAATAAAAGAAGGTGTGGCACATAATGATTTTTAGCAAGGACTACCGTGTAGCATTTAACTGGGAAACCTGAACCGACAGGAACAATCTCGGTCTGCTTGTCATTTAATAGTTGGGTAATCTGTGAGCTACTGTAAGAATTTCATTTGTAGTTCAGTATGTTCTCATAGAAATAGAGATGACAATAGCCTCTTGGTCCTTAGAGTCTGTAATTTGAACAGCTATCATAGTGTAACTCCTAATGTTCAGAGCTAACGAGTCCCCTGCCAGACCTGGGAGAGTATCTGAAAAGCCACTGGACTTTTTTGAGCAAAATAGGGAAGACTTATTGCTGGCTTCCTTATTTCTGAGCCAGCAGATTACCCTTGAAACATGCCTCTAGTGTTTGCTTCCTGAAAACAGGGACTACAAACTACCTGGGGGTGGGAAAAGGAAGCAGAGTTCTTACATTGGCTTGATCAGGCTCACCCTGCAGTTGTCTAAAGCACCTTTGTATTGCAGCAGAGTGCTGAGAAATGTGTTATGGTCTACGCTCTGCCTCATCCTCTCTGACAGTTTTGCTTCTTTTAGACTGTTTGCTCATGCTGGTGTACAAGGATAAATCTGAACGAGCAAAAGGGCACAAGGAGAGGAGCAGCATGACCTTAGAAGACATCTGTGGCTTGGATCCTGGGCTCTCCTACGAGGGCCTGAATCACACGCTCGCAATCATCTGTCTTTCTCAAGTTGTGATGCTGGGATTTGAGAACAAGGAAACCATGTATGCATGGGATGTACGAATACGCTACAGTTTGGGGGAAGGTAACCTTTGTCTTCTTGCACCATTTTTTTTTTCTCCCATGGTGTAAAAAACCAAAGAAAAGCAATGCTAAAATGCAAATAAAAAAGTACAGTTCAGAAAAAGACTGTTGCTCATTTGGCAGTAAAGAAACTGGTCTTTCCCTTAGATGTTATAGCTGGTGTTCCTTATGATAGGTTTTGTCTCCAGTACTGCACTATACTGGTGGATAACTATGAGACATCTTAACATAGGGTTTTGATTTTGGCACTGACAGTGTACAACTTTGAAACAAAGCTATCAGATTTGGTCCTACAATTTACTCAGTGATTCTGGAAAAAAGAATTAAGAGATACAGAGTCCTGAGTCGTGCTTGGCTAGTTCAGACCCATTTTGCTGAGCTGCCTGCTAGGTGTTGCATTCTTGATGCTTATTGCTGCAAATATTCCATTTTAGAAAGCGACTTCTTGCAATAATGAGTGTCATCAGACACGTTCTTTCCAGCTAGCTTCAATTTTCTGCATCCTCTTATTGCCTTGGTTAGCAGCTCTGACCAAGTACAGTGGTGAACAAAGAGTTATACTGTTGGTAATCCATAGTATCTGTCTAATGTTTGTTTAGTCATAACTAGGGAAGGAGGGTAGGTGTGTGGGAGACACACATTAGCCATCTTTATCATTTGTTACATATGCTTTGCCATCTGTTGGGTTTGTGGCTCCTTCCTTTGCAGTCTGTATGTTGAAAGATGGCCTGGGAAATTTACAGAAAAAAAAAAAGTAGAATTATCAGGAGTGAGATGTGTGGATGTATCTCTCAGAGCTATCAAATATGAAGTCTTGCATAACAGGAAAGGTTAGAGGGGGTTTCTGAATAATACCAGCATGAGTGGCTGGAGTCATTCGTACACTTTGATGATACAGCTGTATTGTCTTCCAGTTCTATATTTTTTTTCCTAGATTTGGGGTCTATATATAGGATAGAGCTGTCCTAAAACCTGAAGGAGAATTTGAATTCGACAGGGTAGGTCTACTTGTTATGATTTTGCACTGATGCAGATGTGAGGGTTATCATTGTAACTGGAGGAAATGCAAAAGCAGTGGAGTTTGAAGGAAAGCTGTGAATGAGGTAGGAATAGAGCCTGTTGGATGATGACATGCAGCCATGGAGAAAAGGTGAAGTGGCAGAGAATGTGTGGAGGTGGAGAAATGCAGAAGTAAGAAAACAAGTATAATTGATTGAACTGGCAATATTTTCTAGAAACTTAATTGCAAAAAAGCTTAGGGGAAGGAGACTAAACCAGAGCATAGAAAAATTTTCAGGGTTTTACCTTTTGATGCAGGTTCAATTAGGAAAAAGAAGTCAAATCAAATTGAGTCTAATTTGAGTAGACAGAAATAGAAAAGAGAGGAAACTTAGATGAAGAGAGAGTGGCTAGTGTTTTTTCTGAAAGTGTAGTAAGTGTGCCTTTGTGTGTCTTGAAAGTAAGGTGACTGGGTGATAAAAATAGGCTACGGACAGATGACCCCAGAGTCTGGGAAGCAAAAAAAAAAAGAAAAAGTGAAAGTAGTTGACACTGTTCTTGAATGAGGACCACAGAATGGAAGCATTCACAATGGAGTTCCCAGTGTTTTCTCTCAGTTCTTAGCAGATGAGGTGGATGTGATTCCAGGAATGTGCTTGAGCCCACCACTCATTCTGAGAATTTAGCATAGTGCAGGTCAGTGAATAGCCATGAAGAGGAAAAGATTAGCTGAAGAAAATGATGAATTTAAGTAGTACCTTTTGTTCCTGAGTTTGTTCAGCTCTATGCCTTCATACTTTTTTTTCCTCCATAGACTAGGAGAAGTTGATGGCTGGGGAGAATTTTGAAAAAAAATCAATTTACTAACAAAGCAGCGTATGGAAAAAGCTTCATGTTCAGATATGCCTTTTCCTCTACTTTGGCTTTGTTCCAATTTGGATATGCTGTTTCATGACAGTGGTCCAGAATTTGAGCTGGAGCAATTTGTTTTCAGCAGCTGTTGTAACTTGCAACTGATTGTGTGAAGATTGGGCTCCATTCCTCATTTATGAAGCAGAAAAGAACTCTGATGCTTCTGCTCTTGCAGTTTAATTGCCAGCAAAGTACTGGGCAGAGTTAACTGAGCAGAAAGGTCCAAATGACATTAAAGATTCCTTACTGAACGTTGTCCATCGCAATGGTTTTGCTTTTTCATAGTTTATGTTTAAGCAGGTTGCGTAACAACGGTGTGCCCAAAAAGGGACATCGTGTGACTATTGATTTGCTCCCTAGCAGTACCACTGGCAGGGCTGTAAGTAGAGCTGTGGTTAGTTAGATCTATCTCTGTCTCCTTGCACATTTCACTGGAATGACTTTGTGGCTAATTCTGCTGGAGCCTTAGGGAACTTACCAAGTGCATGTCATAGATGAGGAGTTGACTTACAGCTCAGATCGTAACTAAGAATATAGCAAGTAGCTGGATGAGAAGCAAGACTTGGACTTAGATGAAATGTGTGATGCTTGGAGAGGCATGGGCAAGGAACAGGGAAGAGTGATTGTAAGAAGTGAGACTACCTGGAATTTACTCTGTAGATTTCACAGACCGGGAGCTGTTTGTATGGTCTTTGATTCATAACCAAAAGATAAATTTGTGTGCTGCTTGATAAACACTCCACTTAAAGTCTCTGCTGGGAAATGTAACAGTCTTGATACTTCTCTCTGTCCAGACAAGTGGGGGATTTTTTGTGGTGTTTTTTTCCCTCATTTTTTTTTCCATAATAGTAATTATTATTTTTTGTGCTGTTTTATTTTTTTCTTTGCTGTTTAATCACAATATGAAAGAAACTAGAAGAGTAGTGGAGGTCAAAACTATTGTTTGGGAATTAAATGCTTGCTCACTTAAATTGCTCCCTTTGAAACACTGGGATTTAAGCCCTTGCAGGGATCCCAATAACTTATTCAAAATGCAGTAGCTCTGGAAGAGAACATGGGAGACCAGCCTAGAACAACTGCTGCTTTAGGTAAGGACCCTTGTAATATACAGCACACTGGAGTTGGGGTTTGAACCTGAATTTTGTAAACTTGAATAAGATAGGTGTTTCTTTCTTTTTTTTCCCCCCCTCTATTCTTGAAATTTAGGCTGTGAAATATTAAAAATTAACTGACATCTAAAAGTATTTATTACCTATGAATCACTTAATTTCCTAGTAATTTTAAATGTCTGGGCATCTACCATTGCCAATTCCTAAAAGAATCACAAAGGTGGAAAAATGTATTTTCCCCCATTTTACTTCTATGGAAGAAGAGAGGCACTTTAATAAAGGTTGCGAATGAGTCAGTGACAGATCTGGTTAGCACTTGCCTAATTCTTTGGGCCTTGGGTTTTGGGCTCCTTCAGCACCGTGTTATTTGTGTGCATACGTGTAGGAAAGGAGGACCTGAAAGAAACCCATGTAGGGATGCAAGGATGGAAGAGGTAAAGCAAAGTGTAGGCTGGATAACTGACTAACCTGAGATAGGGAGTAGCCTGGAAGACTTAGGATAAATTAACGTAGCATTACAACTTTAGTCATTTGTAGCATTAATCCAAGATATGGTGTTTTTTCCCAATCCTAAACTGGCATGATAGAGAGTAATGAGCTTCCATTTACTTACATGGGGCTGTCTGGGCTCCAAGTAGAATCTCATGGTGCGGGCAGGGGTTGGTCCAAGTACCAACCAGCTGAATGGAATGACTTATGTAATCTTAATCATGGTACCTTACTTGTATATTGAACAGCAATTTTTTTTCCTTCCTTATTTGATAGTTCATAGATTTCAAGTCTTTGTAGCCCCTGGCACTAAACTAGAGAGCGGACCTGCTACCCTGCATTTCTGCAATGACATTCTTGTCCTTGCAAAAGACCTTCCTCCCAGTGTCATGGGGCAGTGGAAGCTCTCGGATCTGCGTCGGTATGGAGCTGTGCCAAACGGATTCATCTTTGAAGGGGGTACCAGGTGCGGCTTCTGTAAGTACAAATGGAACCTGTCTTCTAAAAGTCACTTGATACCTTTTGTAGAAATGTAAATGCTAGCTTTATTCAAAGTGGAGACTGCAGAACCAGCTGTGCTGCCTTGCAACACTGGCGGCCTCATCTCAGAGGGTCTGTTCTGAGTCGATTTCTGCAGGCTTATACCCTGGTGTTCAGTAAAAATGGGATTGTGTGGAGCCCTGAGTGAACATTGCCCTGTGGCTCTCCAGAAGATATTTCATCAAAAGTTGCTATTGGACACAGAGCAAATATAAGGGAATGAAATGCTATGGCTTTTTTATGCAAGAGATAAGGCAAAATGGTTTAATGTTCAGATTATCAAATGATGATTAATTATTTTGTTGTTTGCAGAAGGGAAAATTATATGGAGCTTTGAGGTTACAGGCAGCATCAATGTTCTCACTGTGTAAATGCTGATGTCTAAATCCTCTAGAGGACTTTTAGATCCTAAAAGTTAGGAACTCTCTGGTTCTTTCCCTGTTAGTAGCTTTTCAACGTTATGGGAGATTTATGAGGCCAAAATGAAAGCAAGCAAGCAAGCAGTCATTGTGAATGTAGTTTGTGTAGCCTAGTAGCTAAGGTATACCTTTAGATGGAGAGAGATCTCTTGTTCCAATGTCCAGTTTAGGACTTCTCAAATTCTCACTTCAGATAAAATGTGGAGTTCCTATGAAAGAGCTGAAAAGGAAAGATAATTAGTGCACTGGTGTAATAACATATACATCATTAGGTTTATATTTTTAATTACTGTTATTATATACATCATTAGGTTTATATTCATAAGGTTTTAACTTCAAAATCAGAGCTTGAACCCACGCTGAATTGATGATCTGTGTGTAACAAGTGGGTATGCAGATTGTCAGTTTGAATATGAAAGTGTTTGACTTGACCGAAATGTGAAAATAATAGATTTATTCAATTCACAGACTGAAAAATTAAAAGGTTTCAGAGTTGATCCAAATATATTCTTCCTTGTGACTTGTATACTGTTGTTCTGCCTATTCCCTGGGACTGATGTACTGTTACTCTGTGTGTTAATTCTGCTTGCCATACTTCCACAGAGTGGGAAACCCAAGTTTTTGGCCTCTTTCAGTCTGCAGGGCTTCAAATCTGTTACTTCCTGAGGAATGTTTGGTGCCCACATACAAACCATCCTACTGCAAGGCTTAGAAGTTGCCTCAGTGTGTAACCAGGCATACAATTGTCACTGAGATCAGAAGAGAAAAACTGAGTATGTGTCTGTAGCCTTGAGAGTGGGAGCACAACTGCAAGGGACAGACCCCAGATGCTGGTCCCTGCTCCTATGCTTGAATGGTTAGTTCCCAAGATTAGCTATTATTTGTATAAGAAAGCCTAGAAATAATGGTGTGTGCATATATATAGTGTATATATTTATAGTCCATCATTTACGTTCTTTAGTCAAATTGTGGCATTTCTTCTGTAGCTTGTTCTAAATCTCATGCAATTGCTACACTCCAAGAATTTAAGCTGATTTGGCCTTACTGAGTATTGCTGTCTTACCTCCACAGTGCAGAAAGTATGTGTTTAGTCTAAACATTTGATTTAATATTGCCACTATAAGAAAATATTTTTTTTAAATAGAACTTAAATAAAAATATAATTCTGGTTACTTTTGTCCAAAGAGCGTTGGTAAAGAGAAAGACCATCTTCTTTATCTCAGTCCTCTGCCTTTCTTGAGAAATAGGCAAACAAGTTTAGGAAAACACCTGATATGTTATTACAGTAGTTGTTTTAATTCTTAAACAAAAGCAGTCTCCATTACCCTGTCATGGAAATGTCATATAATATTATGCAGACTCTATTATTGTTACTTGCCTACAAGTTAAACCATATCTTTGCTCACATTCTTCCTGCAGAGCTTTGAATGCAGAGGATTAGTAAATTTAAGGTTTAAATACCTCTGTAATAAATGCCTAATTAAAAGGAACTGATGATCCTGTGGTTTGATTGCCTCTTCTCTCCATATTACAAACCATGAAACCCCAAAGAGAAGCAGAGCTTACTTTTGGGTATGTCTGTGGTAGAACTGAAGTCTAAAAGGATATGAATGAATCGATTTTAGCTTTCTGAGTCTTCCTTCCTCCTTTCCTTCCTCCTTTCCTTCCTCCTTTCCTTCCTCCTTTCCTTCCTCCTTTCCTTCCTCCTTTCCTTCCTCCTTTCCTTCCTCCTTTCCTTCCTCCTTTCCTTCCTCCTTTCCTTCCTCCTTTCCTTATTTCCACTTCTGCATTTATTTAAAAATTAGAAGTAGTAGAGATTGTTAAACTGGGGCAAGATCTGGAATTTCTTGGCAAATTCTGGGTTGCATAGGTTAAAACGTCTTTTTATATGTGGATATTGTTGTGTGCTGTCTCCTACTTAGACCTACAGCAGACGACAACCATTGTTATCTTATTTTCAGTAGTTTTGCCCATATCTTACTTGGCAGTAATAGGAACACCCTTTGTCATTGTCCCCAGAGAGAAGAGCAGCCTGAGATACCCTCTAAAGGAGGTTGCTCAAGGCCAGGGTTGAGATGTACAGGTTGGACAATATGCTGATGGCCATGAAATGACCTGCCATGATTCATACCTGTCCTGTAGCTAAAAGACTTCAGGCTCTGGCATTGTCTGGCCCCTGTCAGGAGTAGTAATTAATGGAAAGGAACTGACTCTTCCTCCCTGCTTTCACATGGTACAGAGACTGAAGTAATGTTTTGGCTATTATCGATTTTGAGGGTGTGTTTGCAGATGGCTTTGCTTTTTTAACATGAAGAATTAAAATCAAACATTGGCAGGATTTAGTAGTATTTAAAAGTTCTATGAAATTGGCAACTTCTCTTGAATGTCTGAGGGACTGCACAATGCTTTATTGCTGACTGACACAGAGGACTGCCTTGGTGTTTCAGCCTTGTGAAAGTGGTTGCAGGCTGCTTTTCACCAAGTCTCTTACCCTGTGGAGAGAGTGAGCGAGCCCTTCAGTCTGGTAAACAGCTGCATGGTATTACAGTGATGCATACCACATATTCCTCAGCTTCCAAATGCCTGGGCACCAAATCTGTTCCAGCACATGACTAGTGTGTGTAATTTCTAGTAGTGAATTTTGTCAGTTTTCTCAAGAAAGCAGAGAAGAAATGTAATTACTTGCTTTGATGTATGCTTTTAAAATGTTACTTAGTTAAGCCTTACCTACTCATTTATCTCACTTGATGCTTTTTGCAAGGGCCCTCAGACTTCTTCCTTCACTTGCAACCTAGTTCTATCTAGCAAAACAAGAACGAAAATATTTCCTGTGAGAGTCAATCAGCAATTAAGGTGTTTATGTGAATAAAAGAATCTACAAAGAAATATTTTATGTGTATGTTGGATTTGTTTCCACATGCACATGAACATAACACTGTTATATGAAGGCATTTCCAAATGAGTGATAGTTCTTTGCAGAAATAATCCTTTGAGTTAAGCAGCCAGCTTGCCTGCACACATTCACTTTTCTTTGTTTCTCGTAAAGTCAAAGGTCCAGATATGTTCGTGTACAAGATACTTGAGGAATCTTTTTTTTTTCCCCTGAATGGCAACATGGATGTGTAGGATTCTGCTGAATTATCAAGCCCCATTGTATATCACTGTGCTTGAGACATGATTGTCCTCTACTGTGTTCTCTCTATATCCTGCTTGTTTATTGTGCATTTAATGCAAAGGTTGTTTTAACAGTGCAGCAAAGCCTTGTGCTGCACTGCTCCCTCACGAAAGGTGTGACTTCTGGCAGTGATGTGATTCACAGGGGAAGAGTCATACCATCCAAGATTAGGTAAGCTGATTTCCGTAGCCTCCCTCTACTCTATGCAGGAAGGAAAAGTCAGCACAAAGAAAAAGCTGAATTTCAAATCATGACATCAAACCTGAATACGTCGCACCCTGGGGTTTTTTTCCTAATACAGTGTTCTCTGACTTTGGCATGTCTTGGGGAGGGGAAATGGGGCAAGACTACAAGTGAGTCACCACCAGAAAACTTCCTACCTGTCAGACTGTATGATTAGTGTTGTAATCTCCTACATGGTCTCTGATCCTGAAGCCAGGGTGTGCAGATATTTCTTTGGCTGAAGAATTTATGATCAGCAAGATGTAAAGAGATGCAAGTGGGGTGGAGTGACAAATCAAGTTATGAAGATGCTGGTAAAAATGTTGTCTTGAACAGATTTAAGCAGAACAGGCAGAGACCTAGATGTGACATAAATTGAGAATGCCAAAAGATGTGGACCAGAATATGTTTTTCCTGGAGTGGTCAGTTTACTGCTTGCTGCTTATATCTAATTTACTAAAATAGTTATTGTGGTTTGTGGTCCACTCTTTATTATTCCATTTGTTTGAATCCCACAGCCCTTTGTCAAGCTGTCAAAAGTGTGTCCATTGTTTAAGTAAAATGTGAGTATTCTGTCGGATATGACAGGGTATATGTGTGGAACGTGTTGAGGATGCAGTAATTCTGGTCAAGACTAGCTCTGCTATTCTGAATAAAATTGGAAAAAATATGTGTGCAACTCAGAACTGGCTAGAGACATGCAGAAGTCAAACATATGTCCAGATTAGGAGCTCAAGTCCCTAAGAAAGTCATGTGCAAAATCCTACCGAAGGTTTAAGATTTGGTGGTGTAGTTTTCTGGTATGCATGGCACTGGTGAAGTGGCAGCGCTTCTTCAAGCTCTATATACTAATTTAATTTCCTTCTGTGGCTAATATTGAATTTTTATGTCCATGAAATTGCTGGTGACTGGGGTGGTCTTTTGTCTGATGTTTTAAGATAATATTTCTTTTTTCCTGATCTGATTTATATTTGGACTGATAATTCTCAAATAAACTGTTTTGTGGAGCCCTTCTAGTCTTTTGTGTTGCTCATGTAGTCGTGTATCATGGAGCTCATAACTTGTTTGTTTATTTAGTGATTCTCATTCTAATTTTGCTTGGGGCTATTCTTAATGAATGGAAAGCAAATATCAGAATAGAGCAAAGGGTAAAGATCTGATGACAACCTGTGGAGTTGTGTTACGTTCTGTTAATAATAGACACATAGGACTTAGTCTAGGAAAATTTATACTATAATCCAGCAATATAACTAAATCTTAATTTGTTGGTACATAAAAAGCTCCTCTTGGAAAAAAAAGCGGTCAAAAGTAGAATTAACATGGTTCATTTTGCTGGAGACACTTTAAGTATCCCTGACACATGCCATAAGATTTGGCCTACAAAATTTTAGGAGTAAATAAGAATCAAAGACCTAGACAGCAGCTGAGAACAAGTCTTCTATTTTGACATTCAGGGTGCACTGGAACTAGAAGATATTTGAGGCCCTTTCTAACCCAAACCATTCTATGATCCTATGACTATACTCTGAATAACTGTCAGAAAATTAACATAAATTATTAGGTACCTATTGAATTTTTTGTGTTTGCATTATAGTGTGTGTGTGCTGACCTGAATTTTTTATTTCTTTTTTCCCAGGGAATGTCTCATTGACTTATTTTCATGGCTTGCACTTCATATTCTTTTGATTGCTATGTTACATAAATAACTTCAGCTAAATGTATTTCTAAAGCATCCAGGTGAAACCCCACATATTTATGTTGTGCTTTCTTGCAGGGGCTGGTGTTTTTTTCCTCTCTTGTGCTGAGGGAGAGCAGATCAGCTTTCTGTTCGACTGCATCGTCCGCGGCATCTCCCCGACCAAAGGCCCTTTTGGTTTGCGCCCAGTCCTACCAGGTTAATATGGGAAGAATAGAGTAACCGAGCCGAGTAGGAACTTGCCTTGTCTGCCACTTGCTGCTGTGCTTGTAAGAACAGCTTGCAGACACTGCGGGCGTGGAGAGTGCAGAGTGGTTTTCATTCTGAAATGTCACAGTACAGATTTACAAGTCGAATGTACCCAGTTTCCCCCTGCTGCTCTGGCTCATTCATACTGCTGGTGATATTGCTAACTTCAGTCTTCTCCTGTCTAACAGTACTAAAAGATGGCAATTTGAATTGAAAGGAACCTTAACTTTTAGATTTAAATTTACAGATTTAATTTGGATCCCTGTCTGCATTGCTATTTTGATAGTTTAATGGAAAACTAACTTCTGGAGCATTTTAAGTTCATCCAAAACACTAAGTTCTAAGTCTCATCAACCTTGAAAAACTTTGTCAGGCCTCCACATCCCATTTCAGTTTTGTGGCTTGAGCTTTTTTTCTGATGTGTGAGGATTAAATTCCTTTTCCTATTTCATGGTAAATGCTGCATGCACTGTAATTTTCAGGGAGGAAATTAGATGGTGTCATGGTAAGCCCTACTGCCTTTTGATATCAGCAGATGGAATACAATATTGAGTCACAATGACTGTGTCAAACAGGACAGAAGTGTAGAAATGAGATTGCAGAAAAGTATCTGTGACTTGGCAGTGAAAAAGGCTGCAAGAATGGTGAAGGATGAGTTGGGATTTGTGGGAAATATCGAGAGTTTCTGTTTAAGTGTTAGGCAGTTAATAAATGTTTGACAGGGTTTTCTTGCTGTTATAAGATTAAGATAATTGCAGGAAGGAAATGTGATGGAGAAGATTAGATCTGGATGTGAAGCTTGTGAAAATAAATCACAAAAACTTAGTTGAAGTAAATGCAGTAAACACAAGGCTCAGTTCATGTCTTCTTTCTCATAGTTGTAAGACTGAAGTAAATGAAATAATCCAGCAGAACAGTGGACAGAAGAATCATTCTTGCATGATGATATGTTTGCCTCCAATTAAGTGTAGTGTTCAAAAAAAAAAAGCGAACAGCAAAAAAACCCAACAGGAACACAAAGATGAGAGCTAATACTTAAAGCTTTGCTATTGAATACATTTTCATACATGTCCAGAACTATATTGAATATATACAACTTCTAAACCTTTCATTTAACAAAAATATTTTGTCCAGAAAAATTAAGCTTACAAGCAACTATTCCATTGTCGTTTTCTTAATTATTATTTTAAAATTTTAATTTTAGATGGCACATTCTTTGTAGAATTGTTTTTTAGAGGCATGTAGGAGTAAATGTGCTTTCACATCTTAGTTATCAATTCTGGCATTTGTGGGTTTGCATAGCCACATACTGCATTGCCTCCCCCTTCGAGAGCTCTGACCTCACCAAAGTGCATAAAGTGGATGTGGAACATCCTGGAGATCAACTGGTTTTTTGTAGGAAAAGACCTCTTTTCTGAGGTCTTTTAATTTCTCTTCTGTGCTGATGGAATTGCCAGTAAATGAGGTGAAGATGTACTCAGCCACTTGATTTCCCCTCGTTTCCCCGGGCAGAACTGTTTTTTGGGGAAGCGTGCTCATGTTCTTGCAGACTCCTCTGCCTTTATCCAAGCTACCTTGGCCCCTCTGACTTTCATTCCTGTGTATTTTACCTGTGTATCTTCCAGTTTGGTGTTGCATCCTATGTATGTGTTCATAGGAAAAATATTTTTTATGTTCTTCATTTATTATCCCATGCAGAAGCTTGCACAGATTTGTTTAAGGCACATGCACAATACTAGTGATTCAACCATAAACTAATTTTCCTTATCAAGTATGTTGTTACACAGAGTGTACTGTATTGCTTAAAAAGATGAAGTCTACCAGCTGCATACTCTATCTGCCAAGTATTGAAACTCACCCAACCTTTTGAAAGGGTTAGCTATTAACTAGATTAATTATCTGTACACTTCAGGTAATTAGATCAAAACTTCCAGGCTGGTGATTCTACCAAGGCACTTCTAGTCAATGTTATTCATATTTACTGCAGTGCAGAATGCTACGCAGCCGCAACTGGACTTCATGTATGCAGTGTTCTGCTTTTGTGTAATTTAAAAGCTTTTAGAGAAAGCAGCTTCCTCTTCACAGTTTGCTATTCAAATTTGGCTTCTTGCCATTGTCTGTACCTTTCCAACTTAAACATGAGGTATGTTTGAAGCACTTGGGTATTTTCAAGCAAGGAAAATACACAAAGGGCATCTGTACAGAGAAGGAGGGTAAAAAAAGTCACATCGACAGTGTTGGACACCAATGCCCACAACACAAGTATAATCTATAGATGTTATGCCATCAACATCTGTGTAGTCTGTCTCTGTAAAAAAGAGTAATGAATGAAGCCAGTTGCTTCATATTGCAGCTCAACCATATGGTTAAAAGGAGTGCTGAAATATTTATGTGTTAGCACGAAATTATTGGGAAGTCGTAGAGACTGCTTTGAAGAGGACTGGAAAATTATCAGTTTTTTTACTTTTCCTTGCCATAGTGATTCTTTAAACAAATGTAAAATACCCAGTATCCAAATGGAGTTTGTAACTGCATTGCTCAAGGACAATATTCACATCTTTTCAGGATTGTAGTTTTAAAAAGTATACCATATTTCCTTAAAAGCATGGTGTTCTTATCATGTAGATATATGATTTCTGTAAGTATTTTATTATGTCATTGGTAAACATGCAATGAAAATCCAATGCAGTGGAACTGGTAAACTTGACTGACTATTGCAAAGTGTCACAGTCTGGTCTAATCTCTCATAGCATAGCAGACCCTGCTTTGAGCAGTAGGTTAGATTAGAGATCTCCTGAGATCCCCTCCAAATGGAATTATTCTGTGATATTTTGGAAATGGGTATCAAATTACTCTTCCCATGATAAAAAAACCCCTCTGTGTGAGTCCAAAATAAAATTGAAAAGAAAAAGAACATTAGATGTTTTACAGTTTATTACTTGTGATATTTACTTTCTTCAGAATTGTACCAGAATAGTCCTATTAACAACTCTATTGGCAGATTGGAGGGTTTGATTTATTAAAAGCTGCATGATGTGGTCTCTTTAAAATAACCTGAAGACACTGAGTGGGAATGCAGAGGTAGTGTAAGTATAGGTATCTGTAAATGTTGTTAGGCAGTGTAACATTTTAAATAAAGGACTCAAATGAGTGATGTGATACTTTTGGATGGCTTCCCCCCCCCCTCCCCCCCCTTGAAGAGGTACTTAGAAAAAAGACCAGAGAATTTTTCATTCTATCTTGACAGAAGTCTTGATGTTGATGTAGTAACAAATCACTGACTGCATGGTTTGTAGTCTTTACTGAATTTGCATGCATACTATTTGAGAAATGTTTGTTTATCAGGTGTGTGCCGAATTCCTTCTTTTCACTAGCAAGATTCATGTTGAATGCCAAACCTGAACACAGCAAAGGCCCAATAGCCCATCAGTGGTATCTTTGATCAGTGGGCAGACCAGTACTCTCTAAATCTAAGCCTATGTGACAGTCTAGTCCTCCAATGTGGAAAGACTCCAGGTGTAATGTTGATAGTCTTGATGCTCTCTTTTCATTTTGGAAGGTTTTTCAGGCTGCTTTCTGACTGACTGGAGAATGTACAATCTGATGCTCTTTCTTTTTGTTGAAGCTTGATAGACCATTGGCCATTGCAAGACAGCTCTGTGGCTGCCTTCTGCAGTATCTGTACCAAGTGGATCCTCCTCAGACTTTTAGGACATCTTTTCATTCCTCCAGACATCTTACAGGGTGTGGAGATGATAGCAAGAAGGTGAGGGTCCAGGCCTGATTTACAAATGTGCCTACAGTTACACAGGAAGAAAGAAAGGGGAGATTTTCAGCCTAACTTATCTAATTTCATTTAATGAAGTAATTAACCAATGTTGCATTTTAAACATGCATATAATCAATCAGGTAGCTGCTGACTTAACTGGGTACAATACATTTTTTCCTGACAGGTGCTTATTGAACAACCCTGGAGCTTTGAATTACTGTGACACTTTATTCGTATGTTACCAAAGTATTCAAAATCTCCCACGATGAGCAGCTGATGTGGCTTTAATGAATACCCACCAACGTAATATAAAAATAAAGTCTCCATCAGAGGCATTTTTAGTCCAGCTAAATTTGATGTAATCCTTCCCCTTTGCCCCAAAAGAGCATTTAAGAAGATTTCAATGACTTGCCTCAGACAAAAGATTATTTTCCTCATAGCAAGGGATCCGTTTTTGTTTGGAAAGTGATAAAATATTAATTGAACGACCTGAGTGAATCTAGCTGCCTGGATTTCATGGGAGTCAGTCACACGACAGGATACATTTGTTAAGAGTTTGGCAAATGAAGGTACTAATTGCTCTTAGAGCTGCTGGAGCTGCTGTCGGATGTTGTGTAGGCAGGAGCTGTCTGAACTTCCCTGGACAGCTGTCTCAGCGCCGGTCATGCTGCTCCTCTCCTCCTGAGTTACTAATACTGTGAATTGCCACTCAGTTATTTAGAGGCTGTGTATTGTGCATGCACAAAGTATAGGATTATGGCAACAAATCCAACTTTGCTGTTGAGAAAACTTTTATTTTTCTAAGTTTTAAACCATAATTCTACACTCATATGAAAAGAGCTCAAAGGTTATGCTCTCCAGTAATGACCGGTCTCTTAAGAAGTGGCTGCTAGTGACTTCAGTCCACAGCCTGATCTTGTAGCAAAAGCTCCTAATTAGAGCTTGGAATTCTGTAACCAAAAACACTGGTATAAGAATCTGCTGCTTCTGTGGAGTAGTATTATATGTGTTTTCCATAGAAGTCTGCCTTATTAGCAGAGAAGATTAAAGGCAAATCAAAAACTAAGATAAGATTGATAGACAGTTATTTTTAATATCTACCTAAGACTTAAGAGTCTGTATATGTTTGGCAGGTTTTGGAGCTGTTTCTCTAGACCTTTCCTAGTGCTTGCTGGGAAAGGTTCTGCTATTCAGTCTTCCACAAAACTGGGCAATGAGAGGTCGCAGCACAAATCTATGAACCCAATTTTGTACGCACCTTTTATACATAGGCAATCCTTAGGGGAAAGTTTAACCAAGAAATTATCAGTCCTGTAGGACAGACAGTGCCTTCAGGTTTCATGTTCTTTGGTGAAACCTGTTGTGTTCTGTAGCTGTGTAGCTGACAGGGAATTTGGCTTGTGGAAGCAATTGAGTATGTGAAGTGCAGACTTACTGACTTCAACTTCCCTCCTATCTCCTCATCTTGCATTGACCATTTTGTAAAAAATTATATCTTTTGCTGTCTGTAAGAGGAATAGTTACTAAAAAACTAATTGTGTATGTGCCCTAGTAATGTTCTGAAAATCTGTATTTGTCAAATAATCATACCCTGAGGAAAGTGGAAGGGCCTTTCCTACTGACAGTTCTTTGCTGTGGGAAGGGTTAGTGCCTGTTGCATCTTGGTTTGACTAATTTGCTGATCTGTTATGCCAGCTTTATACTCAAAGTGCTCATAGAACACCTGTGTTGAACATTTTTTGGACATAAAGGCGTTTAAGTAGATACAATAAATAGAGGGCATTGAAAATAGACTCGAGCAGCAGCTTGTTACACTCTATGCTACTGAGCAGATCCTTGCACAGACCTGTCTGGGTTGCACCATAGGTGCTGGTGGCCAGATCTTGTGTTTCTTCTGGCAGAGATCCCTATGGAAGCATTGGGGGTTTTGTTTGGATAAGCATTACACAGGTTTGAACTCATCAATGCTTAATACAAGTTGTCCTGCAGTGTAAGTAGGAATGGAGACCTAACAAAATAATCCACATCAAACAGTCCTATTTTCTGTTCTTAATTTTGAAAGGTGTTAAGCACTGTTTGAGCTGGGAGACACAGAGGTCACAGGCCTTGTTTGCTGTGGGCATTACTGCCTTGTCCCTGTTAGAAGATCTGTGGTTTCCAGTCTGTGTTGTTATAGGTGGACTGTGTGCGTCTTGCTTTTTCTCCTAATCTTATCCAGATTGCAGACTGCTGAAGATGAAAACTTCCTCTGTGTAGGAAAGAAAGACATTTCAGCGTTATTATTTCTGTTTTTGTGCTGCACTCAGATGTGTCCAGGGCAGGCCAGACAGTGACTACAGTGAGGGACGAGAGATGTGGTAGCTTCTTTCTCAGCGTTGTTAATAATGCAGGGAGCTCCCATGGAGCTTCAGCCCACCTGGCAGTGCTCCTTGCCCTGATTGTGAGCTTGCTTTGACTGCTGTGTTGACAACATCAAACCCAAGTCTTTTAAGATTAAAAGACCTGTGATGATAATGAAACTTTTCTTTCATCGTTGCAACTGTTTTTTGTCTTACTAACTCAACCACAGCAATGTAAAACCTTTTTCATGCTTTTTTTCCTCCCTCTTATTTAATGATTCAATGTTTTTGTGGTGTGCTACTACTACCCAGTTGTTCAGATATACAAGAGCAACAGTTGTGAGGAAGCTAATTTATCTGTCATTAATTATTTTCCCTGTGTATTAATAAGAACCACTGAAACTTCTGATGTTGAACAGGTTAGCAGACCGTATCCTTTGCAAGTGCTGAACACGGCACATTTGTCAGTGCTATTTGAAAAAATCCATAAGGTTTCTCTTGGGATAATGGTTATGGATACTTCATCTGTTTTTATTGTTGTGTCTGGCTGGAAACAAAATGATTTAGAGGAAACTGTCTTGTTTTACGATGAAACTTATTCCACATTCTGTGTAACTTTTGGTTTTTCACTTTTTGTTAGAATACAATGAGCCTTCTTTGGTGAAATAATTTCAGCTGGAATGGCAAGCTCACTGAAATGTATGGGGTAAATCCCTGACAGTACATTTTAGGAGTGGTTTATACCATTCTAACTTGTCTTGCATTAAACATGAAGACAGAGGGCTACCAGGTTTCTTGTTTTATCTCTGACTTTTGATCTTAGTGACCTTCTGAACATCAAACTTAAAAGTGAAGTCTTTTTAAATAGATGGTCTGGATTGGAAGGTGTCAAATAGTTTAATGACTATGACTCTGACTTTATGATGTTGATATATAAATTTGTTGGATGAAAAATTTGGTCTTTCTCAAAGTTAAAATTCCCAACTTTCAAGTCCTCTAGACCTGCTGGATGCTAATTATTTCTCTACCTGTTGCCTTTGGTGCTCTGCTCTTCAGTGTTCTGTCCCTGGTGGTAACTACTACAGACACTGGGTACTATCTCTGGAAATCTTTGACACTTATAACTTTAACTCAGTATGTAGCACATCTCCAGGATGTGCTGAAGGCAGATTGTCCCATGCATTTTTCCAATCAGCATTTCAAACATAAGAATATCTAACATAATAATGTCTTTTTTCCTTTCCTTTGTTTTTATATATTTTCTACGTTTCCTTATTTATTTTTTGTTTGTTTATTAATTTATTTTCTGTTTGTTTTTAAAGATCCAAGTACAAATCCAGCCTATTCAGAAGAAAGATTGGCTCATGAAGCTTTGCAATTAGAAAAGCGCTTGAGCTTGCTGTCCCATACAAGTCGCCAAGGCAGTGGAGGTAAGAAATATCTTTAATTAAAAAAAAAGTAAATGATGTTCCTTTCTTCTCAGGCTTTAAAAATGAGCATATGTTATAATTAAAGATGTGGAGCTTACAAGAAAAATAGAGAAATGGTCAAGATATTTGATTACCTGTAAAAGTGCCCATCTTGCAAGTATCAGTGAAGAAAAAGGATTCTTGGAACATATGCATAAATGAATCACAGAAGATCTTTTTGTATATACATATGTAAACATTTTTATAACAGTAGTATTCTCATTTTTATTTGTACGGTGATCTATGGTTGTATTTTGGCACAGTGATCTAATTAACTATAGAAGTAAAATATGTTTGAAAAAGGGAGAACTTGATGTATAAAGTTTAAAAATTTAGCCTTGAATGTTCCACAGTGTGGTAGGGTTATGGCAAGGTAACATAGTATTGCATTTTATTTTTCCTGTGGGGATACAAATCATTGCAGGAATTCTGGCTTTCCGACAGCAGTTCCACTTACAAAAAGCTAATGGAGCCTCAGGGTCCTTCTGGTTTGTACATACTTGCCATGCTTCTCTCTTGAGAAGCTTCCCTCTTGATTGTGTTTTAAACATAGATTGATGTGTTGCCTTCTTTTCTAGGAGACGACAGGAGTCTCTCAAGCTCATCTTCAGACACCAGCCACTCGGACGTGAGTGTTGGGAGCAGGTTGACTGTCTGGCCCGAGCAGTCTTCAGCCAGCACCTCTCAAGAGAGCCACGGACTGGCAGCTGCCAAGGGCATTCATCTTGGGGAAGAAAAGACCCTTCCAGAAGCAGCACGTGGCACCACTAAACCACCTCCGAAGCCCCTCCGATCCAGACAGCTGCAGGAAATAGGTCGTCAGAGTTCTTCCGACAGTGGAATAGCTACCGGCAGTCACTCTTCTTACTCTGGAAGCTTCTCTTCCTACGCTGGGAGCTTGGACATTTGCCATGGGGATGAGTTTGGATCATTGCTAAGCTTGCCATTGAACTTTCCTTCAGATCAGAGTTTATGTACTTGTCCTCACAGTGAGTCCCAGAGAGGTGTGGGATCCGAGTATCAGGTTCCCAGCTCTCTCAGACATATTTATGATATACCCAGGAGTGTCTTGCAGGCGGCTTCTAAAGATGTGCAGCCGAAGAGTGCGGATTCCACGCTACCCAAGGACCAGGCTCTGTCATCTCAGGGTGCTAGTGACCCAAAACTGAGACTGCCACACGTGGAAGCACGGAGGGTACCGGAGCACAGCCAGGACAGAGGGAGGCCTTCATCCTTACTCGCAGGAAGCAGCAAGGACTCAAGTGATGAGACATATGTGGATTTTGTTTCAAGGTGGTCAGACACAAAACCACAAGGACAGGTATCAGACTCCAAAAGTAGTGAGTTGTCACCACCTGGTGGGGCCTCAGCTGACCCCTGTGACACATGTAGCCCCCACCTTGGGATGACAAGAGCTCTTTTTTCAGCTTGCCCAATCTGTGGTGGACTAAAGGTAAATACCTAAGACTGAGCAGATGCTAACAAACCTTAGTTAATACAGCATGATTAATTTAAAATTACTTTAGTTGTAGGTCATAAGTAATATTGTTTCCTTTATAATTTGAACAGATAATAACTTTTTTGTGTTGTTCATGCTCAGATGGAGAGGCTTAGCACATGGTTTCCTCAAAATCAATGCCTGGTCAAGGAAACATTGAAGAGTATGTGAAAATTTTGGCTGTGGGTATATGTGAGTGAAAGAGATGAAAGTTTTGCAGGCACTGAATTTGTCATAGAATAGCAAGCAACTGTGAAGTACTTTGTTCTTCCTTGCTGCTGGTATTTACAAAGAAGAAAGAAGGGAGGTCAAATGGTATGTGCTACTCTTAAGGTGACCAGAGTGCATATTTTTATTTTATTGATGTTTTTCTTTTCTTTGTCACTGTAGTTTGAGCGTGCCTTCCACAAGAAGCCAGATTAGCCAAGTTTCTCACTGAGGAAATACAAGATAGTCAAGTCAGCATGGAAATCCATAGGAGATCAGCTAATCCAGTATTGTAACTGGATACTTTAGAGGAGGGACACAAAAATTCATTAGCAATTTATGACCAGGACAATTTATTGGCAGGAAAAATTGTTTCTATCTCCAGTCACATAAAGACTTAAAACCTAAACTATGAGGACTCATATGCCTTTCTAAACACATTTGCCAGTGTCTGTTACTATGACTTTGATATTCTTAAAAATTCTTTTTGACCCCTGATACATTCTTGTCTTTTTATGGCAGTAAGCTTTATGCATCAATTATACATTGCATGAAGAAAATGTATCTGTTTTTATCCATGCTGGAGAAGACTTTTTTTGTGTTTGTTTTTTTTTTTTTTGTGAATATGCTTGCTAGAATTGGGTAAAGCTGCTTGTATTAGTGAACTGTTGAAAGGCTGTGAAGGTTAGAGGGAGTGCTTAAATTAGGGAATGTGTGAAGCAAGGATTCAGCAAGAGAGACTTCTGCTTGAGAAATTAAATACTGCCACTGAAGTGTGTGCATTTAATTGAGCATGTGAGATTACACAGATCACTGCTATGAAAAGAGCTTGAATGTATAGTAGGTGATGAAAGAAAAATTAAAAGGTTATAAAATTGAGGGATTATTTTCTTCTCATGAGGTGTTTCATGTATTTGCATCATTGACTGCCTTCACGTGTCTGCAAACTCAAGAGTGCTGTCTGCCTGAGGCACCTGCACAGCTGTTGTCACAGCACCTTGGGTGTTACTTTGTCATGTACTTGCAGCATTTGGGAGGTAGGGAGGCAGTTTGTGACAGGCTTTGTAAGGCTGTGTCTACACTGATCAGGAGGATCCATGGTCTTCCAAGACCATCCTCACCAGCCATCTGCACCAAAGGCCCTCAGTACCTTCTAGCCCAATGCTGAAAGCTTGGCTGGATGCAAAGAGCTGGGATTGACCCTCCCTCTTCTTTCTACAGTGCAGGCAGCGGGGTACACAGCAGTGTGTCTCTGTTGACTTCCTGTGTCTGCTGCCTGTACTTAGAAAGAATTTGGGAAAAGTGCCCAAGACTGATTTCTAGAAGGGCTCTGGTTTAGGAAGAGAAAGCTCAAAGGTGACTTTGTTGTGGGCAATCAGGAAAGAGTTAAGAGTTAACAACCCTGAATTGTTTGTTTAGACATGAATTTACCAAATCTTGCCCTACATATCTCTGGAAGAGAGGAAACTGAAAGTTAATATTCCATTGTATAGCTTCAAAATCATTAAAATCTAAAGTATGTTACTATTTCTTTGACTGCCAGTTGACCCCAACGACATGGGTATCCGCATCTTTTACTGCAAAGTGCTGTCAGGTTTCACAGTGTTTCTAGCTGCCCTAATACTATAAGTTGGCAAGAATTTCAGTTATTGTCAATATTTAAACAAATTTAATGATAAATACTGTTGCATCCCTCTTACTAACTTTTTGTTTTAGCATAAGATATGCATATCTGTTATTTTCTTTTCTTAAAATACCTATTTGCAAGAAGTCAGGAAAGAAGTCCCATTAAATTGAATGGCTCATGGGTTTGTTTTTACTTTTGAAAGAAAAAATAACCTTTTGATACCTTCTGAACTGTCAAGATGAGTTATTTCAGCAGTATTTAGTGGACACTGTCTTTGGTGTTTCTCATGATGAATACAGTGAAAACACAAATCCATATGCTGTAAGTAAAAAATAATTCTTATTCCTTGTGCTCTGAAAAGGATATGTTTCAGATGCAGTTAGGGCCAGGAGGAGCTGATTTATGGATTAATGAAGACACCAGGTTTTCATGTTTATTCAAATTCATGTTCAAAGGCTTTAGTGTACCAGTGTTTGGAAGTCCTTTGCAATTTCAAGTTCAGCTGTTAATTAAATTGTGTTAATTGTTTTTAAATGCCTACTGTTTAAAGTAAGTGACCTGAATAGAGGAAAGTCTACAGCAGTGATTAAGGATATGAGCATTTGTTTGTTTTTTGCCCTGGATGTAAACTTTGGCAAATGCAGATTAGGTTTGGGCATGTTGTGTGTGCATGTTGGACTTCAGCATGTGGAGAGTGGAGACAGGTTGCAGGATGAAGACATGCATAGGTGGAGGGCACGGTGATGTTCATGTTTGGGATTGACTTGTTAAGAGCCACCTGATCCACTAATGACAAGGACGATGATGAACATAGGGAGAACATACCCTGGGAAAGTGCCAAGGCTCAAACAGCAAATAGGGCAAGGAAGCCTTTGTGCTTCACTCTGCATGATGAATAGAACCTGCATGAAGAGAGTCACTGAATATTGCTTCTATAATTTCTATATTGTATTTCATATTAGACATTGGAGATTAACAAGCAAGCATGCAGGGTGTTTTGCTCTCTGTTGTATGTAATTGTAGTGTGCTTAAGATGTCCTTTACAAACTTCACAAGATGTGCCTTCGCTATGTAATTTTACCTACTTGATTTCAGTGCTATAGATGATTGCAGAGATGAATTCATTGTGTATTGTAAGTATAATTTAAGCTCAGAATGTGGGATTGTTATGGGATTTCTGAATAAGCCGTAGAGATTTATTATTGGATTTTACTTATTACATTTTCAACTACTTAACTAATACTAATTTGATGAATAGAATTTCATTGTATGCTTGTTGCTCTGTAACTTCATTTGATGCTATAGTTTTAGAAATGATGTCAACTTTTTTATAGGTTTTTTTTTTACACCACCATTGTTTGTAAATTTCCTTAGAAGTCTGAAAAATAAAATTATTTTCCAACTTGTTTTGTCCTTTTCCATCTGACAAGTTCTGGGTATAGTTTTGCTTTGTTTTTTGTCCCCTGACCTTTATCTTCTTGGAAGTTGAATTAATATGGAATGATTATGGCTGTCTCTTCATACTACTTAGTGTAATATTCAAACCACTGCTGACAGCTTGAAACATGCCCATTAGTGGGAATTACATTTATGTATGTCTAGCTCATGCTAAACTCATATTTATGTCAGTGGGAGTTCTTATTTATGTAGAAATATAGTATTGATTACTACTTTGATAGTTAACTTGCCATAATAGAGGGGAAAAGAACTTGTCAGTTTGTGTGTGGCTGTTGTCACCAATTTGTATTGGTATTTAGCCACCTACTTAAGTTGATAATTTTAAAATACCAAAACTTCCTTGGAGACAATGGTCTCAAATTAGGAGCTGGTCTACCCAAATCCTCTGTGAGGTACTTGTATAGTTCCTTCTGCCACTGTAACTGTATGCCTCAAACTTTGAATCTTTCAGAATATCTGTAGTAAGTGGAAATATGGGAATGCTGTGGTCATGATGGACAGAAGAGTTAAGGGGTTTTGTCAGGCAGCAGGATCCACAGTGTTGAGGGGCTAAGAACCCTTCCTCACATAGAATCTGGAGAACTGATACCTGCCCCGTGGGGGGACATGGATCTCGGTTTAAGTGGGACTTTGATTAAGTGATCGCATATTTAGCTGTTTTAGTCTGTCCTGTAGAAACTGCTTTAATTTGCAATACAGCTCTAAAGGAAGATGTGCATGTCTGTACTGTGATCCTTGAGCAGGCTCTTCACTAGTGTATTTAATCATGCAGCACCATGTCCCGCTTTCAGAGCTTGTTAATCACCTGCAGCCTTGGGTGTGTGCAGAGTCTCCATGTAGATCTAGAGCAACCATAAATATCTGTGTGTCCCTTGTGAATTGTAGACCAGGGAGACACTAAGCCCAGAGAGAAGCAAGGCTGATGTGTCCTCAGGCAGAGAAAGGGCTTGAACCCTGAAGAGCATCCTGTGCTGAGGTCTCTTTTGCAGTCTTGCCTGGACTGATTTTACCAGGGTCATGAGCAGCCTGTGACTGCATTGGGAATACAGCCTTGGTCTTCCAAATCCCATACAGACCCCTTAACCCTGGAGTTAGCTGGTGTGTCACATTGTAGATGCTGCTTTTGAAAGTGGTGAAACAGAATGCCCAGAATGTGTTACCTTGTGTAGTGAGATTTGAGAAGTAGCAGCTTCGTGATCACATGGCCACGTCTATGTAACTGGGAATGTTTTAACTTTTTTTGGCTTTTAGTCAAGTACTTTTCTAATGTAGTATTAAAACAGATAGTAAAGAAATCACAGTGTATCACCTACAACTTTAATGTAGCTATTTTTTTTTGGTTGGAGCCATTACCTCTTACCCCATGAGACTGAACACCTTATGTGTTTATCTTGTAGCATGTTTATTGCCATGCTTTTTCTGAAAGTGTAGGAACATGATTATTTGTAATTGCACACCTTTTACATCTCTTTTCAAAGATTTTTTTTACAGTATTGATGTATGATGCTGTCTCATTTTATGCTTCCTCTCACCTTTAAAAAACTACAGGCTGTCTCAATTCTCAGCTGAGAAGGATGCATTTGTCATTTTCTACAGCACTGTTGCTGCTTGCATTTCTGCTCTAATCTCAGAGCTCTGGGCAGTTGGGCAACACACATAGTGTTCAAACTAAAACAGGAATTGTTTGCAGAGGAATCTGGAATTCAGTTGTCAGTATTGACCCAAGTGATGATGTGTTTGTCAGACTCTTGTGTACTTTGATGACCCTTGATTCTGGGTCATGCTGGCTTTTGGCTTGAATTAGAAACCTTGCTCTTGTGCTCTCTTCTTTTAGGATTTAACTCCAATTGTTTTTCTTTGAGTTTTGACTGTGATACATTAACCTGCAGTGAGGTGCATCTTTCATCACATGACCACTGAATGAGTTGTCTGCACTGGACAATGGTCTGGCAATCTGGCATTTTACTTGCATTACAGTCACTGTAAAAGGCTCTGAAATTTTTACAACAAAGTAGTGTTATTTTTTCGATTTTCCACAGGTTCAAAAGCATCTTAAACCCCACCAATTTCCCCACAGCATCTCTGTGAAATAGAAGAAATCTGTTACCATTGCTGCTCTTGACAATGAATGCAGTAATTTCTGGAGCTGGTTGTGCTGACAAAAGCACCCAGTAATGTGCAAATCAGAGACTGGAGCAAAAATACGTTCTCCAGAGGAAACTGACAGAGGACAGGGGGGTAAAAGAGGTGGGTGTAGTGTCAGGTTTAGAGCTAGATTTGTTTTGTTTTCCTTTCTGTGGTTTTGGCCAGGACCACAAGTCTATCACAGAGTTGACTCCCCTCCTCTTACAAAGGTGCTGTCAGGTCTGCTTGTGCACTGTGTTGTGATATTTGTTCCACCAGCTTATAGGGAAGGAAGACGTTTTTTTTCTAAGTTTACCACTGGTGTTTTGTAGAATATTATAATGCTTCTTGGCAACAGGCTTCACTTCCAGGTAATCAAGAAGAGACCAAGATTCCTTTTAGATTGCTGTTGCTGGTTAAGGGCTCATATAAGTGACCTGGCTCTTCCAAATGTTTTTGTGGAAGACGTCACTTTTAATGTGTGAGACTCTGGGTTTGAGATGTCACAGTAAAACACAAGACATGCCAACCCTACCAGAACTGCGCAGATCTGCTTTTGGCCCTGTAGGAAGCTGCCTTACCTCTTACCTTAAAAATTATACTCAAGGTACTCTCCAGCTCTAATGAAAGAATCCTCACAGCATTTGTGCAAGAAATAAAAGTTCTAATCTAAATTCAGAATTTTAAGGACTAAGCTTTTGGCACTTTTTGGGATCAGGCACTATGGGGAACAGAAAGCCTGTGGTCTGTAATGGGAAAAGAAGTACCTGCCACTGAAGCCCCGGTAAGTGAAAAGATGATAATGTCAAGAGAAGAGAGCATCTTTCCTACATGAGGAAATGTAGACAATGTAGCTCAGCAGAATTAATTCTTCTGTACCAAACAGAAGTGTTGCTGGGTCGCTCTTCTGTCAGAGTACCATGGAGATATTGATAACCCATGGTGTTGACCTTCTATGCCCATCAGAATGAACAAATGGGAAAATTTGCTTTCTTCCCTAAATACAATCAAGCTGGATAATAGCTTTTATTATTACTAATACTGATGGCTACTTCTTTCTCTGTTGGGAGAGTAACTTTTTGGAAGGGAGCGAAAGAAATGATTTGAAGGAGAATGCTTTGTCTGACAGTAAAAGGTGGAAGCCATTACTCCCTTTGGAATGCAGGGTTTGTGAGGTTTTTGTTTTTGTTCTGCTTGTAAAGGAGATCTTCAGATCTCTAGGAATGTGGCCAAAATGGGGAAATGGAAGGCTTTACTTCTCTCTTCCTGTCTTCCCCCCACCCCCTTCTAAAAAGAAATCCATTTTTTTCTGGAAAAATTCAACAGAATCCTGCAAAATGTTAGCAGACGCTTTCTATCTTCATTTGCTAAAAAGGAGAAAGTAGAATTCACCTAGAGAAAGAAAACACAAAAAGACATAAGGAAAGTGTAGCCTGCATGGAGGTGAATTCTGAGGAAGCAAATAATTCCAGTGGCAGCCCTGGATTAAGATTCCCAAGTTTGATTCCCATGTCATTCATCTCCTTCTGCAAGATCACAAACTAAGTTACTTTCTAAAAACCTCTATTCCTTGACTTACAAACATTTACAATGTTTGTAATGTCTCCTAACATTCTATTTTTAAGATTGTGGATTAAAGAAGGCTAAGCAAAAAATATTTTGTTTTGAATAACAGTCACTGATATCAAAGTAATTGCATGGCTCAGGAGGAATTGGTGAGTGTCAGTAGGATAGCAATCATTTGGATGGGATGTCTGGAGGGCTGACAGCAGCTCACAGTGAGTAGATGAGAGGTCTGAAAATAGATGCTCAGTAGGGGTGTGACCTTTCCAACCAGCCTTTTTTGACAGAGCCACTTAAAAGTGGAAGCATGCAAATTAAAAGGATGAAATGTGTTCCAACAAAATTACACAAACTGTGCTTAAACTTGTCCACAACTCATGACAAGACATGTGAGTGGAATCTGTTTTGGTAATTCAAGATTCCAAATATACTTATTACTTCAAGATATTTACGGGAATATTTTCAGTCTGGCTTATAATATCCCATATGGACTTTCAGATTAGATCTGAAGGTATCAGTCATGTAGAGGTTGTGAGGTAGGAAAATCCTTACTGTTCCTCATATAACTCTGCAACCCCATATCAAGTTGTATTACTTTGCTCATAAAGAGTAAATATTTTTTCCTAATATTATATTAGTAAAATGTAATAATATAGTAACAACATCTTCTCATGGGTAATGCAATTTTGGCATTCATTAGCATGAAAATACGTGGCAACAACTCTACTGAATAGAAAACTGTTCATTGCCTGCTCCACTGAACCTGCTCCATGGTTTCATTACACTGAAACCAATTTGAGGAATGAATCACTGAAGGATATTTTTGTGTTCAGAACTGAATGAATACTTCCCATAGGCAAAGTAGTTAGTAAGAGTGCATAAGCCACTCTGATATAGAAATACCACTGGTTTTCAGAAGGGACTGTTGCCTCATGATTTTTACGTATTGCTTTACTATGCATAGGTCCAAATGCTTCTGCTGAAATGCTGGGAAACCTGTCTAGAGGAGCAAAGAAAGCAAATTCTTTGAGTCCATATAGAAGATAAGACTGCCAAATTTGTCTCTCATGCAATTTTACATTCTTGACCAGAATGTCTTGCTGAGATCAGCAGGTGCCTTGGTGCAGACTTCAGCACCTTTCCTCTGACACTCTTAGAAGCAGGGGCACTGAAATCAGTGTAGTTAAAGTGTTTGCTTCAGAAGAGAATTGGGCTGCATGTGAGTTAAAATAAATAAGATGGATCCTTGATATCTAAGAGAAGCAGACTTCAAACCCTGTCCCATAGTAGAAGAATGGAGTTTATTGCTCTGTGTTTCAGGAAATACAGAAGGAATCCCTACTGAAATCTGGTGGTTTTACTCTGCCTGGCTTGATGTTGGATGCATTTAACACACCTGCCCGCTGTGCCATAAAGCTGGTTGTCTATAGCAGGCTCCTGGCAGGAATTTGTCATGGCAAAGTGGTGTTTTGGGCAGTCTCTCACTTTAAATAGGGAGGAGTAAGAATCTTGAGATTTCAACTGATCTAGGAATTTTGTTGTTAAGGTTTTCTTCTTGTGGTTCTCACCAGCTTACCTCAGTCTACCCAGCTGTGTAATATCTGTTTCTGGATACAGTTTGCTTCCCAAGGCTGTTGTCACAACTGATGGGATGGTGTTTCTACAGTACTTTGGATGTGGACAATAGTTCTATCCAAGTGCTAAAGATTAGACTAAATGTGATGTTTTCCAGGCTGCAGTGAGAGAGATAGAAAGTTTTTTCACTATTCAGGTGACTTGTGGACAGAAAAGGAAGTAATTAATAAGAGTAGCTAAAGGAGAAAATCAACCTGCAAGGATGAAGCAGCTGCTCCCTAATTTTTGTTTTTAAGTAATGGGAAGTCTATCACTAATTTTTATAACTACAACAAATAGTTCAAAGCCATTTTCTATGTAATGAAAGATCACAGAACAGTGACACTGAATACGATATTTCAAGAGAATTTTTTGTGTGTGAAATTGAGCTTGAAGAATGGTGCCTTTCAAGAACTGCAGAGTTACTGGAAAAAAGTTAATGCAGGAGCCTTTACACTGAGTGGATTCAGAAAGTCCACGACTGAGGACACGGCAGTTGAAAATCAGGTCTTTCTAAGAATGGGATTAGCCTGAGGGCTGAGCAATTTTTTAGCATTTAGAAAGGAACAAGATATCAAGAACATGCTTGAGGATATGACTGAACTTCAAGCCAACTTGTGACAACAGGGGAATAAAAAAACACCCATAATTGTATTATTTTTTCTTAATTTATTCTTTTCTAAAATCCTATGGAGATGTATATTGCATCAAATTAATTTTGCAAATTTTTTTGATGCAGTAACTTTTTGGGTTTTTTTTACTCAGATGTGAAATGTAGGAACTCTGGGTCAGAACTCAGGTGACACAGTGAAACCTCAAAGTTACTGCATCTGACCAGCTGAGCAAATCTTTTATTACAGTGTAAAAAAAAGCTCTTTATCCCCATTTACCAGTTGCAAACTAACTGTTCTGTTCCATTCCTAAATGGCATTGCAGAGGGAAGGACTTCCTTGCATTCTGGCCATCCTTGCTAGTGTAACAACATTTCGTGTCTTGGAAAAACTAACTTGCTTCAGTCAGAAATTCAGCCCATAAATGTAGGACTGAAATGTGGGGAAAAATGTTATCTGGAGCTCCTGTTGATTTTCTATGTTCTCTAGTTCAGCTGCAGTGAAGTTTTATGCATCAGTATGTCTGTAATGACACAAAAATTGTGTGTGTGTGTGTATAGAGCTTCCTTGGGTGGGGTGGGGGTGTTAAGATCAAAACAAGTGATTGTGGTCCATAGGATCAATGAAAACCAGGACAGGGTGAGTGAATACCAGAGGCTTACATATGGGCTTCTAGGCTGTTGTAAAGTGCCTTTGCTGCATGCAATCTCTGCTTGTATGTCCTTCCTTGGTGTTATCTTTTGTGTATTTCCATGTTTCTTTCCTAAAGCAGGGTAGACGAAAGAAAGCAGATCTTGAGACTTTCTTTGAAGCAGCTCAATCTCACACAAGTCCAAAGGGTACATGGAAAAGGGGCTTTAAAGCTGACTTTCTGCTCCTAAGTCTTGTCACATGAGGCTAGCGGGCTATTCACAGGATAAAGTGCAGCAGCCAGCTGTCAATCAACTAAAATGACTGTTTCAACAGCTGGGAATCAGTGGGACATGAACTCTGGCTGTGTTCTCTCTCCCCTAGCTACATCCTCTGCAGTAGTCTGGATTCTGTGGAATCCTCTGCTAATTCAATGCTGATTGGAAGCAATTTTGAATGCACAAGAAATTTGAGCCTGGAAAATATTAAGGAAATATAAACCTTTTCCAGATCTGGTTTATTACAAGGACAGAGAAGTGCTAAGTGGGCTATATCAGGGCTAGTAACTGTATACTTGAATCCCCTGTAGCACGAGGAAAGCATTTCCACATGAAGTTTGCCAATTCATCTCATTCCTCGAGACACAAAGTCAAGCAGAACACACGTGCTATGGAGATAACTGTTATAGAAAATTTGGAAAAAAACCTACAGAAATAATTGTACCTAATAATTTATAGCAGTGCTCTCTGATATAGAAGCTTGTGAGCAGCCCCCATGCATAGTTAAGTATCTGTATCCTTTGAAGCTGTGCAGCTTAATTATAGTTTCATTACTTTTGACAAACCATAATTTCAGTGATGGGCTGGGGATAAAGAAAAACACTTGTCTTAATTTTACTATTTTGAGCTTTCTCTCCCTTATTTGTCCTTCTAGTTCCATCCATTTCTTTCTACTGATGATCACTGATTATGTTGTTAATAACTTTTTTCTGGAAGAAGTTGACTAACCGTAGCTCTAAATATGAGGTTTAAAAAGAAGAAAATGAATGTGAAGATCATATTGCAAGGCTCTCATTTTTATTCCTTTTAGGCCCATAATTAAGCCCACTCTAGTTCTCTCTCTGTGGAACAGGATGCACAGGTTATAGCAAGGATTCTTTTCTTTGTGTCTTTATGTGGTATGGGCTGGAAGGAAGGAATCAAGTAACTAGTCGAATGTAAATTGGCATGGCTCCATTGGCAAAATAGGCACAAGTGTATTTTTAGGGCAAGCAGAAGCTAAGCTCACACTGTGGAACAACACTCTTTGAGGGAAGTAGAAGAAGGAAAAGACTTAGGGCAGACCCCGGGTGAATGTTTCAAAATGGTAATTACAGCTTAACATAAACTTTCTCCATCTCTAAACCCCATAGAGGTAGGTTTAATTCTATAAGATCTGAGATTTCACTTTACCAGCTTTTGAAATATTTTAATTTGTGCCCTTCTCTGTCTACTGTCTTTCACTTTAGCTCTAGAGTTGTAACTGAACTCTATTTGTAAAAAGGAATCCCTTTCCTTCATGAATAACTAACTTTGATTGTAAATCTTGTTGCAAGCAGAAAACTTGAGTATAAGGGATACTTCATGCACTTTTGTATAATTGGTGGAATTAATTCTCTGTGAATCCCAACTTTTTTTTACAAGAAGAGCTGTGCTAAGTTAGTGTACTCCTCAGTACAGTGGCATAAGAACTATCTTTTCATTTAAAAGTGTAAATGTCTCTTATGCATGTTGGTTGAAGCTCATCCTTTCTCCTCATCAGAAAAGGAATGTCTCAGTGTCAAGAAATGAATGGATTATTGGACCTTTTGTCTTGCATGTCTCTGCTGGTGTAAATTTTCCATAAATTGCTCCGTTATTAACCAAGAGAGCAAAGCCATCTGAATCCCTCTGTGAGTAGTTGCATGCATATATCTATATGTTATGGATTGTCCTTTTAATTTACTTTCAGTCTCTTCAAGCTTCCTGCTAAATAATACTTTAGTATTGCCTTTCAAAGTCTTGAAGTGGCCTATACTTTGGCTCAGAACTCTGTTGTTTCTATTGGGATGTGCTGCTCTAGGAAAATGCAGAACAATACTTCCCCTTGGTCAAGTTTTTGCAGGTATCTCTGCAGCCCTGAGATGTTCAATGGTGGCACAGTTAGTTTTTGTGAACTCTAAAATACAAAGGAAAGGGGTCGTGTGAGCTGTGGCATCCCATCCGTGTGCACCTTGCCTCTCCTGATTGTGTTACATGCTGAGCAAGAAGGATGAGCTGAGAACTGCACACTGCTTATTTGCAAAGTAGTCAAATCTGCTTTTTTTCGTGCCAGTTCGGGCCCATCTGAGCCTAATTTTCAATGCTACAGTAGTTTTGCAGGAGTGGTTTTCACTTGGTGCAGAATGAGTGGAAATTAACAAATCTATTGTACAAAGAAGTTCAGACTAGCAAATGTGGGGAAACTGAGTGTATTCTAAGTATCAAATGTTCTAGCAGTAGTGTAATGCTACCCCCTGTTGGAATTTGGGATATATGAAACATAAACTGGAATACATAGAACTGAATAGAATTGAAGCCTCTGTGTACATTACTGTGTTTCCATTGCACTTGACAAGACTTTAGAAGTGACAGTTTCTATTAAAAAAAAGAAAGCAAACAAAACCATAAATAGGAAAGGGTTTTTTCCTCCCATTATCAGAATTGCATTGATTTTAAAATAATCTTTCACGTTAAAATACAGCTGCAGGCACAGATGCCTGCCATTTTACTGTCCTATAAGAATACAAATATATAACCTATTGATATTGATTTTTATTGTTCATAAGCATCTCTCCATAAAGGCCTTGCAACTTCTAAAAGATAAACACATCCTGTCTTTTTGCCTGGCCGAAGCTACTGCATAAGCTGTGATTCAGCTGCAAGCTGAGTGACAGTGCTCGTGTTCACCTGTGACGATGTGAATGGCTAAAGCAGTGCTGTGGGTGCACTGCTGAACCCTCAGCAGTCTGGACAAAGGTGTGTTTGAACTCTTTTGCATAAGCACTGCAGCAGGAGTTTCTGTCTGTACCTTAGGAGAGGTTTGACTGAGAGGAGCTGAGCTGAGCAAGGCTCTGAGAAGGGGAAAGAAACCTTACATTGAATGTTGCTATGTAAACATCTCTAAAAAGTTGCCAGTACTATTTTGAATTAGAAAATCTGCTGGGTGTCTTTAATGATTAAATTGAAAATTGTTCCTTTTCATCAAATTGCAGAACATCATCTGCTACTGTAAATCAGGACAGCTCAGCTAAGGAGTTAGGGGGAACAATACAGCTGATTCTTACTACCTGGAAGAATTGCTTGTCTTTCTTTTGGTTCTAAGAAAATATGACATGCTGAACTTTCAATTATATCAAGGGCATTTGCCTTGGTTCTCAGACCTCACAGTTGGAGAAAAAGCTGTTACCATTTCCAAACTGAGGGTAAGTGATAGTTTAATTTAATGGCAGTTGTGTAAGGAGTCTTTCATGTCCTCAATGGAGGAATGATTGCTATAAGATATACCTGGTGAAAGACGAGGCACTGAAGGCTGATGTTAATACATTTTATTATGTATCTAGCATCAATTCACAGGTGTATTTGTTCTGGGTTCTCTGCTCTGAAATGAGGAGATGCTGCTCCCCTGTTGACAAGTTTGATGAATATATCCTATGACATTTACATATGGTGTTTTTATTTTTCATGAAGAATTGGTTTTAGTTCCTGTCTTCTAACTCCTCCACCAATTCTGGCCATGTTTGTCGAATACGTTGGTTTAAAATTGGCTTCAGAGGCAACTTACTATGTCTGATTTAGCCATTTGCTCTGGCTGGTGGAATTCCTCAGCGTAGTCCTGACTCCTGCTCTGAAAGTCCTCCTGTGTCTTGAACTAGGAGTGAAATGTTCTCTGACTGTACTTCAGTGTCTTTGTGTTGTGAGGTCTGCCCAGAAGCTTAGATGAACTCATCTGTTCAGCAATATTCATGATCATTTGTTGATTATACAGCTCTCTGTAGAGGGTTTACTACTGCAATATTTCTTTCTGCAGCTTGACACTGTATTTGTCCCTACTAAATCTCCATGAGATAATGAAGTGCTTCTACCTGTACAGAAACCAGTGCTTCTGAATTTTACCTGTGGTTAAGTAGGACAGATTCTCAAATGCACAGAAGTATTTAACAATCTTGTTTGATCTGAAACCATCACGCAAATCTTTAAACCCTGGTTTGCAGAATCACAGAATATTCTGAGTTGGAAGGCACCCCCAAGGATCATCGAGTCCAACTCTTAAATGAATGGCCCATAGAGGGCATTGAAACTGCAGCCTTGGTGTTATTAGCACCAAGTTTTAACCAACTGAGCTAAAGTCAAGAACCATAAGAAATTAAAACCTGATGGAATTAGTAAGAAACTGTAAGATAAAACCAAAACTTCAGTTTGAGGGAGGTGGCAGAGTGTCTTTATTTTATTTAAGTGTTTTGTGTTTTTGGGCATGTTTCTGTAACCACAAGCTGACTAGCTGATATTGTGTTAGGATAGTTTATGACAGTTTGGTGTTGTGTGCCTTTGCTATGTACTTGGAGTGCATTATTGCTTTGGGCCAGCTGAACATGCTCTTCTTTTTTTTTTTTTTTTTTGTCTAGCAAGCATGCAAGCTTGGCATGTAGTAATGCCTGGAAACAGACACAAACACCACTGTTGTGTTTACACCAGGTATTTTATATGCCTTGGATGGTATTGCATAGCTGCTTCCTCTAGAATTCAGGCTGAATACTTCTGTACATAATGAGATATGTATGTGATGTTAAAAGGATGTTATTTAGGTTGAAAAGCTAAGCCCCTCACTGTTAAGGAGTTGACAGATTTACAGTTGCTCATGTCATCTTGATTGTACCCACACGTGTGTCCCTCTTGTGTAGTGAATGAGACAGATGTCTCATGGAAAAAATGGTATGTGACCATGTAATTGCATTGCAGTCCAGTTGTTCAGCACACTCCTAGTGTGACTGTCCAGTATGTAGTAATTCAATGTCTGGTTTTGAAAAGCAAAAGACAATAGCACATCATGTGCCTTGTTGCTGTGTCAGCTTCCTCATATGCTCATATATTATCAGTAGCAGAGCTTGAAATCTGACCGTTCAGCATTGCAACCAAGACTCCACCACCTGAATTTCTGGGCTGTCGCTCTTAGCTGACAGCTGGATCCAGGTACTGGTTTTTGTTAGTTGTGTCAGAGGACTCAGCCCAGCTTTCCCTTCTCTTCCAGGAGTGGACAGCTTCAGAGTATGACAGAGGCAAGGTGCTCATTTTGGGAGCTACTGATCTGATTCTGATGCTAGTGGTGTGTTCTGGGTTGTGTGACAAAGGGCTGGTGGCAGCTGGGAAACTCAGAGCAAGAAGCAGGAGGCCCCTCTCAACAGAGGCATGTCAAAATCACAGCTGAAGAGGGCTCTGTAAAAATATGAGAGAGAGATGGGTACACACATCTGGACTAGAATTAAACAATACTTTTGGTTGTTTTTCACCTCTTGTTGTTTAAAAAAGACCTGTAACTTGCACATTAATGGAGCTGTGATTATTCCACAGGGGTGTTATTTGAATGTGGCACAGACTTGCCGGTGCCACTGACATTGCCAGCCTCGTGCCTCATAAAATAGCTGGTGTTTGGGCTGAGCAAAAGGAGATTTTTCTGAACTGACCTCAGCAATCTTTCTGCAGGCCAACAGTTGGCTTGTGCCTGATGAAGCTGAGTGGTCAGGAGTTTGTGGCTGAACATGGAGCCCTGCACCTTAAGCATGCTGTGGCCAGGAGTTTGTTTCATTTGGAGCTGTAAAGAAAGATCATAGAGTTTCACAATTTTGTATCTTTTGTTCAGAACTTGGTCAACTGCTGGGCATGGCGACATAGCCCATAAAGGCAGACAACCTTTAAAAGTTGCTCCATGTCTCAGTATTTATTGTTATTCTCTGGGATTCTTTTTTCTTGTGGCAGCCTCAGCATTCAAGCTTTAAACTCTTCTGGTGATTTATAGTCATAGAATAAGTCAGAGTCTTTAATCCTCACAAGAAAAGTACTTTAAGGAACAGTTTCATTAGAGACTCTTTTTGCTGACATATCTGAGCTTTGTGGAAATTTGGATGTGATCAATACTTTTTCTTCTCCATTTTCTAAAATATAACTTTTCTTTGTGATGTTGATTTCAAAATCTTCATTCAGGATTTCTCATTGAATCCTTTGCTCCTTTGTGAAGTTACTGACAGTTCAACTTTATTGTCATAAACTATAAAATGTAACTAAACTCCTTCCTCCCTTTACACACCAACTATGTGAAGCTGGCAGAGGGTTGTGATGAAGTTCCACCAGATATATACAGCAGACAGGAGAGTGTTTCTTCATTGTTAGAGAAGTCTGCAGCACAGTTTCTGCTTTTCAGGGATTTAGGGATTTAGAGTAATGATTTTGAGTCATGATTTTGATAGTTTCCTCCTGAAAAACTGGATATTTTGCATGGCCTTGATGCTACATAAAAAGTTTTAAAAAAAAGAGGGGAAAGGATCAAAAAGTCTAGATCATCTCCTCTGTGAACATTAAACATTTGACCAATGTTGCAATCAAGCTTCTGTTTATGGGCATGGTTTTGGTATGTGCAGAATAAAAATCTCATAATGCAAATATTTGCTTCCATTAATGTCAAGTATGAAGCTGTCCTGCACAGCAAGAACAATCTGGGAGCCTCTCATTTATGTTGAACCTTTCTTCTTCCAGTTTGAGGACCCAGACTGGGGCAAAACTTCATACATATGCTTAGACTAAGGCAACCGAGTCCTAAAAAGCACAGAATACTTTGCGCTGGAAGAGACCTGGAAAGGTCATCTAGTTTAACCCCTCTGCAGAGAGTAGGGGCACCTTCCACTAGATCAGGTTGCTCAAAGCCCCATCCAGCCTGACCTTAAATGTTTCCAGGGATAGAGAACCCACCACCTCTCTGGGTAACCTGTGCCAGTGTTTCACTGCCCTCATAGTATTCAATTTCATCCCGATACAGGCTAAACTACCCTCTTTTATTTTAAAATCATTACTCCCTGTCCAATTGCAACAGGCTCTGCTAAAAAGTCTGTCCCCATCTTTCTTATAACCCTCTTTAAGTATGGAAGAGCTGCTGTAAGGTCTCTCTGGAGCCTTCTCTCCTCAAGGCTGAGCAGCCACAACTCTCAGCCTTTCCTCATAGGAGGGTTTCTCCAACGTTCCCATTATTTTTGTGTCCCTCCTCTGGACCTGCTCCAGCAGGTTCATGTCTTTTCTGTGCTGAGAACACTAATCTCAGTAGGTGCAGAATAATGGAGCTATAAAAAGCTGCCAAACTTAGATGAGCTGAAAGAAAAGCTTTATTTCTAAAGATACACAAAGGGAATTACATAAGCTGTGACTGATGAAGTGTATCTGAAATGCTGACACAGTTATCAGGAGAATGGCATTTCATTCCTCTTGCCAGTGATTATGGAGGCCTGTTTGGCATTAAAACCTACTGACGCTGGTCTGCTTGGAAGTGTAAGTTCTTTTTTAGGAAGCAAAATAGGAACCAAAACCATTTTGGTTCCATGAAAACGCATGCTTCATATGGAACAGCTCTCCATCAGTTCCTACCCTTAGAGACAGTAATTGGAGGAAATAGTTTTAAGACAATATTTCCCTTTTTTTGTTTCTATCCATCTAACTTACAAGCTTTGGGCTCATTTTCACCTCATGGAGTTGAGCTTACAAAGCAGCTGTGGTGCCTTTTGTCACTAAGAATCTGGCAAGATTTCTCCTAAACCCAAGAAACTGTGGAGTACAGTATCTTCGCTCCTTACTGTGGAGTTTATACTAGATGAACCAGACTTTTTGGGTGGATCCTGTGCCCAAAGATTAAAACTTCTATAAGCAGGGTATGTGGTCCATAAATGTTATATAGAGGAAGGTAGGTGTGCTGCTCTTAACGTGGGACAGAATTTTATCTGCTTTTTTTTTTCTTTTCTTTCTTTCTTTTTTTTTTTTTTAAATGGGAAATGTTGGGATAATTCACATATTTCATGGCATTTAAAGTGAGTGAAAGTTTGAATGAAATAATATGAAACTTCAAAAGAAAAAAAGCTGAGAGAAAGGCAAAGAGGCACAGGGGAAAACAATCCCATTTTGGTTGTAAAAAGGATTAGGTATTATGATGGTTATTTGTGCACACAGAAATAAACACCAAAGCTTGGGTTCAATTTAGCTCTTTAGGGAAATTGAGGCAATCTATGAACAATGACCCAGCATATCAAACCAGTGGGTTCTCCTGCCATCTATCATTGCACTCTACCCAAGATATTTGGAAGCAGAACATAAAAAATGAATGTCATCTGACAGCAGCCAGATCACTACCAGAGTTAAAATAGCCCTGGACATGTAGTTCATGATGTGTGATATCCAAGTGGTACATATCCGCTTACGGGGGTGTTGTAGTGGTGAGGTGGTTTGGACTAACAGCCATGCATCACATACTTCAGCACTCAGCTCGTGGGTCACAGATAAAAGATTGTAGGTTAGAAAGATATTTAGCTCAAATTTATGAGTAATATTATGAGATATGTGGGATTTAGGTAATCATGTTGTTATGTATTGTCTGAGTATCATAGCAGGCATAACAAAAACATGTTATTTGAATGAGGTCACTTACCTCTTTTCTTCTTTGATGTAATCATATAGTGGGCTGAGATAGGTATTATACTCTGCATTTGTACAACATGCACTGACATTTGTACATTATGCTGTAATAACTTAAAAAGTTTCTCCTGCAGGGAAAAGCATGTTTTGCTGTGTTTTGTAGAATTATAAAAGGTGGCTTTTAAGTCTCTCTACTGTTCTTTCTGCTGAGTTGCCTCAGCAGTCACCCCTCTTGGTTAGTGAAGTCTCTGCCTTACAGAGGATTGCAGCAGGAGGCCTCAGAGCTCAGAAATAATAGAATATGATGTACTGGAATGGAAATGAAGACAACAACCTTTAACAAAAGAGTGGTTTTATTTTTGTTCTTACCTTATGCTCATTTCTTTATCTAATCACAGTTGACTCTTGTAGTTATTTGTTGTCTTTCATATGTTTCCTATATTTTCAATGATACTTTACCAGTGTCCCAGATCTGATGTCATTTCACACATCAAACTTCTGTCTGTCTTTTTGCATCCTTCCTTGTCAAGTATAATGTAATATTTTCTGAAATGCTGTGGCATGTTTTTTTATCTTTCAAAAATTGAATCTTGGCCATGTTTCTGATCTCCTTCCCTCCCTTCTATTTTTACTTTAATTAGATGCTCAAATTCAGGTTTTTTTAATATTAAAATATATAGCTGGCATAAAAACTCAAGTAAATGCTGAAGCTGCATATTCCATGTGTGCAATATGATCAGGCAGAAACATCTTGTATGTTGTGTGTTATTCCACTGTTCAAAGTTGCTCTGTGTCACAGGGTTCAAAAATGTATTTTAAAAGAAAAATTTACCCACCCTAATTGATTCAAGTAAGCTGTTTTAACCTTTATTTTATTAGGTGAAACAGTATCAGGGTATTATTTCCAATATTTTTCTGGTTCATTGCAAGGTGCATCAAAACCAAAGAAAGTGTTTCCACTGAACTTTAACTGAAGTCCTAGTTGCTGGCTCTGACAGTTTTTTGTAATGCTTGCATTAATGAGCTTTACATCTTAATATGTTTTCCTTAAGAAAATGTCGCACCAGAATTAGTATGACTTGAACTTCCAGGTGGATATTAAGTAAAGAATCTATTTTGTATATGGGAAGTCAACGCAGTGCCTATATAAGAAAAAGATGTATATAATGTATATGCCAAGTGCTAAGTGTGTCAGAAAAGCCACCAGAAAAATGGAGAGATGTCACAAGCCTGTGTGTTTAGGTGGGGAAAATTACTGTGAGGTGTCAATATAAAATGGAATTTTATTTCTTTGGAACTGAGCAGCGTTATCACTCAGCTCCAATACGTATATAAAGTTTTTCCACTGCAAAGTGCAGAAGACATGCTTATTTATCAAAACGAAAGGACCATAATGATGGATCGTTGTCACCATGATGACAGAAATAGATCTCTTTGGTCAGCAGTACAGACCAGGCTGACTGCACAGCTTACCTTGATGTTGCTGTGCAGGAAGTGCCTTGATACCATCTGGTGCCAGAGGGCCCTCCAGATCAGCTTTGAGTGACATAGATAGTATAGCAGGGGAGGAGCCTGGCCTGCCAGCCAGTTTGGGAACATGCTTTCTCTTGAGTGTGAATGGGCACTGGCACTCTATGCCTGACTCCTTTGATGTGCCCCACCTGCCATTGTACCACCATGGTAGGAACGATGTGAAACACCTGAGATGGCAAAACCCTTTACTGGAAGGACCATGATGTCACAGGGGGGATTTGTAGACAGTCTGAAGTCAGTGTAAGCTCTATGTTGGTTTTATGGGGCTGATTAGGAGCACACCAGGCTTCTGTCTTCTCACAGCACCTACAATTTTAAACAAATATAGACCTGACCTTAATTTACGTATGTTAATCCTGTTACACTAGCTTGATATCCTCTTAGAGTCAATATCACATTTTCTTCCTTTTCACTGTGTAATTCAGGACTGATTCAATAGTGCCAGGCTTCATCGTGCCTGCTACAGTTGTTGCAAAGCATCTAAAGCAAGTTCATTAGCCTTTTCTATAAGTACATAACTAAGACACAAAAGAAAAAAAAACCCAAACCTTTTCTAAGTGTTTTCAACTTACATGTTTTGAACACTTTCAGGTCTGAGCATCTTAGTATCTGTTCTGGATTTTAAACCACTTGTTAAGCTTTGGTGATGGTGAAGTGATTTCTCTGCCATTCTTCCTATATTTTGTGAAGTTTCTATATATTTTAAAGATTTTTCATTCTAAAATTTTCTATTTTCTTTAGGGAAAAGCAGTATTACAGTCTGGAGTCTTACCAGCTATATCAGGTAGGAGTCATTTAGTTATTTGCTTTGTTAAAAGATAAAGTTTAAGTCTCAAATTGTGCTAAGAAAAACAGAAGATTTATGGTAGCAGAACTAAAGACTATATAGAGAGGTATCCTGTTTGTGGATGGTTTTGCTGCTGCAATTCATGACTGGTAATTATGAAATACATTGTAATCTGTAGTAACTTTGGTTGCAAAGATTCATATATTTGTTTTATCCTTCCTTTTTTCAATCAAAAGGGGTTCAAAGTTGTCAGTTTCTATATGAAGTTGTTTTGTTTTTTTTTTTTTACTTACATATTTGGAGAACACCCGGGAAGTGTTCTTTTTAGGCTATATTAACACCAAAGGGAAATTTGATTTGTGTCTATAACCAGTTTCCTAAATAACATAAAACAGCAGGAATGAATCCTTCCCAGAGGCAACGAGGAGGTGCTTCTCTCATATCAGTGGAACTGTTGATTGACCAACAAAATCCCTGAGAGGACACTGAATATCTGGGCCTGGAAAGATTATTTAGGGAAGAGTCACACACTGGCCATCTTGGTGTTGCAGCCTTCCTGTCAGTAAAATGTGTTGGTCACCTGAGTTCCCTGTCTAACGTAGAGAATCCGGTCTTGCACCTTTAAATTATCATTTTATACCTAAGATAAAATTCCATAAGCATTTGGTTTTGTGTACTGTCTCTGTCTTAATCCTTGGAATGATCTGTGCAAATAATTTGGTTAGTATCTTAAATGCCTTTATATCCTTAAATAGTTTGTCAGATAATTAATCAGATCCATTAAATTTCATAAGTTTCCCACTTCCAATAGACAAAGAACAACAGCTCTTTGTGCTTGTATTTCTTTATTACTTTAAAAAACCTCATTAAATATGTAATGCAGTGTAGCTGAGTGATACTTGTGTGAACAAATCCAGTCAGATACCTGGGATCGGGAGGTGTCTCTGGAGAAAGGTTATGAGAAACTCTATTCCTTTTTTCTGTCTTAGCAGGAGAAAATCCAGAAGCATTTAGCAGATCTTGTTTCTAGTTATTTCACTCAAGTCAGTGGAATTACTCTTGATTTATAGAGGTGTAAGTAGATTTTATCTTCCCCTCTGGCACTCAAGTTTCAAGTCTTCTAATCACTTTAAGGAAACCTGAGCACTTACATGTGTAAACAGAGGAAAATGGGTATATGGTGGGCACAGTATTATTTCTGTATTAATTTCAATATCAAGTTAATTAGGGATGCAAACAATGTCTGAAAAAAACTTAGTCTATTCATGCATATGAAGAAGTTAACTGTTTTGAGAAAGCCTATCATTAAGCAAATTGGAATTGTAGAAATACAGGACAGATTTTTATATCAACAGAAAGAGAAGATGCGAGACTGAAGAAATGCGAGTGGGTGGGTTTTCTTGCCTGGTACACTGGGACAATATTGTGTAAGAAAAGATCTGAACACGTGTTGGAATAAGCATGAATGCTTATGGCAAATGCAGCATTTAAAGCCAGTGACAGAAGTTTTTAGCCTTCTTTGTGAGGTTTCATCTCTCAAATGCACTAGTACAGCTGATACTGGTACAGCTTTGTTCTTTAATACTATACTGTGCTTCAGAATACTAGAGAAACTGAAGCTTTCTCTGTCTCATTGCATATTTATTGTCCTTAGATATTTAATTTTACAGTTTTGCCATTTATATATGGGAAGTTTTGAAGTATAATTGAACCTGGCATTGCAGAGCTCTCAAAATAATTCTGTAGCCTTTGAATCTTACATTTAAGCCATTAACTGAAGGTCCCAGGGTGCTGTTAGACTGAGCACCATTAGAACTTTTCTGTGTTTCTCTATTATGAGCGGTTATTTTCCGTTGTTGAGGGTAACATCAGGGCACACTAATTTGAGGTAACTACTTCCGAAACCTGTCTTGTGCGTATACATGGCAAGATACCTCTACTGCCATGAATGACTGTACAATGACCCAATACCCAGGTATGTATTTTGCTAGCATAGCCATTGACTTAGTCACAAACATATTTCTTTTTCATCACGGAGAGGACTGTTTTTTTTTTTTCAATTTTTATTCAAATACACTGTAGAATGCAAACCCACTCCTTCCTGTGGTACAGGTGCCCACATATTCTGTACAATATTTTTGGTCTTGAGTGTCTCAATTCTGTAGCAAGACAGGGATTTAAACAGTTGGGATTAATTGTTTAAATATTTTTCAGTTTATTGATAGTGAATGTGGGTGATGATGTTCTCTTTCGACTCTTAATTGCAAATGCTGAGCAACAGACTCAGCAACTGTAGAGAAGTGTGTTTAATTCTAATGGCAAAGCTGAAAAGTGTTCATAAATGCAGCAACAATTCTGAATTGTATCTTAGATGGAAAAAACCAAGTTGGGGTGGGTGAATCATTTAATTCTGGTTTAAATAATTTGGTTGGCTTCATTATAAATAATATAAATATTGATTAGAAAGAGAGACTGAATTAGATTACTTGTGTTTGTAGGAGGAAAATGTTCCCATTGTTATCATAGTTTTGTACTACAGATCAAGGCAAGGGATTCTTTGGAGTTGTATGACGTGGGAATGTGTGCTCCTAAGTATAATAGACTGCATTTAGAGTTATAATGGACCTTTAAATACCATGACGGGGTAGAGGTTCAAAAGTGTGATTCAGATTTCTGAGAGTGCTGGCTGCTGGAGGCACCTCAATTTAGTACACTTGGTGTAAGAAGTTCTCATGGGACCTCCACAGAGATTCTCATGTCTGCTTAAGAAATTCTGTAGCTTAATCTAGTGGTTGCAATTTGAGAGATACGTCTTTTATTCAGGAACTGCTTATGTGTTTTGAATTAAGGGATCATGAATAAGATGCACATTCAGTGCTGAGAGGTGAAATGAAAGCACATGCCTTCACTGAATGTTGAGCCAAAGAGCGTGTCATATCTTCATTATCTTCCTGGTACTATAAATCAAAGTATTATAGGAAAAACGGGGCTGAAGTAGTTGTCTACCTAGGGCACCTGCCCTGAGGTTTCGATGTACTTCTGTGTGTATGTCTGACTGGTGCTTGTTTAGCATGTTCTGCAATGGGAACCCTTAATTCACCTTAGATCATCCAAAATCCTTTGCTACTCTTACATTAAGAATGTATTTCTTACCAGTTGTGCTGTTTTGCATTGTGATTTAGGCCTCTTATTTAAATCTTGTCCTCCTTTCTATTGCATTGCAACAGCTCAGATAAGGAACCTCCAGCTCTTACTTACAATGTTGTCATGCTCTCCTTCAAAATATTTGTATTTTCTCAGTAGAGTAGAACTCTGTCACAGCAACCCTATTTTATGAATGATGTTTAAACCATGAGACTTCTTTCTGTGGAGGAGAAATGCCACTATTTCTGTCCTGAGGGAAATGCCACTATTTCTGTCCTTAATTGACAACCTGTTCCATGTGAACTGAGCAGTCTGAATCCCAAGTCTCCTATTTAGAGAAGCTCAATCGAGAGGTGGAATGGCTTGCAGAAGTGCTTAGGGACACTGCAATCCCTGGAGAAGGCATTTCATGCCAGCTCTGTGCAGCGTATTTCAGAAACTTTTGTCCCTTCCTGATTTCCACAGCGAAGCTGGTTGCCTGGGCATTCCCTTGAGACAGACACAACCCAAGAGTATTTCAATGCTCCAGTTAAACTTGTGTAGTGGGAGGTCTGATCTCCCTGTGCTTCTGTGTCACAGACTCTGGCTTTGCAAAAGTCAATAGTTGAATGGGCAAGTAAGTTAACAAATATCCTTCTGTGGAAGGGAGTGCTTTAACAATGTTTTGTGACTCATAAATTATCACTCTTTCCATTTTTTTTCATATTTCACAAGAGCAAATTAATCAGCATTGCACCAGGCACTCTTGCTCTGTGACAGCCTCTTTGCTTGTAGTACCAAACCTACACAGTGCTTGATAGGAGATGTTCTGAGAGGATGAATTAAGGAATAAACATAAAACAATGCTGTGGATTGGAATTCAGCTGAAATGTCAGCTGAATGCTGATTATAAACATTGTCTCTCTATTAAATTTTTCATAGGTAGATAGGGACTCAAGGCAGGAAGACAGAAAGAAAGAATAAAATTAACTATATAACAGGTGATAGGTGCTGAAAATGAAGTCAGCTGTCTGACAGCTTATCTTTTATGATGGAAAAATAGGCTTTCTTTTGTGCATTTTTAAAAATTTTTATTGCAAACCTATGCAGCCTGATACTTCTATTCCAAGCTTAAGAGTAAACTTTCAAGGAATTAGCTGAGAGCAATGAGAAAGAAGAAACTGGGCCATACTGTGGTAGTTATTGTTCTTTAGGTTGAAAATCATTTATAATTCACAATTTTTTTCAGGAAATGTGTTGTCAGCTTTTCAGATGTAGGAAGATGAAATGCACTCTGATATTTTTATTGAACCAGTCAAGGATTGTGCTGAGCAATGTCCACCATAAATATGTCATATCTTATAGGGCTAAACGCTGTAATAGAAGAGCATCTTTATAACGAGAACCCAATTAATAAACCCCTGCCAAAATATGACATGCTCTTTCTTGGTCATGCTTTATTCTACAAGTGCACTCAAAATGTAGGGGAGGAAATACAGATGCTCAGAAAAAGCAAGCTGATTAAAACACATATTGCATTTGCAAGCTAAACCTTGGCCTTAGTGACTATCTGAATTACAAGGGGCCTTTCCCCAGGAGGAGAAACAAGGAAGTCATTGTGGTGAAACCATATATTAGGGAATGATCCAAATGCTGCTGCCTCATCGTCCAGGCTGAGTAGATCCAGCAGGTTCCCGTTCCCTGTTTTGGGGGTAAGAGAAGGTGGCATGTCTATGCTGCAGTGACCCTCTAGTCCTGTCTTTTCTGTGTTCCTGATTTGCTTCCCCATGCCTTCTCTGACACTGAGATGTGGGGAAATTACATATCCCAGTCTTCTAAAACACACAGGTGAGGAAGCTTATTTGCAAATATAGTGATTATTACAGATTTTTGTTCGCATTAAGGAAGCACATTTTGTGACCTTCATTCTTGACCAGTGTAGATCCTGAGCTTCAGATGTATCAAGATTTTTGGAGTAAATGTATGTGAAGCAGCTTGGAAGGTGTTTTTTTTTTTTTTTTAAAGAAACAGACACAGTTTCCTGGTACAAGAAAATGGTAATAATTCTAGCATAACAATTCTGCATTTTTAAGGTTAAGGAGGCTGGACTGGAATGGTCTTACAGCTTGGGAAGATGAATAATAGCTAGAGGTAGTTAGATCCTCTATGATTCTTTTGGACACACTAAACAGGCCTGTTTGTGGAGCAATATTTGAACAGTGTGCTTGAAAGCATTTCTAATTTTGAGTGATTCTACCACTTCTGAGGCTCTCTGTCAGACAGACGGGGCATTTCTGAATATGGTGAAATCTGTAGAGCAAGTAAACTTTTTTAAGTATTCCCTTCAGCTTTTATGTATTGCAGATAATGCCATTTGTATAGCAGAAAATATATGAAATTACTTTGAAATTTCAGAGAACAAACAGGGAAGTTTTGTAGGGCAAATATACAGCACCAGGAAGTCTCTTATTACATTTACATGAAACAACCTCCTGGTGTACTTGCAATATTTCTCCTGTCAATCAGTCGCTCTACCCTTTAGATGCTCTTTAAAGCAAAGTATCTGTTTTCAAAGGGGGAGATGGAAATGTTGCTTGGCTGAGTGGATCAAAGTTCTTCATAATAAATGTAGCTTTAATTCAACAAGAAGCAGGAATTTATCACAGAACATGGTGTTGTCTTCTGCCCTGACTCCTTGTCAGGAAATTTAATAGCTCAGACCTGAAGAATTCGTGACCTGTTGCATGAAGGCAATCAGAGGCTGGGCAGTGAGCAGTGATCACTTGATAGATGCAGTGTAGTGTTGCTCTGTCTCCTCACTGGTCATGTAATCACAGATCACAAGATTTGAAAATATTAACTGTCTGGGCTCAGTTTATAGTATATATTCCATGTTCCCTCTAGTTTATTTTTTTCGTGGCTCTTTCTTGTAGCACATATGCTGTAAACTGCTTATTTTTGGAGAGTGGCATAAAACAATGACTATAAAGTTAGAAAAACATTTCAAATAGTGGTTGTCTTCACTGAGCCACATCAGACTTTTGAGTCTAATCATATGTAGGAATGCAAAATATCCTGCAGATTATTTTAATTTTGTTACATTTTTAATCTCTCCTTCCTCTCACACATTGAGGACAGTAGAACAGAAATAACTCTCTTGATGGACTACTCAGTTCTGACAAAGCCTTGAGCGATTCAGCCACACAGAACGAGATGGCAGGGGAAACTGAAAAAAATATTATTAGCAATCCCTTGTAGAAGGAGATGAATGGTGAAAGGGAGCACCTGTCTCCTGCTGGATATTTTATTTGCTCAGAAAATTATCCTGTTAACTTGCTTTTTCCATTCCTGCAAGTGTTATCCTAGGATTCATAAATAAGGAACAAATCCATTTAAATGGTAGCTGTAAAGGAGGTAGAAAATATCTAGGTTGATCTTGGTTGACATGTGTTTAGATGATGCAGTTCAAAGCTTTGAAAAAATTAATTCCCTGAGAGATTTGGCCATGTAAATATTTGTTAGCTGCCAGATTTGAAAATGAGGAAAATGCAACAGATCAAATCCTGAAAAATTAACATAGTTCTTTTAAATAAGCTCTGATTGGGCAAATTTAAACTTGACCATAAATGGATTGGAATATTTTATTGTTTTAAACCTCCTTTCCTGTCCTGTGTGCTCTCCACAAATCCTAAAAATGTTGCTTAAGAATGCACATTTGCTCAGGAATTATTTCTGCTGAATTGCAATGATTTTTTTGAGGGAGAAAAAAAACCCACCCCACACTGGCTTTGTGATGAAGCTGGAATTAGCCTAGGGCTGTAATCTTTCTTCAAAGTAAGGTAATGCTTTCAGCTTCATAAAGCATATTCTGACATTCTTAATGCAGAGATAGGACCCACTGAGGTGAGAAAAATGATCAATTACAGAGCAAATGTATCAGCTAGCCTGGGGCTGCCCTATTTTTGCATTTATCAGCAGTCATGTTAAAACCAAAATTTCAAATAACATTTTTGATGGTTAAGTCCTCATCAGAGTATGCAAAGGTTCTACAATCTGATCTCTTTTGTTAAAATACGAGATCAGATTCTCAGTATGGTGTGCTTTAAAATTGTTTCTTGTAGCCTTGGATTACCCTATATGTGCTCTTATCCACACAAAGATTACAAACTAAAGGTTTTAGCTCAGTTGTGCATTTGTGAAACAGGTTTTTATTGTTTTTTAATCCATTGTCCTCATTAAGTGAAATAATCAGTATTTTTCTAGATCTATTGTATAAAACTGTAGGATTAATTTCACAAGCTTGGAAATTCTTAGATTTAGGGGAAAAAATCATACATATACTTTATACAGAAGGGGGAAAAAAGAAAGGCCATTTAAGATTCCCAGGCTGTGCAGTTTTCTTAGGTATTTCACACTATTTATCTTACAGAATTTCTCCATGTTGCATAAGAACTGTGATGATTTTTGGACACTATTTTAAAAACAATTTGCAGAGAAGTGTCTCACCTGCTCAGAGACTATTTGTCAGTTTGGAAGAGTGTTAATGTGGTACCTGCTCTGCAGCCCCCAGCAGCACATGGCACAGCCACCCCGTCACCAGGGCAGGGTTACTCACAGGCACAGTCTCCTACCTGAGTTCTCTTCAGCACCATTGGCGTGCACAAAAGATTCCCTCACAATTATTCCTGCGAGGAAATAAGTGCCACTTATCTTGATTAAGGTGCCCACAGAGACAACAGCAGAGAAGAGATTCAGGGCTGGAGAGGGGTAATGCTAACCCAAGAGGAAAGGATAATGCTGATTAGTTTGCAGGGTGAATTAAGAAGGTATGTGGGCAAAGCACACCACACGTGTACCACCCTGTGGGTTTTTGAGTTGCTAGGTCTTGTTTCCTCAGATTTCCCTAATACTGTACCTAAACCATCTCGGGGATGGTTGTGTGCAGGGCTGAGTTGGACTCAATGATCCTTGTGGATCCCTTCCAGCTCAGCATGTTCTGTGATTCTGTGAATCAGGCCGGGGAAAGGAGACTAGCTCTGCCATCTGGCATGTTTGTGGTAAAGCCCTCCTGGCTGCAACATGGAGAAGGAGTTTCACAAGAACATGCTACGACCTGGATTCAAACCCCGTAGAAGCTAAATCCTTCCTGTACCTTCCCCCTGCCCCATGTTAGGCATGTCTAAACATGGATGGTGGACCACTGAAGCGTGATACAGTTGTTCTCATTCACTTCAATAACTTTTGGATCCAGTGTGATCAGACTTGAATAAACAATTTAAGTTTTGTTGTTGCTAAAGCTACGTTATGGATTGCAAAGGCAACTCCCCACTCAGTTACAAAACCTTGTAATTCTTAGTGAAACTTTTCTGGATGTTTCAAAGCCATCTATAAAATTGCTGATGCACAGCAGGTACCTAAGAATAGAACAGCTATTTAGATTTAATGTGAATCTCTGTCTTTGAAATAGGTGGTGCTTCTGCCATGGCAGCTTCTGGGTCCTTGAAAGTGCACAGAGGGCACAGTTTCCAAGCTGGTAAGTAGAAGTGATTTTGAAGTATGAGTGTGCGTGTACATTTAAACTGATTTAAACTTAAATAATTTTAAATATCAAAAAATATTAAAGGTAATGTATGATTTGATTCCCTATTATAAAGCTTATGTATTTCTTTGGGTTTCTTTTTGCTTTGCAGAGTCTTTGTTAGAAAGGCACTGACAGATGGGATAAGTTTAGAAGAGGTAGTGACAGATGAGATAAGTGTCAGAGTATAAGCAGTAATCTTATTCACAGTGGTAAAATGCTGCCAGCACCTTAAAAAAGGGCACCCACCAAAAAAAACCTCACCTCAGGTCATGAGAAATTCTGTACCCTACCAATGATGTGCTGGGAAAAAAACACCCACTACATTTAATTATACTTCTTCATAATGGAGAAAAAGAACACTGCCAGCAGATAAAATTGTGCATGTTTGTCATTCAAAATTAATTACAGTATCTTCATTCTATGGACACAGCATTTTTGCTTGCCTTCTTCGAACTGCGGTGGAGTTCAAGATCTTGAAGAAACCTGGGCATCTTTTTTGAGCTCAGTGTTCATGAAGAACTGGTGATACTGTGCAACCGGGCTTATAGTAAAGATGCTGATTTGCACTTGGAAAGCAAAGTTATCTTTGAAAGGGCTAGTTTAAGCATTTTCTACAGGGCTTTGTCAGAAATCGAGAAGTTATCCTTCATTGCTGGAGGTGGAATTTTAACAAGAGTCTTCCAGATGCTCCCAGGATCACCCACGCACTGCTCCCTGATTCATGCATTCGAGATAGCTCTGCTCCCACATCGATGCATGGCAAAACCCACTGTTGCTTTCAGTGGCCTTCAGTGTGAATCCTTGTAGAAATGTCCTAAAGGTTATTTCCTGGTGTTACACTCATTAGAAAATGCTGGCATCACCACTGCAGAAAAGCCAATGCTAGCCACTGTTTATATATTTTCTGAGATTATTCCATACGATCGTTTAGTTTAGAAGGTTCCAAGTCAAACCCAGAAAATCATCTGCTTTGTTTATATTGTACAAATTCCTAAATCCAAAGTCTTTAACAGTGGTCCTGTATTCTAGGTCCTAAAGGTGGACATGAGATGCTAACACTTCCTTCAGAACCTGGAACTCCAACTAGTTCTGAGGAGCCTGGTGAGTGTAGATTTTTGCAGTCAGGTGCATCAGAGGACACTAACACCTCCTGTTTCTTTTCCCTTTTTTTTTCCTCTTTCTTTTTTTTGAGATCTCTTTTAAGTGCTTATTTTTGAAGTGTTGCCCTTTGAACATGTCAGCTTTACATGCATGCTCACACACACACTTATCTTTGGGCTGTATTTACGGTGCTCTTTTTCTTCCTGTGTTATTTTTTGTGCATTTCTGAGAACAGAGTCTATATTGGGTAGAAAATATGAATAACTAACACTTTCTGAAAGAAAGGCTAAACCACCAGTTTCAAATATAATTTTCTTCTTCTCTCCCCAGTTATACTCTTTTCCTTTTTTCCCTCTCAGGACCACTGAATTTTCACTCTTCTTCTGTTACTTGCTTAACTATATTTTTGATTCCTAAATTTCCTCCCTTTCTCTTCAAGAAATCATGACATTCTACCAGTTCTTTCAGAATGCTGTAACCATGCATTTTTGTCTGTTTTTCTCTCAAATTCTCCTTTCACAATGTTTTCAAATACCAGTCCTCTGGCCACTCTTAAAAGCATCTGTTGCTTCTGTCCACTCAGAATGGACTGCTGAAAGCACTGTCTTTGTCCATGGCTCTCTCAATAAGTGTGTGACTTATTGTCTTAGTAGGAGCTTTTGACTGTCTCATGCTTTTTAAATAAATCTTTGTCTTAAAAAAAAATATAAGCCAGTTTTCAGTGTCTGAGTGTTTTTGTGTTTTTCCTAAAGGAAAAATGTAAAGCAAAGTACTTCTATGTTTACAAAGAAAGCACAGTTTCTACTGAGACAGCACTGACTGAACAACAGAAAACTTTTCCTTCCATTCCAAGCTCCCAACTTTGTTCTTGGTGGTTTTTATTTCCTTCTCCCGCTGTGAGAAGAATGTTTGACTGTTGCCAGGGGTTTCTTTTTTCTGTGCATTTCTTTTGATTTTCTTGCACAAAGCCCTACCAATTAATACATTATTCTCCATGTGCGGTTTTTTAGTTCTCAGGAAAATCATTTGGCTTGTCTGCATCAGGTATGACATTCAGCTTCCTGAAACCTGTCAACAGTTCAGCTCTGTAGAGAAGATTGCTAGTTTTCATGCTAGCTAGCTTTGAGGATGCTTCACTTAAGCTCCTGCTACATCACTCTAATAGCATACAGAAAAAATTCAAAAATCATACTTTCCTTCATGACTGCTCATGACTCTTTATTAGCCCTTAAGATTGTCATTTGCTTACAGTTTCTAAGTATTTGTAATGCATGTTTTCAGTGCTATGATTCTGCTGAATCCCTTTCGGCACAGCGAGGCCAAATCCCCTTGAGATACTTTAGACAGAATAATTGAGAATAATTTCTGAGAATGATGGTTAATGAAGATATAAAAATTTCTTTTGTTTGATTCTGCATTGATTTTGTAATTTTGTTCCTAATATCTGGCTTTGGAACAACAGCTTGAAGTCTGACTGTCAGAAAAATATTTATATTCTTTGTGTGTGTTCCTATGTTTTCTTTATGAAAATCTATGGGAAAATCAGCCAACTTTCCAGACTTTAAAATTTTTGGGTTGCACAGTAGACTCCTTTGATTTAAACAGCTTAACCCCGGGGAGATTCCATTATCCTGGAACATGCCTTTACTGTTGCCTAACTTTGTATGAGTTATCTCTGCTATTCATAATACTTCCAAGGAGATGAAAAAGTTTCCCTTTAATGATCATTCATGACTGTTGTTGTTTTGATATAAGAAGATTCTTCCCTATGCTCTAAAATGCCTTGATATTCTCCTGCTTTTCCATTCACATCTCAATAGTGTATAAATGGCAAAAGGGAAAAGCAGCAGTTTGGACAAATACAGATTTGAGAGGAGTTTTATGTGGGGACAAGGAAGGGCTTAATGGAAGAACTTCATGGAAAGGGAGGACCTTTTCCTCTGCACTTCTCTGTCTCAAACTGGCTTGAGAGCAGAAAGCATTTAAAGGTACGGACTCCATCTGGACTGGACAGGCAGACAAGATTAGAATAATTGAAAGTAGGGCTTGAGGAGGTCTTAAGAATTAATCCAGTAAACAAAAAAAGGTTTTCTCTAAGTTAAAATCACTTTATAGGAACTGTTTCCTGATAGGCATTAATCTGTCTCTCTTTAGAAATTTCTAGAAAACTGTATTATTTCCTCTGGTGTTCTTGTTACCTTTACTATTTTGAAAGGTTTTCCCACTGTCTCATCTACTTTTTTCCTGCAATTAAAGTCTGTCATTACTTGGTCTGTTCCCACTTGGCATCATTCCTATCTTTTTCAATTTGGTACCGGAAAACTGTGGTCTCCTCAAGCTTGCCTTCCCTTTACTTGAAATAGTTCTTCAGTTCCCTTTCTGGGACATGGTTTTGGAGCCTCTAGTGATTTTGGTTGTTGCCTTTCAGATGATGTAATAGTTCACATCCTCCTAGAACAGATCACTTTATATAAAGCTTTACTAACCTAAGATAGGGCTGGAAGCCTTGTGAGGTAGTGCTGCAGGTATTGCTGCTCTTGGGAAATGACTGCATAGTGTTTGTTTTCTGCCAAAACATAGCAAGATGCCAATCTATGGTCTGTTGTCTCCTGCACAGATCCTGACTTCATCAGTGTCTCAGGATCTTATCTTTTATGTAGAAACTGTAGTCTTCCCATGTCCCATCTACCACTGAGGAATGTGCTGTTTGGCAAGCAGAGTTATTGCTGCTCAAAGTTTGCTTTCAGTGTGTTTGTATGAAGTGGATCATTGGTCATTGCAAATAGATCTCTTTTAACACTTTATTTATTTTAGAAGGGGCAGTAGGTTATTCAGCTGATGTCCCTACATCAGATCGACCCCACAGTGAGACAGCCACCTATGTTAATATTCCTGTCAGCCCTACTTCCAAAAAACAGCTTCACTACATGGAACTGGAACTTCAAGAACCTAGCACAGGCATAAGAGGTAAGGAAGTCTACAATACTATTTAAACAAGAAAGGATGCAGTAATGCAGAATGTATGGGGAATCCTTATTTCATATAAGGAGCAGCTGAGGTAGCTAGGGTTGTTCAGCCTGGAGAAAAGGAGGCTCAGGGCAGACCTTATCACTCTCTACATCTACCTGAAAGGAAGTTGTAGCCATGTGGGCATTGGCCTCTTCTCCCAGGCAACCAGCAACGGGGCAAGAAGACACAGCCTTAACTGTAGTCAGACATTGGAACAGGTTGCCGAGGGGAGCGGTGGAGTCACCATTCCTGGAAGTGTTCAAGGAATGGCTTGATGTGGTACTTAGTGCTATGGTTTAGTGAGCATGGTGATGTTCAGTCAAAAGTTGAACTCAATGACCTTGGAGGTCTTTTCCAACCTTAATGACTATATGATCTATCCACAGGATTTTGCTAACAGAGAGTTGAAGCCTGGGATGTTTGTGAGGCAGTTAATTGGCATTTTTTTTGGAAAAGGTTTTTGAGTAAAGAAGTTCCATAAGATGTTGCATCCCTTTGACAGGTGCATTTTATATGTGCTGCTCATAAAGGGAACATTTCTGTGTCTGTGGAATTTGAAAGACAGTAATTTGCTTGTATTCTCAAGATTTTCATCCCACATATTAGGACTACACTTCAATTTCTTGCTTGACTTCAGAAATGGAACTGTGGGTGTAGGTGTACAGGGCTTGCTCCTGAAGACACTGACTCTGGAGCCATGCAGCAAATCATTAAAAATGCAAAACAGTATTCTCCTATCTGCTCTCCTTGAGGATGTATGAAAGTGCTACAAAGAGAAAGCCAGACCAATTATTTAATTTTTTAAAATTACTTTTTTTCTTTCATTTTTGTTTAGATTGGGTATTTTACTTCTAATACTTGGACAATTAGCACATAAACATTCAATATATCTAGCATGTATCATCATTTAGAGATGCAGTCCTTGTTACAGAAAGCATCTAATCAGAATCTAGCATCAATGGGTTTTTTATCTATTTTCAGCTATTAAGATTTTAATTTTTTTCCCATTGAATTTTTTTAATGTTTATATGGTTTTAGTTAAGTAATTCTAAGCTTCTCCCAGACTTAAACGTAATTCTCTGTACAACCTCCTGAAATATAAAAGCAATGTTTTATCTTAATTTTAAAGACAATAAACCAGGCATTAAGCATGAAGAGTCAACTACCAAGGGCCAACTACCTGCCCAAGCTGTAACTTCAAAGAAGCCTTTAATGATGATAAATAGCTTATTTTTTTCATATTAAAAGTTTTCCTCTATGTTTGCACTTATACAGAACTATTTTACTCTAGAACAGACTGAGCAGCTTTTATCTCCCCTATTGCCAAAAAATGAACTAAAGTGTCAGTCTGTTTGAGGCTGAAGTAGTAGGGCTGGAGATTTGAACCTGGAGCAGAAATGCAAGTGCTTCCTATGCTTATTTGAAGAAAACCTGATAGCTAAAATATGTAGACAGCAAAGCTTTTGAGGTGTTTTGTTTCAGTTGTGGTTATCATCTTCCTCCCTTTACATAGCTTGCTTTAAGACCAGACCAAGACCATCCAGGAAATCTGTGGAAGTGTCTCAATAGCCTAACCCTGTGTCAGTTTTACTGAGGAATATATAAGTTGTACAGCCTTTTACAGGATTTCCTCTGGTGTTTCAGGGAGTGGATCGTCCCGGTATGCGCAGATTGACATTGCAGCCACCGAGACAGCCCACAAAGTGGGGACGCAGCACGCTCAGTGCCGTGAGGAACGCTTGCAGGAGCTGGAGCAGAAGAAGAAAGGGGCTCAGCAGTGACCTGTCTAGGAAAGAACTTTCTGCTCACCACAAATTCATACTAGTTCATTTTCCAAAAGATTCACGGTTATTGTAAACAAAAGTCATAAAAAATGCTGCCATTGCTTCTTGTGTTTATACCAGATTCATTCCAATATCTTGATTCCCAATTGGAAAGCTGGTAGCATGAGGGGTGTGTTTGGGCTTTCTTTTTACTTTAATGTGGTTGTAAAGTCCAGATTTTATTTTTCATATGCAACGAGAGATGTAACTTACCTTTTTCTATAATTCTAAAATCATAGAGAACCTGGAACCAATTTCAGTGTTTATTAAATGGTGGCATTTTCTTTAAAAACAAATTACTTGAATGTGTGTAGATAAGGGAATGTGAGAGTGTGTGTGTGGTAAGTGCACACATATGTATGCATATGTGCACATGTATGTATGTACGTAAGCACTCATTACTAAGAAAATATATGTATATTTCTGAGTGTATAAAACATGTAAAACCTCTATTAATATATTAATGGGCTCTTACAAAAGCAAGAAAATTCAGTGCCTACTTTTTTGCAGGCAGTTTTGTTCAATTTATATGCTTATTTATGGGCATGCTTTACCTATAATTCAGTTTTATACCTCACCAAAAGTCCTGCAGCTTTGACTGAAGTTGCTCAGATTTAAAAGCTGTAGTGTCTGGGATACATATGTGTATTCATATAGACAGGAGCACACAAGTTATTTAATTATGTCTATAAACCACAGTAATGTGAAGGGGCATTTTGGGTGCTTCTGTTCTTAAAAACCCTAGATTAAACCATAAGTTTGATTTCATAGTTTCTGAGTACCTGTAATTCTTAGCAATTTTCCTGGAGTTGAACATATGTATCACTTTGGAAATCAGGCCTCAGGTTTCTCAGACAGAATATTTTAAAATCAAGGTTTTTAAAAGGAACATTCACTTTTGAAAATTGAATCCTCTATATCAGAAAAACTATCCCTACTGTAAACCAGCATCAAAAGCAGAGCATCCACCTTAAATCTAAAGCTTTCATTGAATAATTCTCTGCTGCCCCTAAACAGCATAAAACCAGTTCTGTGTAAGAGGATGATGTCTCCAGAGATGCTACAGAATTGAGGCACAACAGGATATCTTGTAAAATAGGTTTAACAAAAGACTGTCACATTCTGCCTTTGTACAGTGAGATTGTATGATTCAGAATTTGGTTTCCCGTGTTGCATTGTCCATATAATTCTTCTGTTGTTGTTTTTATTTGTCCTAATATAAAATGTTATTTAAATAAAATCTGATATAAAATGTTATGCTAGTGACCCTAACAAGGAAGTGTACTTAGGAAGAAAACAATGTTTTTTTCTGATAACATATAAGCTTTGGCTTCCAGAAGTTACCAGGAGTGATGTCTTGGGTATTGTGATTTTTGACTGTGTCCTCTTAAGATCCAATATCACAGCCAAATTCTGTTTTTCAGATATGCATCATAATTTATATTGGTGAGTGGAAGTTTTGTGCCTGTGAGGGTTTCACTAAGTGACTTAGAATGAGAGGTGGGTGTTTGTTTTTGAGGCAGAATTTAACCTATAAATTTATTTGAATGTAGCCTCAACAGTAATGTAAAATAGCAGAAATCTCTCAAATAAAAAAAATGTGTTTGAGAGTTGACAATTGCCATTCTCATCTGTCCTGTGCTCAGATTTCTGTTAATCACCTCACATATTTCTGGAGGGAAAGGAAAATAAATATTTCTTATGCAGTTCTAAGTTTAAAAGATTTTTCTTATTTGACAGGTGGACAGTGGTGATCTGCTTTGTAAACACATGCTCAGTACAGCTTGAATGGCTTGGGCTTCTTGGGGCCAGGTTTATTTAACTGAACTGGTCTTCACTAAGGGATCCTCCACTGGAGATCTCACAGGGTTAAATCTCTAGCTATGTGCCTATTTACATTTAATATTTGAAACAAGCACACCTTCCCTGATACACTGAAATGAAGTGTTTTCCATGACAATATATAACAAAACTACAATATCTCTAATGTAAAAATCTGTTTACTAGGAAAATACATTGTCCAGGGTCCCTACAAAGGCTGCCTTTCTGTATGTTGATCAAAACTGTTTGCTTTGAATCTGGGACTTGTAGCATGGGTAAGGATTTGACACAACAGTCAAGGTCATCAGGTTGCTGCTGGTCTCACAGAGGAATCACAATTTGAAAAATATGTTTTTCTGGTTGAACAGAGCTGTGAATCTGTGCATGCATGTGGTTGTCTTTGCTTGTGTGTTTCTGTATGCCATGGTAACTTCAGCTAGGATTAGCTAGATGGGCCAGATGATCGTATATAAATTTGCACTAATAGCCTTTGTTAATGTTAACTGAATTATCCTATAAGGCTTTCCACAAATGAAATATTTTGCTTTTTAAGCTTCTGTTTCTCTCTTTTTTTTTTTTTAACTTCACTTGAATAGGACAGATGACATTTGTTCAGGTTTTAAAGTCACTTATTCTCATGCACTAAGTTGTATGTAGGAGGCTGAAGCAGGAGGCCAAACCACGCTGTTTTTGTTTAGATAGTACCTTGCAGGAAGTGCCTCCCTGCCAAGTTACAGGCTTGGCATTTCTGTTGAACTTAGAGCTTTCTCTTTTGAACAACAGGAGGTCACAGAAATGGAAAACCTTTTTCCTAAATCATATGCCTTCAATTTCTACTAGCTGGAAGACTAGCTGGGGCCAGTGGAAGTCAAACCATAATCCTGTGAGCAGATTTGCACTCATTCTGTAGCTTTCATGGGTTAACTCTACTACTGCTGTTAATGTCCAAACAGCTGGGGGTTTGTTCACACATCTTGCATAAAGTCTGTGCACAAGTGATTTAAAATATAGTTTATGGTTACTATAGGATGGTTCCAGATTCAGAGCTCTTTACAAAAAACCTCAAAAATATCTCCCACAATTTTGGAGCTAAATTCAACTTGTAGCTTCTGATGATAAAAAGAAGGATTTGCTCATTTTTAATTTAGCATTCTATTAGAGTAAGATCTCCTCCTGTTCTTACCAGGAGCACAAGGAATTAATTACCAGAAGAACAAACACATGTGATGTAGCTGATACTTCTCTAAGATGTTCTTGAAGTACTTTAACATGGCAGAAGTGCTCTTGGTGATAAGAAAACATGCTGTCAGCCAGTGCAGTGTTTGGACATAAGACTTAGTGTGCTGTGCATGTACCTCTCTCTGATAGAGCTATTCAGTAGGTTGGTACCAAATCTAACTACTACATTAGTGGGGTTTATGGCATTGCTCATAAGCTGCTGTGGAATATTTTTATATGCAAGTGTCTGGATGATGGAATTTCTCCAAGGTAATGTGCTGCAGGATGGAGGACTGGAATTTGGATGCATTTCATTGCCCAACGATGCAAATAGTTGTCTGGGTTTTAACAGCAGTCTGACACCTAATTGTGAAAAATACCAGTAGGTATCTTTAGGGATGTAAATGTTTGTGGAAATCTGCCCTAAGAGTTGTTTTTAGCAAATGCCTTGGAAAGATTCCTCATTTTTCCTCTCTGCTGTAAGCAAAGCAGTTTTAAATTAGTGCCACTTGTAAAACTATACTTGAATTTAAATTATGAGTGATTACATTTTTTGTGAGATGCTGAAACATGCACTCTTTGGTAAGTTCCTCTTTCAGTTTGCTTGGAGTAACACATGTACTTGCTGAAATGACCATGGGAGGAAGACACCGAATTTCGTGAGTTACTGTTAAAATTACAAACTTTTTTTTTCAGATGACAGTGCTGTTATATTTTTGTGTCACCTTTTCTCTGGGAAGATCCTCAGTTCTCATTTGACCAGTCATGCAAACAGTGTTTTGCAATCTAGGTTGAAAGGAAATGTTAATTTAACATCATACAGAATTAAGAACAAGCAAATCATAGTAACTATGGGAGCGTTAGAGGTTATTAAAAGGAAACTTGCAAGAAGCAGGTCTGCAAATGCTGTCTTTTCAGTGTAGGTGAGTGTTAAATGACATTTAAAAAAAATTTATATGGGTTCTGACAGATTCAGTTTTCCCCCTGACCAGCTGTATCAGTTGAATGCTCCCAAATCCATGGGGCCTGATGGGATTCATCCCAGAGTGCTGGAGTAGCTAGCAGGTGTTACAGCAGAACCTCCTTCAATCATCTGCCAAAGGTCTTGGGCATCTGGGGAGGACCCTGATGACTGGAAGCTAGCCAGAGTTATTCCACTACACAAAAAGGGCATAAGGAAAGACCCAGCGAACTACAGACCTGTTAGTCTAACCTCATTTCCTGGAAAGATTATGGAATAGAATTGAAAGGCATTTAGTGAACAATGCACTCATCAGGCTCAGTAAAGAGGGTTTCATATAGTTTGACATCCTTCTGCAAACAAGGTCACCTGCTCATGGATGAAGGGAAGGGCTTTTTGCAGTTTTTTTTTTATGTTAGTGAGGCTTTTTATACTTCCATCACAGCATCCTTCTGGACAAGTTTTTCAGCTGTGGGATGAGCAGGTGTGCTGGATGAAGTACTGGCTGAAGGGCAGAGCTCAAAGGGCTGTTGTAAATGGAGCTAGACCTGTCTGGTGACCAGTCACCAGTGGTGTTCCTCAGGGCTCAGTCCTAGGGCTGGTTCTGGTCCATAAATTTATCAACAATCTGGATGCAGGAGTGAATGCCCCATTAGCAAGTTTGCTGATGATTCCAGAGAGGTGCTGTTGACTCTCTTGAGAGACGGGTGGCCTTGATGAGGGATCTAGATAGGTTGGAGCATTGGGTTACAATTAATGGGATAAAAGTTAACATGTCCACATGCCAGAATCTGCTCCCAGGAAGAAGTAACACCAGGCACAAGTACAAATGGGGAAAGGAAAGGCTGGAGAGCAGGAAGAATCTGGGAATGTTGGTCAATAGCAGCTCAGTGTGAGCCAGCAGTGAGCCCTGGCAACCCAGAGGGGAAGCCCCATCCTGGGGTGCATCAAACACAGCATGACTAGCTGGGCAAAAGAGGTGACCTGTATTCAGAGCTGGTACAGCCTCATCTCAAGTACTATGTGTCGTGCTGGGCCCCAAACTTCAGAAGAAAGGGAAGGTCCCCGAATGCATTCAGAGCAGAATAGCAAAGCTGGTGAAAGGGTTGAGGGGTTGTCCTGTGAGGGGCGGCTGAGGACACTGGGGTTGTGTTGTTTGGAACAAAAGGAGCCGAGGGGTGACCCCATTGCTCTCTGCAACTTCCTGAGGAGGAGAAGCAGAGAGGGAGGTGCTGACCTCTTCTCCCTGGTATCCAGTGATAAGATGAGCAGGAATGGTTCAAATGCACCAGGGGAGGTTTAGATTGGATATTAGGAAGCGTTTCCATATTGAGAGGGTGGTCAAACACTGGAACAGGCTTCCCAGAGAGGTGGCCAAAATCCCAGGCCTGTAGATATTTAAGAGGCATTTGGACAATATCATTAATAACATGCTTTAACTTTTGGTCATCCCTGAATTGGTGAGGCAGTGGGACTAGATGGTTGAAGTCGCTACCTTCCAACTAAACTATAATATTCTATTTCTATATCTATTTATTTCTATTTCTATGATTGTTATTTCAATTGCTAGTCTATTCTATCCCATCCCAACCTAAAGATGATAGGCTTCAGGGTAGCCTCACTCTGAGGCTCAGGACAATGATATCAGTTGATTATTGATCAATTGCTTATCAGTTTTCTCTGAAAGGCTGAAATATAAGTGACAGAATAACACATGCAATTCTTGTCCTGGATTCCAATACAATAAATAGCTTTGTAAAACGGTGAGCAGGATTAGGAAAGTGCAGGTGACATGTAAACTTTGAGTTCAGTAAAAACTTGAGGGTGAATGAACTTTAAAACTTACTTGCTTTCAAACATTTGCCTGCATCAGAGCATCTAGAAATAATTCAAATTTATTATCCCACTGTATGCACAGAGGCGTATGTAACATCACCATCTTACTGAAATAACACGTGTCAACTTATTTGAGGAATATGCAGTGTGGAGGGTGGGATCAGAAAGCAGATTTAGCGTGACAGTAATTTGTCTCTACATTACATTATACTGTTGCAAAATCCTTAAAAAGAAAAATAAATAAATAAATACTCCCCTAGTATCTGCTATTGTGTAAGTTACATTTTGCTCATCTGTGGGCTGACCGGGTAGTTTCTGGATAGTTGATATACAGAGAATAAAGCAGATTGCATGTTCAGAAAGGAACCTGGCCTCTAGATACCAGAGTGTTATTATGTAATGAATTGCTCAGATTCATCACCCCCATGACACTGCCACTTTTGGAGAATGTACCCCATGGCCCATCTTTGGCTGCTGTAACACTTTATCCTTTTACTACCAACAGGCAGCAATACTGGAACACAAATTGAGAAGCACAGGAAAAAAATCTTACTTGGAATTTGATGAAGGAGGTAGGTGTCAGCAGAGAGCCAGAAAGTCGCAGTTGTCCTTTGCCAGCTATTGCACTGACAGAAGGGCAGCACCAGAAGGGTGTACATGTCTGTAAAATGCACTTTGGGCCAGTGTCGGAGATCTGCCAGCTGGATATTGATCCTTGCACAATGTGTACAATGCGTGGGTATTGCAAGGAAGTGGTTTCCTGGAAGAGGCTGAGGTTGAGGCTGTGGCCTTGGTCATACAGAAGGTGTTCCTGTCTCCACTCAATGGAGTGAAACATCAGCATGGCTAAAAGCTGGAGTCACTCTAAAGAGGCAGACTGCCATGCTCCATGTACGACAGCATGTGTCTCATTGTGCTGGTATCATGTCATGCAAACAGTTCCAATCTGTACTGTATACACAGTCGAAGCCTTGGGCAGAATTATCCTCCATGTCTGTTTTTTTCTCCTCTGTGGAAAGTATATGAAAGTATGTATGTTGGATAAAGGATGGTGAGAGCTGGGCCATGCCATGAAACAGAGAGCACCATAACCTGGTATGAAGGTGCTCCCAGGTCAGGGTTCAGCTACACCAGTGTTACTTACAGTGGCTGGGATATTTCACAGAGATGGATCAGGTCTACTGAAAGCCCAGGAACTGGTCTGAGACGGACTTTTGCTGTCTCTATGCATGTTATGGTGAACACAAGATGTTAATGACCATAAGTGATAGCTGTGAGAATGCATTTCTTGCAGTGACTGGACTTGAAGCCCTTTGGTGTGCTGCTTTGGATTTGCAGACACCAGCTGCTCTTCAGCATGTCTCCCTCCTTGGGGAACATTTAACATTGTTAGATCCTCTGACTGCTGTCCCTCTGGTTGGGAACTGTCAAGGTGCAAGTTACGGCCTGCAGTTGGCCATGTCTTCAGTGTGGACTGTGACAGGAACCTTCAACCCCTGCTGTAAGTGGTCAAAGCTGAACTGGGTGAGTTGCTCCGTTCCTTGGTTTGAAGGAGCTGAAGTGAATTCATGTTTATTCTCACTCTGTTTTACTGGCTAAACATGCTCACTCCTGTTGCTTCTGTAATCCAAATACAGACTGTGGCAGTACTTTGATTTGGACTCCTGTTGTAGTTGGGTTACATTGGCTCGTTTTTTTTTCTTTCAAACTATCTAGTACATCTATTTATACATATGGTATTAAAATGAGAAGGAAAAACATCTCTGGAAAGTCATGTCCTTATTCTGAATTAATAATAAATCAAAAATGAAAACTTCATTTTGCAGCTTTGCAAGGAGTGAGGGTCAGTATGTACAAGACCTGAAACAATTGATCAGTGGTAAGGGTTTAGTGACACCAGCAAACAGAGTCTAATGCTAACATAGTCTAAGACATAGCATCCCAGATCACGATTATTAGCTGCTCAGAGAAGGGCTTGGAGAAGGGTAACTGGAGTCTTCCAGGCTGCAGTTACCAGTGTGGAGAGTGTTCAGATTGTTGGAATGTGGTTTTTGTGTAAGAATCTGTGTCAGTTCAGTATGGATTAGGAAAAAGGTATAATCTGAAAAATTCCTAACAAAACCAAGGAGAAACTTGCTGCATTTCCCAGTTGCAGCAGTCTGCCTTTGAACCAAAATGAGCACTATCCCCTGATTCCTAAGCTCTTGCCCTGGCAGGCTCATCTTTCAGAGATGTCACTTTCTGCACATAGTTCTTTTTCCTCCTTTTCTGTTTTCTTCAATTTCAAAATGGAAAAAATGCAGAGTCATCAATGGCCCGAGGAACTGGTATAAATGAAGACTCTTTACACTTTGACTGGGCGTATTTGGAATTGTAAACTTGAGCCCCAGAACTTGGATCAGAATTGGTTGGAAAATGGACTCTCCCCACTGAAGGACTAATGGTTTTGGTTCAGATGACTTCCTGAATTAGAAACTAAGATTTGAATTTAACAGTTGGACTAATGGATCCAATTCCAGGCATGGCAAATTATTGGTTTTCATATGCAGGTTTCCAGTTCTCAGTGTGTTTATTCTTAAAATAGTGTAGCTCCCTTCTCACTTTAAATTGCCTGGAAAATTACAACTGTAGAAAATTAAATAGAATTTATTTTAGTAGGAGGCTTATTTCAAAGTGATTCAACACTCACTTTGCCTATAGAAATAACCAGGTTTAAGTTACAGTAGACCAGTTATTGACAGGCAACTTTTGAGACTGAAATGGTGAGTTTTATTAAAATGGATGTGTGCAGCTTTCCCATAAATTAATGCATCAGTGGAGGAACAAAGTTCACATGTTAAACATCAATGCCTGTGTCCTGTTTTCTTTTTGATTTAGGAGATGCTCTTTTGTTGAGCAGTAGGATAATATACTTGAAGATTTGGATATGAAAGTGCATTAAGGGTTATTGATAAAAGCATTTGGGTTGCAATCATTGCTGTACCAAATATCGCTCAACTTGAAATATTTACTGTGGAGGAAAGTTTATGAATTTATTTTGGCTCTACTGGACAGATTTTATGAATGCTTCCATTTTATACCTCTGGATACTAGTAAAGAAATACACACTTTTTTTTTCTGTAGGTTAACATCCTGCTTCCCAATAGGTGCTGTGTGAATAGCCTGAAATACATGGCAACTGTGTGTTGTATTTGGAAATGTCCATTTTGGTACTTAGAAACAGTTTGATAGATAATATAATGCAAACAGAAAATGCAGCACCCCATTCTCAGTTACAAGGGTAGGTCTGTGTTGAAAGCAACAATCTATTCTATTTATTGACTTTTATTTGATTACTTTATTTCTTCTATTCTCATTAAATACTACGGAAAGAAAAAAAATGTATTTTAAAAGTACTTTAGAACTGCCTGTGTACTACTTACTGGTAGATTTTTCTATGTGAAATTGCACCTTTTTAAAAAAAAATAACACCAAATGGCCTGAAACCTTCTCTGAAGTGGTGCCAAATGATTACAGGGAATGTCTGTGGATAAGGAGTATGTTTGGAATGAAGCATGTCAGCTGTGCTTTACCTCTGTCTGGCTCAGCTCTTAGTTCTGAGCTGAACACTGTACTAGGGCTTTTGACAGGATCCTGGGTTAGGGCCTGCAGAGCAGCCCTCATCAGCCTGGCTCCCTGGGTGATGCACTGGTTCTGGGCACTTGGACGTGCTGGATCCTGGCTGGAGAACTACATTCTTTCATGGGGCGTAACTAACTGCACTAGTTCACCTGAACTCACATGTTGAATTACTGACAGAACTGAAAATATGAGATGTTAGGGCCTCTCTAGCTCCCTTTAGGGTCAGTGGGGTGAGATGGCTGCTGAAGTGGAGCTGCAGGCACTGTGAGCTGGGATCTAGGCAGCACACACGAGATGTGTCTCCTGACCTTGAACTGCTCCTCTGACAGGGCTTGAAGCCCTTCTGAGGCCCTGCCGAAAAGCTGAGCCAAGTTCAGTTTGTTGAGGCAACCACGCCCCGGAAGCTAAGCTGGTTTCTCTGTCTCTTGCTTTTTATTACCTTTTGAAAGCTCTGTTAACCTTGGCTTGAGGGAAACACAGAGAGAGAGCTGGACACACAGCACACAGAAGAGCCCAGCCAAGCACCCTGCTTCATCCAGCTCCTGAGCAGTGACATCTCTACCTGCAGGAACTGGGTCTGAAAAGGCACATGGCACCTCAGCTTACAAAATGTAAATGATCTCTGCTTGGTGAATTTCAACACTCTTGCCATTGCTGGAGCTATCAGGCACCAGGATCCCTTGGGAGGGAAGAGGGGAAATCGTTGCTGCCATACATCTACTGTAGTGCTGTTCCTTGTCTTGGTAGAATGGTGTCATCTTAGTTGTTGTACCAACATGTAGGATGTGTGTATTTTAAGAGACCTGGTTATTTTTGTTGTATTTAATGCCTTATTTATTTCCCTCTCATTTCCACCCCCAATCTTTTTTAACAAATAAAATCTGCCCTACTTGTAGTCACTGACATGTTGACTTAATTTGAGGTTCTTTTTCAAGGCAGAATTTGATTGACTGTGTAAAATATTAAATGTTCTGATTTTTTTCTCTAACAAATTCAGTTCTTTCCTCCTTCTGCTCCCACTTTCGTATTTCAAATTGTTTCTCAGAGTGGTTTGAAAAACTTGTTAATCTGAATAATTACAAAACGATCAGATAAAATACCTATTAAGGAAGAGAAGGTTCAAACATGGTTTAAAACCTGTTAGTTCTTTCCTTTTCAGATGCCTCTTCCAGGCAGTCTCACCTATGAAATTCATTATTCACCTCTCATGGGGTACAAGACTTTATGTGTATTTCATTCATACGTTTTTTTCTTTGAATTTTTGTTGTTACAGAAATGCAAAAGTGATGACTCAAGTTACTTTCTAATCTTTGTCTCAAACACTACCCACTCGTTATTTTGGCCATATGAGTTGCCTTTGGAGGCTTAAAAACTGCAATAATTAACACACTTAAACATACACTGATGTGTTTGAGGTGCACACTACAGAACCAAGAGTGAAATCAGCCTTTGCATCTCACTAGTCTGTACACCAGTCTGTCCTCAAACCTCAAAAAGCAGGGAAAGCCCCAAGGAGCCTTGACAGGAAATGGAGACTATTCCTGTCTTCCCCATGCTGTTGGAGACTCTAACCCAGCCACAGACTTTATTGCAGCGGAGAAGTTGGATGCAGGCGGATCAATAGCCTTTTTATTCTTTTCCTCCAGGTTTGTGTGAACAGTCTTTGGGCCTGATGACTCATTAACCGCTATGTTCAGTAACCAAAGTGAGGTGCCTGTGCTGACCCCAGCCTCCAACCTTTGGTGCTGCTGATCTGTGACTCGTTCCCAACTTTAAATTACTGTGATGTGTAAATATTTTGTCAGCCTCTTGTACTTTGCAGTGCTTGCCAAGCATTCTCTGTGCTGGAGCCTCCTGGCCTTTGAGCCTAATTACTGTCATGGCGTGGTAGGTAAAGAAATGGTGCAGCCACCACTGCCTGGTTCAGCCATACCCTCTTTAAAACCTGCACTGAAGCAGCTCTACATCTGCTCAACAACTGATCAGATCCTGGTTATTTTTTCCATGAATCCAGCACCTTGTGCTATTCCAAACTTCTTCAGAAATTCTTTAATAAGCATATTCTATTTCAGGTACATGCTGAAGATGCAACCCAGCTGTTATGCTCTCTTGTGCAGAGCATACAGCTACTGCGCCTGCCTGTAGTGTAGGCTGAGACACTCACGTTGCTTTCCCGTGTGCAACGCATCTCCTTCAGCAGCACTGTCTGAACAAGCTCAGGAAAAGCCTTCCCATTCCTGCACAACCTAGCAAGGATTGCTGAGCAGGAGTGGCTCAGAGCTTTGTCTGGCTCCTCTCTTCTGCTGATGTGTTTAGAGCATGTGTCCAAATTCTTTACCCAGGAGCCAGTGCTGGGGGCCTCTCCACATCCAAGCTACAGCCACCAAACTGACCTGTGACACACAGATTTAGTTTTTAACTTGCTGCTTTGTCAGAGGGAAAACTGAAGGACAGTGAAGTCTGCACTTTCCAACATAGTACAGAATACATTTCTGTTCTGCATTCACAGAGAATTGATGAAGACAAACCTGTAAGATAATATAGCTACTGCTCTGTTACAGAAGCTGAACAGCCCTTAAAGTAATAGTCTGGAGAGGAAATAGTGTGTATCATCTAGAAAAAAAGCAGATCAGTTTTCTCATAAACAGGTTGTAGCCATTTTTGGGTTTACCTTTTTTAACATGGTAACCAAAGGTGATATATACCATAAACTATATGAACTGAACCATCTCTAAGGAGACTGATAATGTCAATCATAGCCTGTTATTGTGATGGACAATAATTCTCTTGAATATACTCTTAGCTTCCATCAAATTAAAAAAGGAAGGAAAGCTTACTGCTTCAAGGAAATTCAGAATCTCAGCATAAGAATGCTATCACAGTTTTGGTTCAGACCACTTGCACATGATAATATAGCTTTTATGTACAGAATCCTGCTACTTTTAACCCATGACAGACCCAGAAGAAGTGGCTTACTCTGACTGAAAGGAACTCTTCAACGTTTCTCATGGAACAGTTAGGGAGAGTGAGGCTCAGCTTCCTCAGGCAGCACCTCACAGCACTGCAATAAGTGAGTGACAAAGCTCCTTAACCAAGCACCTGTAATGATTTACCTACACTGGACCTTTGTCTTAGCCTTGTTCCTGAAGAGTTTCATTTGAAACAAAGGGTCAGCATTGTTATTACAGACAATTCCAACCCAGATGTCTGATGTTTGCCAAAGTTCTGACCAAAAAAATCTGGTCTTGGAGACTGCACTGGAATATGTGCTCAGATAGAAGCTGCTTTAGTCTTCTACCTATTCAGAACATAGAAACATATTCTTGTGTTGCGGAATGATCCCTCCTCTCTTAAAAACTAATGTGTGAATGAACATTACAGGAATAAGCAGCATGCTCAAAAACTAGGTCTGGTTACTTCTCACTATGAAAGGGAAGGAAAAAAAGCCTCACCAGTATCTTCTTGTGATTTTTTTAATGACTAAGTGTAACAAAACCAAGCAACCATGAACAAGGTAATTGTACACAAATATTCAGTAACCAGATGCATTAGTCAGTAACTAAACTGTATGAACTGACCTCAGTACTTGTTCCCTCCTTACTCCTCCTCCCCCCTCACGACTCATACACAGTGCAGCTCTGAGCCATCGCTCAAAGTCAGTAGAAACACTTTCATTACCCTAAGTAGAAAACGTAATAGGCCAAGCATTGAAATAAAGACTTTTCTGGCCTCTGTTTTAACTCCCTGTACCTCCGCGTTTGCTTGCATTGATAAGAATACCTTACCTGACTGTAAGATTAGTAGCTTTTTACTAGCAGGAAACTTTTGAGAGTTCACATATTTTTCCTTTTGACATGACATTATTTCAATGGCTGCCAGTTGATTCAGATATAAAATTTATATGATCCAAGATGTGCAACTTAAATATATAATCTAATCATTTAATTTTGTAGTGTAAGTACAAAACTGGTAATTAAGTAGACAAAAACTTCTTACAGGGCAAATCTGTTCAATCCTTTCTATTTCAGAAGCAGTCCTTGGTATGCCCTGTTCAGGAAACCACATTATCTGTTTTATGTTAATAGAATGATCCCATGAAGTCGACTATATTTTTATAATTCATTGTGTTGAAGACCTTGAGAGATTCTGCTGGATAAATCTTGCAAGTGTTTCTTTACCTATGAGCAAAACAAACCGCATGGAACAAATTTCAGTAAGACAATAAATTATCAATATAATTAATATATTCAGATTTTGCTATCAGCGTATGTGACAACAGGGAGAGCAGAGAGATGTCAGGCCTTTTAGAATTAAGTCTATAAAAAACAATTATGCTTTGAACTCCCCTTCTGGAAGTCATTCAACTTGCAGGCAAAATCAGCACTGGATAATCTACTTACTCTCTACTGCTGAGTTAAACTTTCAACATGTAGGACCACTGGATTTATACAGACCTTATATCCTAGTTCTTTTGTCTTTTCTTCCAGCATGGCATATTTCTCTTTGTTTCTGTTCAGATGCTCCTTATCTCCAGTTCCCTCCACGTGTTTCAGTTTCTGGTGTGAAATCTCTAATTGTTTTTGATAATGATGGTGTTTTTCAATTTTTGCTTCAAAATGTTTCAGCTCCTCCTAAGAAAACAAATACTTGTAATTTCACAAGATTTCGTTTCCAAGGCTTCCTTTCTCTTTTCCTGCCAAGACGCTCCTAATGATATTTCACTAAGTCAAGCACAGAAAGCTTTTTCAGTTCCCTGCTTCTTAAGAATGTCTGGACAATCCATTACCATCACCACAAAGACACCTGATTTTGAAAGCAGATGCTGAAAACGACCCACTGCAGAGACCTCAAAAGGAGACTGTGGATGGCTATGAGGTGCTAAGAGATGAGAGCAGTAAACACCAAATCAAAATTTTTGCATAAGAAGAGTGAACAGTGGGGAGAGAGACGATTTTTAAAAGAGGCCTTTTTTCAAAATCAGGATCTGCTATTTTCTCCTCAGGCTTAAATATTTTCTGTAGGTTTACTGTCTGCTATGATGAACCTGAAATAGGATGAATTAGTTAACAAACAAAAAGCAAGTCTTAATTTGTCCCAAAGAGAGTGGTCAGACTGTGGAGTTCAATGGCATACCAGAGACAGTCCTCAGTCTGGTAAGGGGGACCAAAGAGTGATGTCTCGACCCACCAAAGCATGTTCTTGCTTGGCTAATTCAAGGCACAGATTTGGTTTCTCTGTGTCTTAGGACGCTTCCTCTGTGAAGAGGATATGAACAGTTCATATTGTTATGCCACTTATCGCAGCAGTTCTATGCATTATATCTAGAAACACTCAAGCCCTGCAGTGAAATCCCATTCATTTTGGTTACTGGTGTGTTTCAGCCCTGGTGGCTAACAAAATTTCTCTCACTTCAAGACAATGAGAAAAAAGATTAAAATCCATCATCCTAATAGTTCTTTTTCAGTTTTTAAAGGTTTTGTTTTCACTATTTCTGACAAAAAATAGTTTCCTTTTGCTGTAGAGCATTCTAATCTGCTTTACATACACCATTCAGGACCTCAGTTTGGGGTTTTATGCTCTGATAAATCATTTTAGCTGCAGATGTTTCACTATGATTCTTTTTGTCTAACTTTCATTAGGATGTCCCAACAATCACAGTAACAAGACAGGCTTGGTCTGGTGAAGAGGGTCTGCACGAAAGACTTCTACTGAAACAGGAAAATTAATAAGCAGATATGTGTTCTTGCTTATGGAGTCATTTTTTCACTGTGGCAGACAGGAAGGCCAAATTTACCTCTCGTGCAATTCTAGAGTTCTGAACAAAATGTCCCACTGAGGCCAGCAGAAGCCTTGTTGCAGACTTCAGCACCTTTTCTCTGACACTCTTAGAAGCAGGGGCACTGAAATCAGTGTAACTAAAGAGAATTGGGCTGTATGTGAATTAAAATAAATAAAGATGGATCTTCGATATCTAAGAGAGACAAATTTCAAACCCTGTCCCAGGCAGTTAAAACTCTCTCACTACCTTAGCTGGAAAAGAAGCTGAGAGTGTCTCTAGTCTGCCTGGTAGGATAACATCTTTTGTACATGCAGCTTCATGAAGAAGTCCTAAAGAGTTACTACTTCAGGCTATCAATCAAAATCCATCCTGATAAACAGGCAGAGTCAGATGAAAAGATAATCAAACATTTTCTCATTGCAACTTGAATTGAATAAAACCAGTGTGAACAGCACAGGAACTAACTTCTATATTATATTCCCTTGAAAATAAGCCTTTATCACAGAAGTTTTGGGTTAGTTCAACACAGCTCCAACACAGGAAGTTAACAGTGAAAGAGGTGGGCATGGGAGGTAAATTGCTGGTTATATAGATTACATTGCAACCCAGAGAAGTAATTAAGACATTGGGTAAAAGGGATAAATCTGGTGCACTGGAAATAAAGAAGCAAGTCCCAATCTTTTGAAGACTTGCTTTGACAGGATTCAGAATTTTCATTTTGCTGACTGTAACAGAATCATGCATATGACTAGTTACATACATGTTTATCCAGTATTACCAAAGAAGCATTACTTTTTTTTTTTATGGTGTCTGGACAGTCAAACAGAAGAAATACAGAGTAACATCAAGTGTCTCCTTATGTGGAAAAATATCTTTGCATAAGAGATTTCACAGGAATTCTACTTACCCGGAAAGATTCAAGTTCTTTCTCAGTGAAATTGGCTGATTTGGCCATGTCCCACAAATCAATCACTCTTGGTTCTTCAAATTCTAAACAAACACATACCACTAAATGAAAATCTGGATACAATTCTTTCATGCCCAACTTCTTTGAAAGATGAGCATGCTTTCTCATATACATACACACAGAGATATTAAACACTGCATTGCTAATAGATCTATTCACAAGAAGGAAAAAACCTACAAAAAAATAAAGCTCTGGTACTGCAGTACCAAGTAGATTTTTAAAAGCAAAAGTTCCCCTAGGAACTGAATAATGGCATTGTTTGCCCTGCATGTTGTCTCCTTTACTTGCACTCCTGTGGCTGAAGGTGTAATATCCCTCCTCGTGTGGGCATGGAAGACAGAACTACCCTCTCAACACATTGACCCTATCCTTTCGTTAGGTTTCTAGCGCTGGGTTCTAATCAGAACAGACTGACTGTATCTCTTCAGCCCACTGTGGCACACGATGTACTGTGATACTGTGACTACATTTTACTACTTGCCCACTGATTTTTATTTTTTTAAAATGAAATTAATCACAAATAAGCACAAATCCCACTGTATCATACCACTGGTCGTGTCATATCCCTGATGACTGACTTTACGCAAACGTTCAAACCCCTGATTGATGCTTCTTAACTTCTCTTTGAGTTCTCTGTGCTTGTTGTGCAAGATTTCTTCTTTCACCAGATTCTCTTCAGATGGATTGATAACATTTTTGTGGATATCTGTTGAAGAAGAATGTGTTATTGATTGTAGGCCAAATCTTTACAGGTCAAAAGCTCCAGAAAACCACCAAATTGGTGGTGAATAAAGATGCTAAGGAAATGGGATAGGGATAGTTGATGAGTCCCATGCCTTCTTCCCTGGACAAATCAGAACATCTGACATTGAAATGACTTTCAGCAGCTTCCAGCTTGGACTATACAATGCAAAAATCAAACTATTAGTTTTAGAATTCTTCAGCTCTCACAATTTTAGCTCAGATTAGTACAGTAAGCTGGATCCAGATCCTTGATGCTCTAATACACCTCAGGCTCAGTGCCTAACATATTTGAGTGTATCCTCTTGGGCTCCCAGCTGGTGAGATAAAACATGCATGTTCTGCCAACTTTAGAACCACATTTTACAGCAGTGGATCTATGATTGCTGCATAATTTCCAGAAAACTATCATGGGCATCATTGCTAATCTGATGGCATCTTCCCTGCTTGAAATGCAGGCAGAATCAGAAAACTGAAATGGCAACATTTTCATTAGCTGGCAAGATTTTTGGCAGCTAATGCAGAACTAAACCCAGTAAGTATCTGAAAATGTCAGCATCTGCAAGCAGTTCTGACAGAAATGTCAGGAGTTTCAAAGAAACTTGGAAATGATGAAAACAATGGGCAGAGAAGAGAGTTGTACTGATCTCAAAACATCAGAGAAATGTTCAGGTACCTTCTGTTCGGCTCACTGTCTCCAACAGAATATTGTATTCATGAATCTTTTCTTTGTGATGCTTAAATTCTCTCCAAAGCTTATCCAGCTCCTCATCAGAGAACTTCCCAGAGGTCTTGGCCTGTAGGAAATATGAGCTGACTATATTTTCCAGGCCAAGTGCTTTTATGCACACTCAACTGCCAAAATGCATTCCCACTTCCCACCCCATTTATTAAGTGAAGCTTTTCCTTAGATCTTTTCTTTTAATTCTCTTAATATTAGTATGAGGTCAGGATTTAGACACTGATGGATAAGGTGACTTTAATCACGTCAAAAGGAAGTTTGCTTCAATCTTCTACAGTCAGACTTGCTGTGGACTACCCAGTGAAAAGACTGACATTTCTATTCCATGGGAAACAATACAAAAATAAGGGCCGTAGAGCTCCACATAAAACTGTAAGGGAACAGTTTACACAAGGGATGCAGTCTGATATTAAACACAGTCCTTACTTCTATCACTACTGCGCACTTTGCTCTGGAACAATTGGAGAAGCACTACTGAAACAGCTGGGGCACTACCCACAAATCTGGTGACTTGTTGCAATGCATCATCAAAAGTGAATGTTTTTGATACCTATTCACCCCCAACCCTTTCTTTTGCGTAGGGATTATTTCTATCTATTGCACTTTACTGTTTCCCAAACCATAGGACAGCATGTCTTTTGCCACAGCTGTATCTAGTTACAGTAACATTTTAAAACCAGCAAATCTTTTTCTCTGCTTTATTACCATTGTCCTAGACTGGTGTGAGAATTCTTTGCTTTACCTGACTGCTTGCCTCTTAAAAACAGAGTTATTTAATTTCTGAAGATTATGACTTTGCCAGTTTCAACTGCCCAGACTGACAGTACACCTTCTACTTTTTATGCATGAATGTAAATCCTGGAAATTTTCACTTGAATACTAAATTGGGCAAGTCCTTATTCAAAACTCCTCCCCCCCATACATTTCACTTTTAAACAGTTAAAGAAATGGTTCTATTTGCATCTTTTCAAAACAGCCCATAAAAACCAAGAAAACCACCACAGATGTACTACCACAGAGCATGACAGTCACACTAGGGGAAATAATGAGTTCAATGAAATTTGACCAAAAAGCTCCATTTGAGCTCAGTGGACCCAGGCTCTTTCCTTCATGTAGACTGATGTGGGTGTTTTGTTTTGCAAAGACAACCTGCCACACCTGGATGCAGATGGGATACCCTCAGGATGAAAAGATGTGAGCTACAGAGCACAACAGCTTGGCCAGTACTTAACAGAAGAGTAGTAAAGCTATTCACTTCCAAGTCTGGGGGCTCTCAGAAGACACAGCCAACAGTTCAGTGAAGAAACACTGATTTCCTACTCTCCAGTTCTGGGAAACCTTACTCACCTTGCTCCATAATTTTTCCAGTCTTGGATCATCTAGTGTGTCACTTTCTGTACCATCTTTAATATAGTTGGTATCAACTAGTTGCGAGTCCTTCTTTCCGTTCATTCCGTATTTAGTCATAATGACTGCAAAGGAATAGAAGATACAGAAACCTGAAAACCAACTATGGATGTACGGAAGATGAGAGATTGGCTACACCCTTAACTTGCAGAGCTGGATTTTGCAGCTCACAGAGGAAAAACTAACTGTTTAAGACACAAAGGTCCCAGGACCAAAGGAATCTCCTAGCCTCCTGCAGCTCTCTACTGACCTCCAAAGAGCTTGTGTATGCTCAGTGTTCAGACAGACAACCTATTAATGGTTCAAACACAAACACAGGTGTGTAACCATGCATCTGTCTGATTGAAAATTTAAACTTCTTCCTTACCATTTAAGTTGTGTCTGAGTTTGGCTTCTTTCTCTCCATCTTCATCCAGCCCTTCAGCCTTCAGTTTTTTCCAGCTTAGTTCATCCTTTTCTTGTATTTTTAGATCACTATGCAACTCTGCCAGTTTCACAGCAGAGAGATGGAGCTAACAAGAACAGAGAAAGGTTTGTTTTCCGTTACTGGAGTCACCTCTTGCTGCAGAGTTACCTCAGAAACCAGGGTAGATATGTAGCCAGTATAGCACAGCAACTTTTCTCAAATAACATGCCATTGCCACTACATGTGTTTTCTTGTGGACCACCTTCCAACCGTACAGTTATAGTGAGCTGGTAAACTTTGTTGGCTAGTATAGTTTTCAGACTACCAGGTCACTAAAGATGGCCTTGCAGGTCAAAGAACCACTTCATCACCAATTTTTACTATGACCAAAATGAAAAAATTCTCAGATCACTTCTTAACATATTTTATGTGCTTTAAAACATACAAACCTAGAGGTATTTCTGTCTGGCATAACAGAACAAAAAGACATGATATTGAGGCTGAAGATGTGAAAATAATAAAAAAAAAAAGTTATAATGAATGCAAGGTCAGCCTGCAATTTTGTGTACTACAGAGAGAACAGGAACCCAGACAAGGACTGCTGTGCACTTGGCTAAGCAGCACTAATGTCATTTGAACCTGAACTTCTGAATTTCCAGATTTTAGACACCTTAGTTACTTGGTTTAAAACAAAGAAATGTAACAAATCACATTAATGCTTCAGACCCACTTTTGTCTGTCTCTGTGCATGTCAATAAAAAGTGGTAAGGTACGGAAAGGTCCAGAGAAGAGAACTGATAAAACCCCCTCTGACTACTGTGCAGCCAATCCATGGGAGCTCAGTTCCAGCTCTGAACTACCTGGGCTCATCTGTCCTAGAACACCCTTATTTACTGGAGGGGTTTTTCTGTTATTAAAACCATATTATAGGTTCTAAAAGTTCTCATTTTCAGTAAGGAAGCAGTATGTTTAATAAACACAAACTTGAAACTCAGAATTATTTTTAAACATCAGAATGATACTGGAAAGATTCAGCCACTCCTTTGTTTGTCAGAAGGTTATTTGAAAGTAACTAGGAAGAACGTCATTACTTTGAGCTAATGCACTAAATTCCTAACGACAGGAATTTAAGAAACTATCCACTTTATTGTTTCTGCTTCCAGTTTAGGCTGCCCTATCAATTAGTCCTGTGCTACTGAAAGTAATTATTTTAATTTTCAAACTATTTTTCCCCCTATATCTTGCACTTGGCTTACTGGAATAATTTACTAAACTCTTAAGAGTAGTTAGAATCACAGGTAAAATAGAACACATTAGAACTTCTGATCTCTCCAATATTAAAGCAAAGGAGCATCCCTCTTGTCTTCTGACTAAGAAGAACACTTGTAATAAAATAACTTTAAATTTTTTATATAAAGCACATACCCATGAAAAGAGATGTTGAATAAATATCAAACCCTCCCTCCCATCCCCAGGGAAACAAGAAGGAATTCTGGCTTGTCAGCTCCTGGTCCCACTAAGTAACATTTTGGGGCTTTCTTAAGGACTGTTCATCCAGCTGTGTGTTGCAACACTGAATTGCAGCATCTATCTTTTACGTCAAAACAAAGAAGTTCCCTGTTTTCACTACTATCTCTACCACTACCAAAATGAAGGAGAGTTCAGCATTGGCACATGCAAGTATTTCAAAGCAGGTGTGACACACAAGCATAGTTTCCCTCTTGTTCCATTTTTGCCCAGACATACTGAAAAATGGCTTTATAAACACTGTGTGCCAGTTGTACTCAAAGGTGAAATTTAGATGGTGGCAAATTTAGTTCAAATAGGTGTTACATCTCTAAATTCTCATACAGAACTGACTAAACCTTAGTTCTTCACTGACAGAGATAACTTCATTTTATGGTTTATTATCCTAATGTAGATGATGTAAAGGATCTCAAATCTTAATTCCAGAAGATCCAGGTATGAAAATAAAAAAAAAGACTGCAATTGGAAAAGTAAGAGGCAACCGACAATACTATCATTATAAATTATTTCTAGTCTCCATGTTGTTTCTTCTGCAGCTGTCAGTTCACAGCTGGAGTTCCACTAACACAGACTGCCCTATGCCCCATTCCATCCTTCTCCCATTGAGGGAAGGAGTATTTCTGATACCTTTCCTTGGCACATTTTGACTAAACTCAGGGAAGCCCTACCTCTAATTCAGTAGCTCAGGCTGAGGAGTGTCTATTCAGGATATGGGAGATCCAGAATTAACTATATTTCTCTGCCTCAACTGAATCTTTGCCACTCATGACCCTAATTTCCAGGGTCCACAGTATTCAGGGATATGTGCAGTTTGCTCTTCTCCTGCTGGAACTGTTCTGCTTAGTTCTAAGTAAATATTTCCACTGTAATTAACTATTTTACTGTATTTTCGCTTTAACAAAATATAGCTTTTTTTGTAGTTCAGAGTGAGAGAACTCATGCATCACTGTCAAAATTAAGGCTCTCATCTGGGAATGGTGATACCCATTTGTTGGTCCTCCTGAATGTGCCTACATCACTTGGTACGAACGAAGGTGACACAAGTACCACGGGGGAGGGTTTGCTCCTCTCCTGCGCATTGAGGGAACCAAAGCCACCGCCTTCGGACAGTGAGAGCATCACAGCCCCGAACGACAGGGCTAAAGCATCCGACCAGAGAACTCTGGAGCAGGTGTCAGACCCTACATGGCACCAGAGGGGCTCCCCTCCCTCCCTGGGCTCCCTGGACATGTGGTTGAACCGCAGGATTTAAACACGGGAACACCAACACCTCCGAGGACACTGATCCATCTCTCACCCCGAGGGAAGCGCGGAGGAGAACCCCACAAAGGCCCCGATCCGCACAGCCTCGGTGTGTGCCCACACCCCGGTCTCCCATCCCAGCCCCTGAGGCGGCGGGCAGGGAACCAGCGCCCGGCCCGGCCCGGCCCGAGCGCCGCCATCGCCCCCACTCACCCTCTGCGCCTTCTCCCAGACCTGGTTCAGCCGCACCACTCGGAACTCCCCGGCCTCCCGCCGCTTGCCGCCGGCGGCCGCCAGCCCCTCGTTGGCCTCCCGGGAGTACTTGCTGGCGTGTCCGGGCGCAGCGAGGAGCAGCGCTGCGGCCAGAGCCGCCAGAGCCGCCAGGCCTCGCGGAGCCCTCACAGCCCCCATGGCCGCCATGTCGCGCCGCCCAAGGAACTACAAGTCCCGAGATGCCCCGCGCCCCCCTCAGCCGGGCAGGGAGGAAGGCCGTGCTGCAAAACTGCCGAAAAGTCCCCTTTAAAGTCCAAATTCCATCGCCAAGGTCGGGGTATGGGTAGGGAGGGAGGAATTAGACTTGAGGTGTTTTTCTTTGGTGGGCTTCGTGGGGTTCTCCCCAGCGCCTGTTCGCGAAGAATGTCAGGGTGCGGCAGTGCGGGGAGGAGGGGGCGCGGTGGGTTTGAACACGGCGGGTTTGGCCCGAGTTTCCAGAGACCAGCACGGTGCTCAGGGGTACCCAGAAGAAAAGGCAGCTCGGGGAGGGTGGAAGGCAAGAATGGCGACCAGTCCTTCTGCGCTCCGCAGAACAAGGGCTGTTCCCCCTTGGCGGTGGCAGCGGAGGGCAGGTCTACCCGGGGCAGCAGCGGGACCGAGAGGGGCAGGGACAAGGAGAGCGGGTGGGAATGGCTCTGGGTTCGGGGGGGGTGCCCAGCGTGCAGCCCCTGGCCAGGAGCCCGTCCCGCCGCCGCCTCCTCTTTCTCCTCCGCCTCCTCCTCCTCCTTCTCTTCCCCAGGGAGCGGGCAGGAATTCTTTACAGGGGATTCAGTCAAGCTGCTTTAAGGAAAAAGACCCCTGACGCTGTGAATGCCCAATATCTAACCCAGGATTTGTGTCCTCAGCGGTTTTGAGAAAATTCACTGAAGTTCAATGCTGCAATGCAAGAAGTGCAGGAGACGGACAGCGAACTGTGTGGGTGTTCCTGGGGAGAAGGCACTGAAGAAACCTGCTCCTTCTCTTGTCTCTTGATGGGTCCTCTTCTGCACACTTCAAAGCTTGTGTAGTACAGGTTTTTCAGCACAGTCGGACAATTTTATGTTGAGTTTGTTTAGCAAGGGGTTACTTCCCTGAGACTAGCTGGTGGTGAAGGCAAAAATTCACTTCATAGATTCACCTCAGATCTCATGTGTGACCTTGAGCAAATTAAAGCGTAGCTCTGTAGTATTGTCAACACCAGCCTTCATGCATTATAAATCAGTTCTATAGATTGCCTAAACTATAATGAGATTTCTAAACTCAGTGCCCCAGAGAGGATTTTTACTGGACTCTCATTTTTGCCTTGTAAGCAATATAAAAATCTCTTTTCTCTCCCATGTTTTCCCAAGTCAGAGATTCTTGGTGTTATTAACCTAGAAGCTGTTGCTATAAGACTAAATTTCCAAAGCGGGCAAAGGCATTGCAATATATATTGCATTGAAGAGCAATTGAAGTGAGCATTGAAATACACATTAAGTACAGCAAACCAATTATGGGAAAAGAGCTCATCAGCCTTGCCCAAATCTTGCAGAGCTCTACTCTTCAGTTTGAGGGTTTAGAGCTTGTTTTAGTCTCATTATTACAGTGTATATATGTATTGTTGAATCACTTTGGGATAGGTGGTTTTGTCTTGTCTGTCAATTGAAATATTGAGTTTTTGTGCTCTCTGCAAATAAATTCAACTTCTTTTTGTATTGAGCATACTTGTGCACAGCTTTATACGTTTGTTTGCCTGAGTTTTTGAGCTATGTTGTGGAATTTTTAGAAATAGGGATGGGCTGCAGCACCATCAATTTGCTTATGCTGGCTTGCTGGATCTCATTCTCCAGTACCCTTACATCTGTGTCAAGTGATCACTCTTTGGTATTGTTCTGTGTCCTAGCCCAAGCAGAAGTAATGCAGGGCAGAGAGTGGCCCTGGGGCAGAGCTGGTGTCAGCTGCAGAGATGTCCCACTCCCTTCCCCAGGGCTGGGTGATGTCTTGAGGACAGAGGTGATGTCAGGGGCTGGGGACAATGCCACCTACTCCTACCTGCTCCTCTGGTAGCACTGTGGGACAATGTGAGTATGTGGGGGCAGCAGCACCATGATCTCAGCTCCCTCACTGCAGTGGGCTGTAGTGTAGGAGATGACTCAGTGGGGACATCAATGCAGTCAAAGACTGTCCTGATCCTCCAGTATCTGGGGCAAATATGTCACTGAGCTGGTGGTAGATGCCCAGTGGGGCTGCCTGGCCCAGAGGAGTTGTTATGGGGCTCTACATGTGCTGTGTGGGAAGGGCCCCAAAAAATGTGTGAGATGCTGGTGTCACCCCACAGGTATGTTTGGGTCATGTGGGAGAGCAGGAGCTCAGTCCAGGCTGGGGAGAGAGATGTACTGCGGGAGATGTCATGGGCCCACCTGCACAGGGGGTAGCAGTGAAACAAGGGAGTGGGGAGGGCAAGGGGCTCCCCATGGGTCCCTTCTGTCATGTCAAGGCTCCAGCAGAGACTTCAGAGACACACAAAAGGTCTGACAAGCCCTTTATTTAGGCATGTTAATAGCTTTTGTATTTTCAATTTAGCAAGCAAAATTTAGTTTATGAATGTATGTTGATTGTAATAAATTTTTCCATTGAAGAAGGATGCAGCTCAAGAGTTCTTGTTGCATGTCTGGTGCTGGGGTCGAGTCTATTGCACTGGGGCAGCAGTGCGGAAGAGTCAGTATTCCAGTATCTCTAAGTCCTGTAGATATTTCTGCACCCAGTCTGTCTCGGGGTTTGCGCACACCCTCTTCCCCTTCGTGGTGACCAGGCTGTTGGGGGAAAAATAGTGTTGAGGTGTTCAGCCAGGGCAGCAGGGGCCTGTGTTGGGTCCTGCTGCCAGCACCCTGTGTGTCCCTATCCATGCCCACTTCCCCATCTCAGACAACCCTGGACACCCTTGGTGTGCTGCTCTGGCTGTTGCCCCCTGACCCCTGGCAGTGTTGGGTACTCACACCACGGCTGGTTGTAAGCAGCTTGTGCTGGTCCTGTAGGCAAAGGTGATACTTCTGCGTGGAATGCGGCGCGAAACATACTGGAAGCAGCAGGAGATGGGGATGCCTGCAAGGACAGAGAGACAGGCCCAGTGAGACCCCCCCACTGCTGCAGAGTCTCTGCCTGTGGCTCCCAGGGAATTCACCATCACCTGTGCTCTATCCCCCAGGGACACCCCCTGGAAGTCTCCACCTCTGAGGCTGAGGCCCTGCACTGGTGATGACCATCTGGTCTCAGCCTTCCACATGGACATGAGGGTCCCATCAATGGTGATGGGGCTCTCTCCCAGGGAAGGAGAGCATACCTTGATTCAGGGATGGTGCACCAATGCTGGAATCCCTAGGATCAGCCTCAGCCAGGGAGCAGATGGCCACAAGGAGCAGAACACTCAGGGTGGCTGCAAGGACCTTCATAGTGCTCAGAGGGAACCACGAGTGAGTCTGGAGCTGGGGTGGCTGTAGGACTCTCCTCTACACAATGCTTGGCCCTTGCTGCTGCTGACCTCCTTTTATACCCCAGCCATCAGCTGGTGCAGGTTTCAAGGAAAGAAAATGAGTGTATCATACTAGGAAAATTATGTAAGGATCACCCACTTTTACTGAATTGGAGAAGGCAAAGAAATTGCAGAAGGGGAAGTACTGGCCACAGAGCTGTGACTTTCAGATTCAAGAGAGAACAAGTCTTATGAGGAGCAGCTGATGGATCTGGGTTTGTTTTGCCTGGAAAAGAGGAGGCTGAGGAGCAACCTTATTCTTCTCTGCAACTAGTCAAAAGGAGGCTGAAGCGAGGTAAAGGTCAGTCTCCCAGGTAACAAGTGACAGGAGGAGAGGAAATAGCTTCAAGTTGATCCGGGGTATATTATGAAATATTTCTTCTCTAAAAGGGTTGTCAAGCTCTGGAACAGGGTGCCCAGGGAAGTAGTTAGGTCACCATCCCTGGGGGCATTTAAAAGACGTGTAAATGTTATGCTTAGGGACATGGTTCAGTGGCCTTTGTAGTGCTGCAGGGGCTGAGGGAATAGAAGTGGGGCTGGAGCTGGGGTGTCTGCAGTTTTCCTTGCTGCTGCTCCCCTCCTTCTCTTCCCCCAGAATTTCAAGGAGAGAAAATGAGTGCATCATAGCAGGGAAATTTGAGAATTACCTTCATGGATTGGGAATTACCCTCTTTTTATCTGGCCTTTTCCTGCTGGATCTATGAGGGCAAATAAGTTACATCTGTTATCTTTTAGACATAGAAACCAACCATTAAGTGAGAAGGGAATTTTGCGATTAGATGAGAATGAAAAAATAAAAATTAAAACACAAATGACAAAGCAAGTCTTCTGGTTATGAAAGAATAATCTTTTGAAATTAAAACAAGTACCACCTGTGTGCAGCTGGCACAGAGAGATAACCCCATGCTGCACTACTCTTGTACTGGATGCATCTTATACTGAAGGAAAGGTCTGAAATACAGGGTGCAAGGGATTAACAAAAATATCAGCCTGGGACATGCTTCCTACCTGCTGCTGTAGGACTGATGTCAAAGTAGCACTAGAAGGACACCTTCCTGGTCATCCTCTAGCTTTACATGCAGGGAAATAATAACAGAAAATAATGATTTTTCCTTGGTTCTGGAGAAGGCCTGTTGAAAAGTGGAATGGGATGTTGGGAGTATCCTGAGCCAGCAAAACTGTACGGAAGTGCAGTGACCCACTAGAAGCTGGCAACTTTCACAAGAGTAGCTGAGGAGTCGTGGGTGCATCAGGAGTCATGACAGCCACCTTCACTGCTACAAAAGACAACTCTGGGGAGTGAAAGGGCACCTCTTTGAAGATGGAGTGTTCCACTGGTTGAGTGGAGAGACTTGAATTCCACATAACCCATCAACTGGGCATGTTCTGTGACCTCCTGCACAGGTTGAGGGCACTCATCCTACCTGAATGCCAAAGCAGAATGGTGGGCAGTTGTTTGAGAGCAAATGCTGCTGCTCTGACTGGGAGACCTGCAATATCTGCCATGGGGGTGTCTGATGCCTTCACCCAAATGGAGCTGCTGAGGGAAGAGACTGCAGCACAGACCTCAGACTGCAGGAAGACACTTCTCCTGGGCGAGGGACAGACCTGCCCGCAGATGGTGTGAAGATGTGCCCAGATGTAGAACCTCCATCAGCAGGTGGCTGAGCTGCAGGAGGTGGTGAAAAGGCTACATACTATCAGGGAGGCTAAGAAAGGGTTAGAAAGCTGGTTCCAAGCGCAGTCTGCAGTGGACATGCTACCTGCAGCCAAGCAGCCAGAAACTCTCCTGATGGCACACACAGAAGGGAGGGAGATCAGTGTGGGAGAATGGAAAGTTATAAGGGCAAGGACCTGCAGAAGGAAGAGACTTCCTCCAAACCTGATGTGCTCTTGCAGAACCACTTCGCTGTTTTACAGGCTGAAGAGGATTAAAAGCTCCCATGTGGAGTACTGGGTCTGTGTCTGAGGTCCCCAACATTAGAAATATGTAGGTGTGTTGAAGTGAGTCCAGAGGAGGCCACAAAGATGATCTCAAGGCTGGAGCATCTCTGCCACGGGGAAAGACAGAGAGTTGGGGTTGTTCATCCTGGAGATGAGAACGCTCTGGAAAGACCTTCCATCACCTTCCAGTACCTAAAGTGGCCTACAAGAGAGCTGGATGGTGCTTTGAGCAACCTGGTCCATTGCACGGGGGTTGGAATGAGATATTTAAAGTCCCTTCCAAGCAAATTGTTCTGTGATTGACCTGGAGCTGGTCTATGGAGTGAGGACAGGGTTGATGTCAGGGGCTGGGGACAATGCTGGGGAAAACTGGGAGATGCAGCATTGCTTGCTGCCACAGAGGAGGTGGAAGTTTTGGGGCATTGCTGGCCCTGGCAGGTGGCTGAGGTGTCCCCCGGCTGGCAAATGCAGCCCCTCTGGGGATGGCACAGACTCAGCTGGTGCCAGTGCCACACATCCCCAGGGAGCCCAGTTAGCCCTTGCCCAGGAGAACTGCCTGGCTGGTGAGACTGGAACACCAATAAAGACACATACCCTCTCAAAATCCAAGTTCTTGCAGAAAGGAGTCTTTTGGGATAAAGGAGGATCTAATGGGTTACTTGCAGCTGTTTGTCAGAGCATCCCTTTGTGTTTGCTGACCTGTGCAGTGCCAGACAAGGGCCACGAGGACCATGGTGGGGACATGAGCAGGCCTTGAGAATGGGATCTCCTCTGAAAAATGGTCAGCCCCTGCTGCTGCTGCTCTCCTCTTATTCCCCCAGAGATTCAAGGAGAGAAAATGAGCGCATCATTTCAGAGAAATTATGGCAGGATTGCCCAGTTTTGTTGAGCTGGAGAGATCAAGGAAACCACTGAAGGAAAAGTCCTGGCCACAGATCTGCAACTTTCAGATTCCATTTCAGTGTCTGATAAGGACACTGCTGCTGCTGCAGTGACCTGCTGGCTAAGGCTGGGGCATGAAGTTCCCTAACCAGAGCCCTGAGGAAAAACAGAACAAGGCCAGATAAAGGAAAAAAAAAAAAGAGGAAGTAACAAGTTTTGTGGCTTGCTTTCTGAGTGTTCACTGGTGGGGGTGTTTAGAAATTGATTGTATCATACTTTTGTCACACAAACACTGTCTGGGTTCAAGAAGCATTTGAGCAATGCTCGCTGGCACATGGTGTGACTCTTGGGACTGTCCTGTGCAGGGCCAGGAGTTGGACTTTGATGATCATTGTGGGTCCCTTCAAACTCAGGATATTCTGTGATTTTATGATTCTATGATGCCCTTTGGGATTGGAAATGCTTCCATTTTCCAGCCGTGCTACTATCTTCTTGAGATTTCATCTGCAATGCTGCAATGAGCTGATCTTGGTGGGTGCCTGCAGAATTCTCTCTTCCCTCCAACTCTTATAATGCACTATCTCCTCCCCAATACTGCAGTTTGGGGTTTTTTTTTGGGGGTGCTAACTTATAAGAGAAAGTCTAAACTGGATGAAGGTATCCTCCTTGGGAAGAAGTGGCCAAGTAGTAATTGCAAAAACTCAACTGCCAAGAGGCTGCAGATCACGGCCAAAGTGAAAATCCTGAGAGTTGTGGTGCATTGCGAGACCCAGTAACTGGATGAGGTGCCCCTCAGCTGGCAGATGCAGCCCCTCTGGGAATGATACAGAGGCAGCTGGTGTAAGTGCCACACATCTCCAGGGAGCCCAGTTAGCCCTTGCTCATCACTGCTGGTGGGATGCCCAGCTGGTGAGACCAGACCACTGATAGAATCACATACCCTCTCAAAATACCTAATTTCTTCAGAAAAGAGCCTTTTTGGATAAATGAAGATCTGGTGGGTTACTTGCAGCTGTTGGCCAGAGCATCTCAGCAGGGTTGCTGGCCTGTGTGCTGCTAGATGTGGGGTGACTCCCCAGCCTCACCTGTGCCACCTGCTTTGGCTCCTGCTGGATACTGGGAAAGAGGAAGTCACAGATTCCCTCCAGCTCAGTCTGCTGGCCTGGTACTACAAGAGGGGAAAAGAGGGTATGTGCCAGGGGCTGTTGGCAGTGCAGGGCTGGGGGCTCAACCTGTCAGCTCTGGGGACTTACCAGTCCATTCTTGTGGATACTGAGGCTGTCATGCTGGCACAGCTGCTCAATGACCTTGGGTCACATTCAACACACTGGCACAGCCTGCACAGTGCTGGGGGACAGCAGCACCCCTTAGAACCATGCCGAGGTGCCAGTGAGGGTAACACCTGGAGCAGGTTGAGGGATTGGCCCGTGCACCTTCCCACAGTGCAGGGGCCTTTGCTTGCACAGCTGGGCGCCAGCTAAAATCCACTCTGGCAAGTGCCTTGGGAATGTTCTGTACTCCCCTTCCTCCATGGGACCTGATGCTTCATTTTGCATCAGGTGCAGAGGGGAGAGGTACACAGGAGGGTCCTGCCTCCTCCACTGGCAACACTGTAGGACCACCCCCTCCCAGCCCTCCTCATGGATTTGAGGATCCCATCAATGGACACGGGGCTGTCTCCTGGAGAGGGAGAGCATATCTGGCTACTGGGAGGACTCAGCAATGCTGGGATCACATAAATGGGCCTCAGATGGGGAAACTGAAAGAAAACGAGTACATTGTAATAGGGAAATTGTCAGGATTTCCCACTTTTCCTGAGCTGCTGGAGGCAAAGAAACCACAGAAGGGGAACGATCAGCCACAGTGTTGTGACGTTCAGATTCCATTTGGTTCCTGGCATGAACTGTCCAGAGCCTAAACCTGCCAAAAGCCAGGCTGGGACATGCTGCTCCATAACAAGAGCCGGAAAATCAGGACAAGGCTGAAAAAAGGGGAAAAAAAGGACAAAGTAGCAAGTTTGCCTATCACTACACCCCCTGGTTAAGAGTCTCTTTCCAGCTTGCTTGTAGGCCCTCTTTAGGTACTGGAAGGCTACTCTAAGGTCTCCCCAGAACCTTCTCTTCTCCAGGCTCAACAGCCCTAACTCTCAGCCTGATTTGTAGGAGAGATGCTCCAGCCCTCTGAGCATCCTCATGGAGCCCTCTGAACCTGTTTGAGCAGAGCCATGAATTTCTTCTGCTGGAAGCTCCAGAGGTGAACACATTCCTTCAGGTGGGGTCTCACAAGAGCCAAATACTTGGAGAGAATCACCTTCCTTTATCTGCTGGTTAGTTTTCTTTTGATACAGCCCATGATACAATGGCAGCACTGGTTGCAATTCACTTTGTAGTTGAAAACTGAGAAACAATTGTATCTGCACAATTCTGTCACCTGTTTAGGTCTTTGAGGAATGCAACATATATCATTTTAAGTTCACAAAGTATTAATTTCCCCCTTTGTTCCAAGCACGAATTACATGATCTATGCTTTTATCAAACTTTTATGTAATTATTACCTCTTTTCATCACTCCTTCCCTCTTTTGTTTCAGGGGGTTAGAAGATCCACAAGTAATGCAAGTTCTGCTTTCCCAGTTCTTTGTTCCTACTCCTGCCCTTAAACTTAACCCCAGCTGTAGCTTAACTACAAACTAAACATATCCATTATCCCTCCTCACTGATTTTTAGTTTTGTGGATATGCATAATGCACCAGCGAAATTAAATAATGGATGTTTACATTCTCCAATGCTATTAGAAAGTCTTAATTTGTACTATGGCAAACCTGGATGTACTTGAAAAGATTCCATTAGTATACTTTATGATCAGTGCTCCATTCTGTGGCTTTTGTGGTCTGAGTGTCTGGAATTCTGCTAACTTTCTGCCTAATTAAAAAAACATGGAAAGGTCTTACACATATTTAACAGAACATTAAGCATAGTTTCAGGATCACTATAAAGACTGAAAAATGACAGTAGCTATTAGTATCTGACTAAGACCTGATTCTATCCTTGGTTTTGTAAGTCTGCACTATCTCAACAATATATTTCAATAATAAACTCCTATTTTTTCTAAATGTTTAACTAGAAAACAGCACAAGCCAAAACCTGAGGTAGGTGACCCGTAACTGTTCCAAAATTGATTTAATCTCTCTAATACATTATACCCCTGTATCTGCTGAGAGCATCCAACAGCATACTGGGCAACACATTATGCCCTACTACTCCTCTTTAACCTAACACTAATTGTAAATCACCACTAATCATCTCCTTAATTAGTCTGCCTTGTCTGTCCTGATAAAAATGACATGTACATTTGTCTTTTGCTCTAATTTAAATAAATTTAGGACATCTTATGTGTGGGGGCAAAGAACTGTAAAACTAAATTATCTGGTTGGGGCTTTTTGTTTGGTTATTTATAGGCTGCATTTGAACTCATGCTCCGTTTTAGTTAAGATAGAAGCTACCCTTTGACTGACCTTTTGTATTCATTGAGATAATATAATAAATACATCCTTTGTGCTTACCTAAACCAGACAAGTGTGTCCAAATTATAAATGCAATAATAATTAGCTCTTGGCTTTACTATATATGTGCAGTTATAGTTCCATTCAGAAAGATGCACTACAAAATTCAGTGGAAGTTTTGAGAATATCAAGCAGTTATGAATCTTAAATTTCTTGATTAAGATTATTTTTCAGGCATCTGTTATATCCGTGCTTTAACTATGCTTTTCCTCATTTAGAAGAAGATTAATCTAGATCCCAGCACTATTTAGTGTTTTAGTCAATTATCATAGCAGGTATCTTGGATAGGTCCTCAATCAAAGACTGACTTTTCCTTCCCTGTCCATTTGGAAGAGATGCAATAGTATAATGCCTTTCTACAGAATGAAGTAGCAAACAAAACAAAAAAAATAAACTAAAGTACTAATTCAAAAGTTCCCCCAATTACATGTTTCTATACAGTTCTGCTCTTTGAAGTCTGGCATTTTCTGCTATTTGGATTTTGGAGTGGTTTTATTTTAACAGCTGGTCTTATATCTGTAACAACCTCACAACTTTGTCATTATTAAATATTGCAGGATAAGAATAGAAAAATATATGAATGTGTCTCCAAATAGTTCAGGTTTGCTTCATTTAAGATACCACAATACCTTTTCATACTAATATCAGTCCTGGTATATTGCCTGTTTTTGACAGTGGGTAAATAACACCATTTTGGTGGTAACCAGTCTAGATTGCACCCTCCTGAACACCTTGAGTTCTTCCCTGGATTAAATAGTAGAATTTAGCCAAGGTTGATCTAAGATAACTGGAGATCCTCCATCCATGGGTTGAAATCAACTGTCTTGTGCTGAAAGGGAGTATAGAGGCTATCTAAATGACAAGATTTGGTCCTAAAAATGTGTAATAAATGGGATGGGAATGAAAAACTGTTTTAAAAGCATCTGTCTATCCCATTTGAATGGCGATTGCAAAGCAAAGCTTCCTGCAGTACTTATCATAGCAGTGAGCTACAATCTGATCTTAAGGAGAGCCACAAATGTACCTTAACACTGTACAAGCCTACTGGCTCCACTTTCATCTGCAGGTTTTTTTTTTTTATATATATTTTGGAGTAGGTATTAATAGTTGAAAGTCTCTTTGGCTCTATAAAGATCCAGGTCCTTGCTTGCAAACCCTCTTGTGTTATTGTTAGGAACTTATAGCACAGGAGTCTTCCAAATGAAGACGTCTTTGGAGATGCCTGATTGTCTTTGCTTGGTTGGTAACACAAAATATTCTTGGTGTCTACTGTCCACCTCTCAGTATGGTTTTGTAAACATTGTGGGAACCTTCTTTTAAATCTTTTAATTTCTTTTAGAAACAGGAGAGAAAGCATCATTTTGGATCTTATACCTTGATTTTTTTACAGAGATATATAGTTCTTATATCCTAATTCACCTTAATTTAAAGAGAATTTATCCATATGTACTTTAAGTTTTCCAGGACAAGACAAGTCAGAGATATGTATCTGGACTGGGCTGAACTCTCTCATCAAAGACACAATCCTGTTTGTCAAGGGATTAAGCCTGTTCCTTCACTGTGTACTGTTCTGGAAATCTCAGACCAAGGTCGGAGGCAGCTTTTGTACCTCAATTTTGACTACTTCAGCAGGGCTAACAGGACCTGGATTCCTCTGATATTCCCTTAAGGCATCTGCAATAGCTCACTGGGATGGAAAGTCACAGTTGTCTTAAAAGTACTTTACACGCTCATTCCTCAAATGGCCCAGGGGCTTGCAGCTGTACCTGAGACATCACTGTAAACCTGCCTTCCCTGTGCAAACTGCATTTTCAGCTCACAGAAGCAGACTTCTTCACAGCTTCTGTCTCCATGATTCTCTGCAGGGGTGACTCTCACTTCCCTGTCCAAGCAAACCCAGAGAGAATGTGTCCTTTTCCAGCACTGGAAGTTTTAGGTCTGCTTTGTTCCGGGTCTGAATCAGGAAAACTACTCAGTTGTAGTGGGGTTGGGAATTTTTTTTTTTTTGGTGCTTTTAAATTAAGCTATGTAACTGTTTTCTTTTTCTGAAATAGCTCCTTTATTTTCCTCAGAGTTAATTCTGTGCATTCAAGCACAAAGTTAAACAATGTCAAACTGAAGAAAATGAATTGCATAACATGCCAAAACGATGAGCTGGGGAAATGTTTGTTATTACATTTCCTCCTTACCTGTGTCCTTAATGTGAATTACTGGAATGTCAAAGGCAACTAATCAGCTTGGGATTTATTTTAAAATATATATTCTCATATAGAGGATCCTTTCTTCCATGAACTTAATTTTAGTGAAACAAAAAAGCAAGTGTTGATATAATATTATTGCAAAACATCTCTCTAGAGTAGTTAATTCTCAGAAGTGGTAGGAGCATTCTGTTGCCATTATCCTCCTGAAATTACTTCCTTAGCTAAATTGTTTAGGGCTGATGCTGAAGATAAGTGTGTGAAAACCAACTTATGAATCCTGCCCTTTCAGAAATGATCTTTGTGGCTGACTAAAGTGAAACATGACTTGTTTTGAGAAACAAAGAATTCACTGGCATTCTTGATTGTTTGCTTTGGTGCTCCTGACTACAGCTCTAGATGACTTCTAGCTGCAGTGGTGAATCCAGCTTTCTGTTCCATCTAATTCCCAACATGGGCTTTTATAGGCTCGTTGTTTCTTCATAAATGTGTGTGGGATAAAGATTTTGTAGGTGAATATTGACTTGTTTCAATGAGGCAAAGTTTAGGTACTGAATAAGTTCAAGATTTGAAATGGGCATTCACTGAGCACTCAAGCACTCAGAATACCAGAAACTGTCTTTGTTTTATAATAATCCATGAACTTTACTGTTGTGAGACTATTCGCATTTGTAATAGTAAGTATATAGGTAATTTTTGAATAGAATTTGAGCTGTAGGTTATTAGTATAAAATAAACAATGAATGTGAAGTAAACAAATGAATTGCTGGCAGGTCTCACCTGCCTGTGCAATGCTGCTCCTCTTTGAGATGAAGCCCATCAGTATAATGCATGGTAGGGTCTAGTTCAATAAAAAATGCCAGACCAGTTCAATGAAACAGAACCTGAAAGAACAGAAAGGATCCTGAAAAATGTCTTCCCATGCCCTTGAATACAATATATTAAGTGCTGTATTTTTGTCTCAGAAAACTATTCTAGATAATTAATTGTAACTCTGTTCCTCCTGAATCAAATTCCTTCCTGGAATTTAATAGTGCAGTGTAGATGCAAACCTGATAGATCTGCTCCTTTACATCAGTTTTCTGTCAGAGTAACTATGTCCTTTTTGTCAGGAATTTAGTTAAGAACTCGTTCAAAGGATAGCTGCAATTTAACTTGATCCTGTTTCTCCTCGAAAACGTATTACAGCAATCCTGATGGCTTCTACGCTGCCGATTGTCACTGTGAGCTGTGACAGTAGGAAGTTTTCTGTACTGAGCAAATGTTATTTTGTGTTCATCTTTGGCTGTGCTGCCAACTTGAATCATTTCTGCCTCTTGCTTCTCTGCCTCTCTTGGTTCTTCATCCTCTTCCCATCCAATTTGGGTTATATTGTTATTTGCCGTACCTTCATGAGCTCTCTTCATTTTTTTTGTTTAGTGTTGACATCACAACTTTCTAAGTATACATTCATAATACATACATTATTTTCCTCCCATTCCTCCTCCTTTCAAACTTTACCAAGCCATACCCATACCTTTCAAAACTCCTGGCTCTCTTTTCCTAGATGCTCAAGGAAGAGTTGTATGTTGAAGTTCTGCATTATTGAGATGTAGCTCAGTATCTTTTTTTATATCTGTTGAGACATACAGAAAACTTATTATTTTCTGGCGTGTTTGTTATCAGAACTCTTGAGAGAAGCAGCAGTATTTTTCAAGTTACTGATACATGGTGAATTGAATGTTTGGTGAGCAGCCTTCAGTGGTGTCTTGGCATTTTAGAATATTACAAGCTCTGTCATGAACACTTGAGAATTTAAAAGGAGTGATTTTCATTCTCATTACTGTTCATGAAGTTTCAGCTGTTCAGGCAGAAGGGTCATTGGAGCTGTAGAAAATGAAGCCAAATAAGCAGATGGAATCTTCTAGTCCAGCTGAAAGAACTGCTCTTCCCATGGAAGGTTCAAAGAGAGGATTTTGGAAGTAGAAAAAAATTCTACATCACCTGCTATGTCTGAGATCTTAGTGCTTCCTAGTGAGCATCACAGAGAATTCTTCAAGGAGGCAGAGACCACTGTTGAATTAGCAGGACTTCACTGATTTCTGGGTATTTCATTATCCTTATGTGCTATGAGGCATTCAAATATATAAAGCCATGGCTGAACCTCTGCTCAAGGGTAATAAACCCAAAAGGACAATAATTGTAGAGGGAGATGAAGTCCCACCATTCTCAAAAATGAGAGCAATTCTCATAGTTTTATTGCAACAGCCTGAAAAATAACTTATGGCCCAGAGGAAAAGACTTGCTCCTTGCCTGAAGCAGGGACTATTCAGGTGCTGTGAAGAAGTGCAGGTGGGGGTTTACAACAGAACAAGTACTGAGCTTACAAATATAAGCTAAATGGTGAGTGTGAGCTATAGGAGGGATGATGTACTGACTTTCTTGGCTATACCTTGGGTCAAAAAGCAAGAAGAGAGGTAGAAAAGCCTGCACTAGCTGGTGGCATCCTGTTGTCCCCAGTTTTTCAGTTGGATTCTGTTGCTTCTGCAAGATAGACTACCAATAAAAAAAGAAATCAGTGTAATTGTCAAGAAAATTATTTTCTGGGGTAAAGTGGTTACATGAAAAGAATGATTCTGGATAGTGTTAAATGTGGCACAACTAATATTGAGCACTACAGACGAGAAGTTTGCCAGCCAAAAATATAGATAAATGGAAGTCTAAATATGAGGCACTTAATAATTTCTCATTTGTTTGTTTTTCCTAGATAGGATCCAAAATAAAAAATGAGCAGAAAAGATGGAAAAATAAAATGAACAACTAAAACATTGCTGCACTTGGGAGTGAGTAGCAAGATCCAAATGTGGCTGTTCGTTGCCACGGGGTTAGGAAGAAGGTACATAAAAGGAAATGGAGGATGTCTCCAGGGTTCCCAGGAGAAATCTGAATGTCCCTCTTCACCTGTGCTACAGGACATGTTGCTAAAGGTGTGGCCAGGGCACATCCATAACACTGCAATGAAGTTTGAGCTGGAAAAATGCTGGGTTTTTGTACCTCCATGTGGAAGACACAGGTGATCTGCCCAACTAGACCAAATGCTAGCAAGCCTGTATCTCTGAATATATATTACACAGAATTAATGAGCAAGTGAGCTGCAATTACTGCCACCTTGTTGATAAAACCTTTTCAAACATTCTCCTTCCTTCAAGGCTGCAGTTCTGTATGCTTGGTCTATACAAAATGTTCTTGGAAGGGAAGCATGGGTAAAAATCCATTTCAGATATTTCCAAGAGATTCAGAGTTATTCCTTATCCTACCCCTTCCTCTCTGTATGTACCCAGGTGAGTACATTTTAGTCCTCATTTTTCATCACATTGTATAGACCCTTCTGGAACTTAATGCTAAGCTGATACTTTTTCTCTTGAGATGATAATTAAAATTAATTGTTCAGAAATTGAACAGCAAGTAAAATTTGCTGTCAATACTTATCTGAAACAAAAGTGGTTTTCTTTTAAAAATTCTAATAAAAATAAAAATTTTATTTTATTTTAATCAGAACAAAATTGTGTTGCGGAGTGTGCATTGTTAGCTGCATTTCGGTGCATTGAAAAAGTATGGCTATGGCCAAGGAAGTTAGCTGTGGCCCAGGATTCCTACTCATCCTCTGTTTTGACCTGTATGTTTTCCAGAAAAAAACTTATAATATTTTTGAGTATTTTGAGTACAGATATACCACCTGGTTGTTTACAACTGGTTTATTCAACTTAATTGGGGAGCACAAAAATCCAGTGTCAAAAATACTGAAACATATGTATAAATTTAAGTCAGACTTGATTAAAGACACAGATGTGGTCTTGTAGTTGATTCTGACCTATTAAAGTTCTTGGAGGACTTCCTTCTTATAACTGGACCCTAAAGATAACATAAATCAATTCTGGATAGTGGGTGTTTGCCACTGTCTTGCCACATTTTTATAATTAGAGTTAGTGATAAGATTTGACTTTTTCTTTTGTTGTATCAGGGGTATTGATCACATGAGATTATTTCTGTTTCATGCCTCAGAAAAGCCACAGGGGTTGAACATGCATAGTCATAGTGAAAAGTTTAAGATTCCATCGTGGTAATTACTTTTAGTACTCTGTTTGCATTTGTTGCAGAACTAAGAGTGTCAGAAAAAGACCATTTGTGAGAAGGAAAGGCAAATCATTCTTGTACTGCATAGCTGGCAACCAGAAAAGAAAGCCTCTTCTTATTTCTTCAGCCTTGACAGCTGGACAGAAAAGCGGAGTCATATTACCTGAATATTGAGAGGTGAAATATATTGGGTCAAGCACATTCCATGGAATNAACCCCAAACCAAAACCACTACATATGTAAAGTGCAGCTCATCTTCACAGAAACTTTAACTTGATTTTTAACAACATTTTAACATAATGGTGGGTTGGGAATTTTGCTTTAGGCTACATTTATCCTGCCTTTTATATAAATTCTTTATTCCGACAGTTTTCTCTGAGGTGTGTGACAGATTGACACTTGAGAGGTTTTTATCTCCAGGTATTCTACCCATGAAAACGTTGTGAATGTGTTGGTTAAGCTGTACTGCTTTGGCTGAGTTATGGGGATTTCGGAGAGAACTTTATGTATTCGAGAGTGGGATGATCTCTTCTGCTGTGCACATCAATTTTGTAGCCTGGGAGCTTGGGCTTTGCCATGAGGAGCTGCGTGTCAGTGCTCGTGCTACATTGTAGTCTCTGTTATTGCTGTGTGTGTCTGTAAACTCTTACATTGTATTTGCTGAGTTGCTCAGGACTTGTTCCAAAAGACTTTTAACTCAGAGAACATCAGTTTATTTACATGGGTTTGGGTAAGGTCTAGAAGGCCCATGCCCCAGTGGAGGTATAGAGGATTGTGTCTTACTCTGAAAGTGAGTGGGTTCTACTTTTGGACTATTAGAAAAGGCAGTAAATCTACAGAAGGAGACTGATCAATTGATGATGGACAGAAAGAAGTGCTGTCACTATTAAACATCACCACTGAAGATGAATGCAGATAATAATAATTCCTGATGTGAATAGCATCATCAGGAAAAATGTAAGAAGCCAGAGGGACTGGCAGCATGTCTACTGCTTACTTTTTCTGCTCAGCTGCTATGCCTTAAGATGCCAAAACCAGCTCTGGATGTAGGTTTTGAAGGGGTTTGGAGGCGAATCTCTTAGTTGTCAGTTCCTTTCTGAAAGAGTGCCTGGTGTATCTGAGGCTATGCATGAGAAACAAACAAACAAACCAACAAGCAAGCAAACAAATCAAGGGGAACCCTTGTAAGATTTGTTTCTTTGGAATAGTCTTTGGCCACAGGAGGGCAATACTGTTCTATAATAAATTTGGCAACCGTTATTCACTGAAAGTCTGGGTGTCAACAGGTACCTCAAGGGGGGAATAGGATTGATCATGGTTAACAGTGATGAAAGTCATATTGATCAAGAAGTGGATTTACACTTTTAGCTATGTTCTCCCAATCCTTTCCAGAAGAGTAGAATGCAGCACAGAGAGCTGTGATGACATCTGAGAAACTACTGCTTCCCCATCCCTGGCTGAGACCAATACTGGTTGATGCCATCCTCCCTTCCACCGTCTCAGCTGGAGCCAGAACCAGGAGCTGGCACAAGCAATACAAGAGTGAGTGTGTTTTCCCCGGTGGCTGAGGACCTGTTCTTCTTTACTGGAATCCAGGCATAGGAGCAGGAGTCCTAACTTATTAGGTTATTGATTTGTGCCTTTGCTCTTTGTTGATTCAGGTCCTTGCTCTTAGCTGGTCAGATAAATCTTATTAGTTAGAAGATTCTCCAGAGAAACAGGTGTTGTGGGTTTTAAATCCCCAAGGCAGATGAGAGAGCTGACGGTGTCTTTTGTGGCTCTTAGAAGAATAGGAGATATGGCTGTTTGGTCTTATGGGAGAAAATGGAAACTCCACTGTGTGCTCTATGAAGATTAATCTGCTAGGAGTCCTTTGAGACTGGTGGATTTAAGCTTTAATGGGAGAGGGATACTTGGTTTACAAAAGCTAAGAATTTAGTTTGAAAATGGTGTTTGGCACAGTTAGAAATGTGAGTACATTTGAGTACTTAATATATCACTTAACATACTTCAAGTACTTAAACATTAATATGAAAGTAATTTGTGCAGTCTCGGTATCTCTTGACTTTAGAGACAGCTGTTCTCTCACAAACTAATAGAGAACAGAAAGCTTTCTAAGGACTGGCTCTCTCATCAGTGCTATTAACACGGCAGGAATAATCTTCAAGAAAAATTGAAATCATATTAAAAGTTAGAAAAGCGTATTTATGAAGACTAGATTGCTGGTTTCCAAGCTAACTTTTTAGGTCAGCTGGAAATGAAAATGTTTCAGATAACACGTTACTGAGCTGCTACTCTTTTAGCTTCTGTTTCCAAACAAAGGCTCAAAGAGGTCCCCTTCTGAAAGACAAGTATTCCAAGGGGTGTTTTTCAGTTTATAGTTTGCACATTGCTTCTGATGGGTCTGCTAACGCCAAGACTCAGGTCTTTAGCTGTTCTTTATAAGGTGCTAAACTTCCACGGAATGTATTTAAGGGAAGAGAGAACATTGACATCGGGTTTGTCTTAAATGTCAATTTATTTATTTTATGCTTTACCTTTTAATGTGTACTTTTGGTTTTGTAATTAAGAAATTAGTATTTTAATTTGCAGGAATAAATTTTATGGCTTTTAAGTCTGTCTAAGGTGAAATGAAAGAAATCTGACAGTTTCAAGGTGCTTGACTTGGCAAGGAGACCAAGAACCCAGGGAAAATGACAAGTCCTTTGCAGGGCTTGTGGCCCAAACTGGCAATTATCATCTTCCAAACCATCGGAATAATTCTGGGAGCTGGTATCCTCAAGTGCTCAGAAAGGAGAGGAGTTCCTTCTGGTCAATGACAGCCAAAGTGTGTTTGTCAAAGGGTGGGCAGTGATGATACAAACCATGATGTGATGAAGTTTTTCCAGCTGTCTAAATTTTTCTTCTTTGTTTTTTTTGGTCTTTTTTGGGGGGGTGGGGGGTGGGGCGGGGAAGGGAAATGTACATTTTGCAATTAGACACTTATTTTTTCCCTACTCTTTGCCACGCATGCAGTGTATTCCTAAATAGATCTGCAAATATTTTCTGTCACAAGAAGTTGCTCGGGAGAAGTCATGAGCAATCAAATGTCAACTGAATGTCAGAGAAATGGCCCTTATAATGAAATCTATGAAGGTGTCCAATAACCTCATGCAGAAGGCAGAATAAACTTGCTTTGTGACCTTTAGGACAAATCAGACAAAACAATAAAACACACAGAAAGTGCATGGGGTTGAAGCAGATGGCCAAATGTAGGTAGAAGTTTTCTGCTTTATTGTTTTTTATGTTTTTCTTCTGCTTTTTAAACAATTTACAATTATTATTACTTCAAATACTTATTTTTGTCCCCCTTTTGAGTGCTAGGAGGCAAACCTGGGTTTTTTTTTTCTTCTAATTCTTTCTCTTTAATATAATCAGTCTGTTTTTCCGGTTAATCATGGAAATATTTGCTGTTTATTCACTTACTTAGAGGCTAGAAGAGACCACTAGAATTGTCTCATCCGACCTCTTGTACAAGCCAGACCAAGGAATTGAACTCCATAATTCCAGCATAAATTCTTCTTGAGATTAGAAACAGCTTTTAGAATGACACTGCATTTTGTTTCAAGACTTCCAGTGACAAAAACCTCACTATATTATTCGGTATTCGATATCCCTAATTACCTTCACTTAAAAATTGCATCTTCTGTCTCACCTGGATATGATTAGCGTCAGCTGGCTGCTGTGGGATCTGGATATGTCTGGTTAGTTGCTCTTGAGAGAGTATCTGACAGGAATGGCAAAGAAGAGCTTGTCTTTTTCTTCCTGGACCCTGATGCCTGTGGCAGTCTAGCTGAACTATCCACAAATATTTTTGGTTTAAGATTGGAAAATTGTGCATGCCAGCATTTTGAAAGTCTGTGTTTTGAAGGTAGGTGGGACAGAAGAATTAGTTTTCAAAAAGGTTCAGATGTCCCTCTCTCAGCAACAATATAGAATCATACTTCCAAGCACTTAAGTTAGAATATTTAAAGTTAGGCTTGTGATTACCCAGGGCCCCAGAGGATGCTCTCTTAATATTTCATAGTGTCCACGGTATATTCTTCTGAGAGGTTTAATTTTGCTCCCTTCTTCTTTAGTAGCCCTTTTGGCTACATTTGGAGAACTGTTTGAAGGAAGTGTAGTTCCGAAAAGAATGGATTGACTTTCATTGAAGAACTTGTTAATAAAGGAAAGAAAGGTTTATACCTCAGTTAGGTGTAGTTTTCCTGCTTCTGACAGATGAATTCCTAGCTGGAGAGTGGTAGGTGATTGCTTGCACTTGTAGATGAGAAAATAGTTGTATTGATATAAGTCAAGGATATTTAAAGTCTCTAATAATCGATTACATAAGCTAAAATCATCATAGCCTCAGTCTGCAGAGGTACTGTGTACCATTTGTACCGTTTGTTTAGGCTATTGTTCTTAGTGAATCATTCTTTTTTTTTTCCTCCCCAGAGTTTTGTTGTCGTTGTTTGCTTTTGTTTTATGCTTCCACCTCATTTGGTGATGAACAAGCACACTGTGTGTGGGACTGTTTCCAAGCTCCAGAGACGTGGTAGCGCTTTGTCACTTTTCACTTACATGCGCCACAGTGACATTCAATCTGGAGAAAAGTATTATTCCTAAACACCAGAACACACGAATTACAGATATTTATTGTTACAAAGAAGAGTGTATTTTAGTGAGCCAGCTGTTCAGCACAACATATCAACTTAAGAGACCAGAGGTTTTCGTGGTTAGCACATGATGGAGTTGCATGATTTTTTATTTTACTCAGCTTTCTGCTGAGAACTGCTGATATATTACGGTAAAAGCCTCTCATGTCTTCTATTCAGTCTTTAACAGGATGCTTAAATCAGTGTAATACAAATCAACGGATTCATGTTCTGCTCTTTGATCACACCCACTCTTTCTCCTTTTTTTTTTTTTTTTTTAAAGGTCTTTCTTTTAAAAAAATGCTGACAGGAAGCTCCAATGCTGTAGAGACACACAAGCCTGTACTCTTTTGCAGCTGATTTTTTTTCAGGTGTTGCTATCATCACCAGATGTAGCTAATGGATTCAACACCATGTCAAAGGCTGATCCGTGATGATGTATTGCAATAAGAAGTGCTTATTTCTGTTTGTTAGTTACCTATTCCAGGAAAAGAAAAAAAAATCAGCTTAAGTTTTTAAACCTATTATGTGGTATTCCAAAAGGTCAAGTTGCTCTTCTTTTAAAATACAATTTAATTGAAAATGGACAGTAGCCTGGATCTTCTTCAGGCGTAATGAAGTAGGCTATTGATATGCACCATGTGCCCCTGATTAAAATCAGAAGGCTAGGAATGTTCAGCCAATTAGGCAATTTGTAAGACATTGGTTCAATTAGTTTGGGACCATGCAGAAGCAGGTACATGGAAAGATACTTTATGTGTTTCTCGTAAGCAAAAAAACCCCAGACTACAAAGTGCTGGATTATGTCCAGGCTAATAAAGCCAATTTATTGTTTGAACTCTCTTGTTGCACTTTATCTCCTAGAAAGATTTTTCTGTAGTAGAAATTTACAGTATAGTTAAATAAAACAGTAGGGGAACACAGAGTAATTTTTCTATGAAGCAAAATACCTATTCACTGACATTAAGATTTTACAAGGAACACTCTCAGAACGTGGACTGAAAATGGCAATCCAAAGACATTTGTGAAGTTCCTTGTATGAGTTTATCCCTAAAATTCATTTACTTGTAGCTGTACTGTGATACAGACAATCTGGAGAAAATCAGAATGTTTGAAGCTGTGAGAGTTGCGTATGTGGGGAGAACACAAAGTCCTCCCAGCACAAAAGACTTAAGAGGGGGTCTGCATCATCTCCAATGGTCATGTTTGGCTTCATTGACACCTGAACTACTGCTTTGAGATATTAATGCAGAGACCAGAAACCAAGAATATAGTTTAACATCTGGAAAAATCCTCTTATTTTGTATCATGAATGTAGCAGCTTCTGTCCACCTCATTTTACAAACCCATCTAAGAACAGGTGTTGTTGCCTAATTCCCTTGTTAAAAGAATGATATTTGAAAAAGTACAGGTGTGGTTTTCATGATTAATGGACTTTTGGATCATATTAAGCAGGAAAATATTCACTGTGGAAGATGCTTAGAGCCACAGACAAATAACTCCATGTATTTCAAGTTTCAGTGTTGCCTTCCTGGTTTATCAGCTTGTACAGACCCTTTTGAAGTACAAAGACACATCTAGGGATCAGTATTTTGCAAGAATATGCTTGATTATGAATCTATACAAAATACAGAAAAATCTTTCAGTATGTTTGAAACATCAAAATTATCTTTTTAATAGATGCTTTTTATTATATAAAAAGGAAATGTTTAATTATCTCTAGTCTTGGAGGCATGTGGGATGTTCATCATGTTTGCCCAGTTAGTTAGAGCTGCAGTTGTTTCTAAACCGAAGAAAATATTGACACTGGCAAGGAAAGATGCAATTCAGTCTCCCCCCTGAAAAAGAAACACCACGTTGTAGAGGCTTTGACTGAAAGTTAAACCTTTGTGTAGTTTGCTTATCTGGTGTTATACATGCTTCACATCTTCTGAGTGTCTGAAAAACAGGTTGATTTAATCACAGACTTAGGGGCTTTATTCACATGAGCAAGGGAATTAAAGTTCAGCTACTTTGTTGTGGGCTAATCGTTAATCCCACGGTGGCTGGTACAGGGATGCCTAAGAGGCAGGACTCAATTACTGAAGGTGATGAAGGTTTTTTTGGCTGCCTTGTGCCTATTCATTGCATTTGTGCGGAACAAGGGAGCAACTGAAACAAAAAAGTAGCAACCATGAATCCCTCAGACATTGTATCAGGTCAGAATTACAGTTTGTTTCTTTGCCATCCAAAAATTTTTGGTGGAAACTGTTTCTTATAAGGAATGCAGTTGCACAGTGGAATCTGACAATACCTGTTGGGTATTTGTATTACTAGTAGGGGCAGCAAATATAGGTCCTGGTCCCATCCCAGAAAAGTCATCTGGATTCACTGGCCGTCTGTGAAGAGGATTGTGTGGCTTTACTGCAGCTCACTGCTCTCTGTGAGGGAGTGTACTGCAAGCTGGAGCACATGAGAAAACGCAGTTTCTGAGCAGAACAGAAGCCCTCACTTTGCAAGAGCTGTCCTGGCCTGAGTATGAGCATAGCTTTGAGTTCCTTGTATCACACTTCCACTGTATCTGAATTAACTAAATGCTTGCTAGACCATGACAAATAAGTGTAAGGATGCTGTAATAGCCTAGTACCTCTGGTGTTTCCCTAAGAAAAGTCAGTACTAGACTCTGGTTGTTGAGTGCTCAGGAGAAAATGTTGGGAATGTGCTAGGATCTCCTTTTATCCAACTGAATTCTAATTTATACCTTGAAAAGTGTAGATTTAATAAGAAGGTCTGATGAAGTCCTTAATTTCTAAAAAAGTTTTAATTGAGCTGTGTGTTAAATGTACCCTCATACAGGAATGGGCAAGCAAGACAAATCCCATGTAGCTTTAGGTGGGTACTCTGACAGTGAGACCAATGAGCTAGCAGAGGTTGCATCCTCCTGTGGCTTGGTTTTGTTATTTGACTGGTTTTATGTGAAAGTACCTTCTATGCTGCAAGTGGAAAAGGGAGGGGGCTGTGCTGCACTATGGCCTGAATGAGGCCAAGAGTTGGGACAGGTACTTCCCTTCAGGTGCTTATCAAGACATTGACAGTCCTGGATGTTTTAAGCACCCTCAGGATTAGATGGAAATTGAGCAGAAGTTTGAGGGCCCAGATTTTGGAGGGAGGCATCTCAACCTTTTTATAGGTGCAGTCCCAAGGCAAACATAGGGAATCTGTCCCAAATTTATGAATTGCTACACAGGTTCCTAACTTCAGTCTGGTTTCAGAATCACCATGCCTTCTTTTCATACCATTTCAATGCAAATCACAGTATTTGGTCTCAACAAGCTGTAGTTGTAGTGCTAGCTATGAGACCTTCACCACTCCTTTAAAATGTTCCAGTGTGTTAATCTTATTTTTTGACTGTGTCACCATTATAAACCTGCATTTTCTCTTAGATGATGCCCTTGGCATAACACAAGGATAGTGTATACACTCTGAATCAGCCTTTCTAAATAAATTCTTCCTCAGATCCCTGGAAGTATTGATCTCTACTCTAGTCTTGAGGGGCAAAACCCACTCACTGATTATTGAGTGACTAATATGCATTTCCACACCACCATCATCATCAAGACATTACATTCATGAGGTTTCTCTCCCTGAAGGGGTATGTATCATAACTTTCTTACCTCTACCTGGACATTCTTTCAAGACCTGTCAGGTGTAAGGAAGAAAAGGTGATGCTTGTTCCAGGTACAGACAGTGTTTAATTATAGGTTAAAAGGACAATTTCAAATATATTTAACAATACAAATCCTCATGAGCTGTGCCTGTATCTTCCACACAATTCTAAAAACTTGTAAAAATATCTTATAGCTGGTGAGAGAAATTCACTGTGTAATTTGTCAGTTGTGTCCTATCTCTGGGTAAACACCTCACAAAATATACTCATGAGGTTTTCCTGTTCCCTCTAAAGGCAACTGGGGTTTTTGAAGATGAGTCAGAAATGATCCCTTTACTAAAAAGCTACACAGTAATCCCCAACTCTGATTTGGGTAGTCATTTTTCCTGTAAGTTTGAAGGCTGATTGGATGCTTAGAAAGTACTCAGGTATTAACTTGGCTGATTATTTTTTGTTTTCTGGTCTGTAGGAAGCTAATACTGACCTTTTCTCTTCACCCTTTAAATTTCCAAATGCAAGATTTACATTAAACTGGTTCTTTAACTTGTTCCTTCCTGTTCAGATATCAGATTATACTTTACAAACCTCTTTCTCTTAGCTTTGTGCCATTTACAATTAAAAGCATTTAGAAAGAAATCCCACAGCATCGTTTAATTTACAGAAGCTATGAGGTTCTTATACAAATGCTCTAAGTCAACAGTGTAAATATTAGATTAGATAACAGAAAATTTAGGCATCCTCCTACCCCCCTGCCATATTTTGTTTCCAGTGCCATGTGAGAAGAAAAGAAGAGCCCTGGGCAGGTCTCTGACTTTGAGTGGTTAGGAGAAAGCAGGATGCAAAGCACGCAAACACACAGAATACAAATAGGCACAGCAGTGAACATGCTGATATATGATATGCATTGTTTGGTCTGCTGTTACTGTTTCCCTCTAAGGCACTACAACATTGAGATGCCCTCTTCCAAGTGAGGATCAAATCATAATTTCTTTAATGTTTCACACAGCCAAATGCTTCCAAGTCTATCCATTAAACCAGGAATAAGGAGAAGCACTCACCTCTTGGTGGCAATTTTGCTTGATTGATACACTGATTTTGCAGGTCTTCTTGTGTTTTAACATCTGACCACATCTTTTGCAAAATGAGTGATATTTCTTCAGGACTTGGAGGCCTGGTTCCTTTGGTAGCAAGTACAACACGAGGCTTTTGCTACTTGTTGAGATTTTTTGAGGTCTTTCTGCCTTGCAGATTTTCTGTGTGAGATCAGGGGTTCATACTTCAAGAAACTGTTCTCTTTCTGGCCATCTATTTTTTTTGTGGTGACAGTAACAGCATAATCATCTTTGAAATGTCAACTCTTCTTTCTTCTTGGACAGAAAAATGACCAATAGTGCCACAGTTCATTAGGAAAGACACTCAGATCATATTGCCACATAGGTCTTATTTCCAAAGAAAATCAGTCAAAAATAGATATGATTATGAATATGATTAAAAATGTTGAAGTTACAATTTCTTGTTATGAAACTAGGTCAAAAAACTAATCACTGAAAGTGTATGAAGCTCTGTTATTGCTTCAGAGCATAAATAAATTATACCAATAATAATTACGAAAATATTAAAAACTGGTTTTATTTCCACAAGTACCTATCAAGTATGTATCCTAACTAGATTTGGACTGTTGGTTTATTTTTATATTATTTGCATCTCAGAAGAGTTCAGATTTTTTGTCATTGTCCATAAAATCTTACTTTGTGAATTTGCGTTTGTATTTTGTCTGAAATTTGTATTTTGCTTATTTCCTCACCAAAAATATGCGAGTTCATCACATCTGATTACTTGTGTATTTTCTTTAAATTTTGTATCACCAAGAAGCTTCACTGACATATTTTTTTCCCCCGATGTAATTTTTTAAAAATATTAGCTAATATTGGTTCCAAGGCTGATTCTTTAAAAACTCTAAAAAGTAGGGTTTTGCTGTCCCTGTCAACACTCTAATTCCTTATTTATCTTGGAAAATTTGGCTCCACTTCTGAGTCTCAATTTTAAGGCAATATTATGGGCCTTGCACCATATTCAGTGCTTTACTGAAAGATTAGGTCCATTTTCTATCCTATTGTGAAATTCTTGGGTCTTAACTCTTAATCTCATCCTTATTCTTTATTCTTTAAAAGACACCTGCCACTTACTAAGTGCTTTGTGCTTTATTTTGATTGTAGCGATAAGAGGAAAAAAGTGTGCCTGTGATTATTTACAGAACCTAAAATGTAATTTAAAGGAGAAACTGCAGCTTTCTCTTATAGAAACTCTAAGTTCAATCTACCAGATAATCATGTGTTTAGGGTTATGATAACAGATGCATAGTGTCTATGAGTCAAGCTTATTTTTTTTTGTGTCAGATCCAAAATTATAGCTCTCTTTTGATAATTTGTACTCCAGAGTTTTTCCTCCAGAGGAACAAGGTGAAGGATCAGCATTTGAAAATTAAATACCATGTGGAGAACATGACAATTTGCCTTTCCTGTCTTGGAATTAGAGTTTAATTACAATCAAAGAACCCTTCAACCTAAATTGCAATTGCAGATTTTACAGCCATATCTGAAGGTTCATGTCTTGCAAGTAGTTTCATAGAATGATTTGCACCAGTTTATACTCAGTGTGATAACAATACTTCTCTAAGAAAGAGCTGCAGCAGAGATGATGGGCAATGTTTTTGAAACCCCCAGGTCTTCACTAGTTCTGAATTTGTTTCTCCTTCAGTTTTCAGATATGATATTGCCCCACAGCTGTGCAAGCCTGACAGCAAAACTCTGCCTTTTGCATCAACCACAGATAGAAGAAACTGAAACTGTAGTTCTAAGTAATTATCATAGCAAATGGTGATGATTATCTAGTCAAGCAGGTCACGAGATATGTAAGATCACACAAGAAATCTGTGTGATTCTTCTTTGGACGAAATCATAGTGGGTATCCCAGTAACGATACCAGTCTTCTCTCGAGTGCCCCTCTGAAGAGACAGGACTACTGTGCTGGGACCACTGCAGATGAGTGCTTGACTTGCCACTGCTCAAACAACCACCCATCCCATGCCAGCAAGTCACCCTCAAGGGAAGTCGTCCCCACAACAGTCTGCAATTCCGTGCATTTCCTTGTCTCATATTGTCTCCTTCAGAAAAGCTCTTCTTCCTTCAAGCCCTTGTCTGTGCCCATGTCAAACCGTGGCTTCAAGTGGTAAAAACACATATCCTGGACAGCCTTCAGCAACCCTGAATCATCAACTCTGGAAGGTACTGGGGCTCTGCACATAACTCCAATGAGAGGAAAACTAAGATAATTTCTTCTCCAGTCCTCCATCTTTCCTGTGTGTCTTCTGCCCCTTGTGAAAGCTCTAGGAGACTGGAGACGTCCCAGAGACTCCAGGCTCTCTGCCTTGCTTCTGCTACGGTGGTTGGTGCCGTTGCTGCAGCAATGCCTTTTCTCATGTCCCTCTGTTCCTCTGGCTGCTGGCCACGTACTGGATCACAACTGCGATCCTGCGCAGGGTTGCTTGTGCCCAGCGCTGCAGCGTGTTCAGCGCAGCGTGGCCAAAGCCTCTGGGGCTGTGTGAGGCTACAAACACTAATCCCGTGT
>WBMV01003765.1:10049-23952 GCA_013396655.1 Campylorhamphus procurvoides | reverse complement strand
CCCTTTTCCCCCTTTTCCCCCTTTTCCCCCTTTTCCTCCCCTTTCAAATCCCAGTTTTGGAAGCTTTGGAAAGCTGTTCCTTTCTTTTGTTCCCTTGGTTTTTATCTCCACTTTCTTTTTCCTTTAATTCCCTAAAAACAGCAAATGCTCATCATCCCAACCCTCTGATCTCGTGGAAAGTGGGAATGTTTCAAGGATGAGGGAAAGCTGGAAGGAAATCATTGGAAAACCAGGAGCCAAGAGGGAAAAGCCTCGGGATAAACTTCCAAACTCACTTCCTTGAGCTGCAAAGATGGTAATTCCCATCCTTGGGATGTACCTGGTGCCTAAAATATGGCACTTTTTTATTCCCACTGTTCAGGAAAACTGGGAATTTCCATGGGAAAACTGGTGCTGGGTAAAAGTCCGGGTTTCCTGGGATTTTATGCCAGGATAAGTGTTGGAGGCACCAAAACCAGGGATAATAAATAAGCCAAGCAAGGAGATTGCTGCTTGGGAATTCCAGGAAACCAGACTGGCAAAGGGGGAAGCTGCTGGATGAGCCTCCTTTGTCTGGAATCCTTGGATTTCCAAGGCAGCTCCTCTGGAAATGCTTTTTGTGGGAATATATTCCAGGATTATCCACACAATCCGAGTGAAAATATGTGGATTTCTGAGTTCCTGAGTTGAGATTCCCCCTTTTCCTTCCTTGCAGCATTCCCTGGCTTTCCCCCCTTGGGAAGTGGGAACAGGGTGGTACTTTTCCCTTCATTCCAGGGAAAAATTCCTTGCTGTGCCAGTATTTAGGATTGACAACCAGGCACATCCAGGATTTTTTCCTTTTCCACTAATCCTGGCATGGTGTTTGATGGCTTAAGGTTCCATTCCCAGGGAATTTCCCAGGAAAAGAGGGAATTTCCCAGGAAAAGACCTGGATATTCCTTTCTTTTTGGAATACCTGCTGGCTCTGGGAATGCTGATAATATTCCTAAATGATCCATTGGCAAANTTTCATCCCAAACCCCCCAGGGATCAACCCTTGGATCCTTTAATCTGTCTGGGATGTGCTCCATGGAAATAGGACCTGACAGGAGCCTCTTTTCATCTGGAGGGATGAGATAGGGATGGGCTGGAATTCCCTTTGGGAATTCTCTGTCTGCACTGGTTAGTTCCCTTTTTTATGGAATGGTTTGGCTTGGGAAGGACCTTCTGGTCTCCTTCCAAGCCCCTGGAATTCTGGGCAGCTCTTGAGGGGAGCTGGTTATTTTGTGACAGGGAAATCCCTGCTTTTCCAAGGATGGAATGCTGGTGGGGTTGTGGCTTCCCTCCCAAAATCCTGGCTCTGTTTTCCTTGGAATTATCCCTCCAAGGCCCCTGGAAAAGAGGAGAAGGAGACTTTTCCCACCCTCCTGAAAGATTCAGTGTGAGCTCAGCTATTCCCACTCCTCAGGGAATGGATTCCAGGGATTTGTTGTGCTGTGGGAAATGGTTGGATTGAGGCTCCTGCCTTAGGAAACCTTGGAGAATCCTGAAATCCCAGCCTGGGTTGGGTGGGAAGGGACCTTAAGGCTCATCCAGTTCCACCCCCTGCCCTGGGCGGGGAATCCTGAGCATTCCCAGGCCTCAAATCAGGGATTTCACTTGGAATTCCAGCAGGAATTTCACTGGGAAGCAGTTTTTGAGGGAACACATCTGGATGATCCCAAGCTCCTTAAAATTCCAGCAGGAATGAACAAGAACTGAATCATTCCAGGTCACTCAGGAGCCCCTTTTCCCCCTTTTCCCCCTTTTCCTCCCCTTTCAAATCCCAGTTTTGGAAGCTTTGGAAAGCTGTTCCTTTCTTTTGTTCCCTTGGTTTTTATCTCCACTTTCTTTTTCCTTTAATTCCCTAAAAACAGCAAATGCTCATCATCCCAACCCTCTGATCTCGTGGAAAGTGGGAATGTTTCAAGGATGAGGGAAAGCTGGAAGGAAATCATTGGAAAACCAAGGAGCCAGGAGGGAAAAGCCTCGGGATAAACTTCCAAACTCACTTCCTTGAGCTGCAAAGATGGTAATTCCCATCCTTGGGATGTACCTGGTGCCTAAAATATGGCACTTTTTTATTCCCACTGTTCAGGAAAACTGGGAATTTCCATGGGAAAACTGGTGCTGGGTAAAAGTCCGGGTTTCCTGGGATTTTATGCCAGGATAAGTGTTGGAGGCACCAAAACCAGGGATAATAAATAAGCCAAGCAAGGAGATTGCTGCTTGGGAATTCCAGGAAACCAGCCTGGCAAAGGGGGAAGCTGCTGGATGAGCCTCCTTTGTCTGGAATCCTTGGATTTCCAGGGCAGCTCCTCTGGAAATGCTTTTTGTGGGAATATATTCCAGGATTATCCACACAATCCGAGTGAAAATATGTGGATTTCTGAGTTCCTGAGTTGAGATTCCCCCTTTTCCTTCCTTGCAGCATTCCCTGGCTTTCCCCCCTTGGGAAGTGGGAACAGGGTGGTACTTTTCCCTTCATTCCAGGGAAAAATTCCTTGCTGTGCCAGTATTTAGGATTGACAACCTGGAACATCCAGGATTTTTTCCTTTTCCACTAATCCTGGCATGGTGTTTGATGGCTTAAGGTTCCATTCCCAGGGAATTTCCCAGGAAAAGAGGGAATTTCCCAGGAAAAGACCTGGATATTCCTTTCTTTTTGGAATACCTGCTGGCTCTGGGAATGCTGATAATATTCCTAAATGATCCATTGGCAAAACCGATGTGGGATTTTATGGGATTGTGCAGGATGTTTCCTTCCTGCATCCCAACCATTCCCAATCCAACCTGTTGGATCTCTTTGGATATCTTTTCCCTCCTGCTCTGTTCTCCCTAAATCCCTAAAAGCAGGAGCATTCCCACGTTTCTGTGGGAAGGGAATGTCTCCCACCTGCCCCTTCCCTCCCGTCCCTTCGCCGCCACCGCCGCCTTTGTTTTCCCCGCTTCATCTGGCCCGAAAAAAAACCCCCTTTGGCCGCATCCCAAGCTTTTGTTGGAGCTTGGATTTGCTCCAGGGGCCACATCCCTGCTCCTCCACACCTTCCCGTGCTGGCAGGAAAAGCAGGAGGGGGAGGAAGGGCAGGCACTGCTGGTTTCCTCCCCCTGTGGGAGGTTTGCCTGCGATCCCAAAAGCTCTGCTTGTCCCAAAACCCCGCTGGGATCCAACACCCTGCCTGGTTGGTGGCCTCAGTTTTCCCTAAATTCTCCTGGGATTTCTTTCCTTCATTCCTAATTTCTGTTTTGGTGGAGCCGAGTGCCTGGGCAAACAGTTGCTGTGGAAACAGAGGGCAGGGAAGTTGTTCCAGCCAGGAGAAAACACCCATTTAGGGCTCTGAAAGATCCAGGTGGATCCAGGATTTATTAGGGAGGTCCCAGGGGTGCTCCAAAGGATCCAGGATTTGTTAGGCAGGTCCCAGAGGATCCCAGGGGTGCTCCAAAGGATCCAGGTCTCTCCAGGATTTCTTAGGGAGGTCCCAGAGGATCCCAGTGGTGCTCCAGAGGATCCCAGTGGTGCTCCAAAGGATCCAGGATTTATTAGGGAGGTGCCAGAGGATCCCAGTGGTGCTCCAGAGGATCCCAGTGGTGCTCCAGAGGATCCCAGTGGTGCTCCAAAGGATCCAGGATTTCTTAGGGAGGTCCCAGAGGATCCCAGTGGTGCTCCAGAGGATCCAGGTCTCTCCAGGATTTATTAGGGAGATTCTGTGAAATAGTCATGGGGTTTGTTTGCTGTTTAAGCTCCTTTTGTGACCAGGGGCTTAGGGAATGTTGGGAATGAAGCCCTGGGAACAGACCAGTGCCAAAACATCCTCCCTCCAAGCACTGGGAAGGAAAGGTGGGGGTGAGCAGGGTTTGCTGTGCCCATCCCTGCTGACATTCCAGGGAAATCAGGAGCTGTGCTGGCTTTTTTTGGGAAGCTGAGGCTTTGTCTCCTTAAAGGATGTACAAATGTGAGGATAGAAATCCATACCTGCTTATTCCCAGCTCCTTTTCCAGCATCCCTGGAAGGAGCAGTGACAGTCAGAGCCATCTGTTGTGAGGCAGCCAAACCAATCCAAGGTGTTTTCCCATGGCTGGAATTCCCAAGGGGCTGGAATGAACCCCCTTGCACACCTGGATCCTGCTGTGGCCACATGGAATTCCCAAGGGGCTGGAATGAACCCCCTTGCACACCTGGATCCTGCTGTGGCCACATGGAATTCCCAAGGGGCTGGAATGAACCCCCTTGCACACCTGGATCCTGCTGTGGCCACATGGAATTCCCAAGGGGCTGGAATGAACCCCCTTGCACACCTGGATCCTGCTGTGGCCACATGGAATTCCCAAGGGGCTGGAATGAACCCCCTTGCACACCTGGATCCTGCTGTGGCCACATGGAATTCCCAAGGGGCTGGAATGAACCCCCTTGCACACCTGGATCCTGCTGTGGCCACATGGAATTCCCAAGGGGCTGGAATGAACCCCCTTGCACACCTGGATCCTGCTGTGGCCACATGGAATTCCCAAGGGGCTGGAATGAACCCCCTTGCACACCTGGATCCTGCTGTGGCCACATGGAATTCCCAAGGGGCTGGAATGAACCCCCTTGCACACCTGGATCCTGCTGTGGCCACATGGAATTCCCAAGGGGCTGGAATGAACCCCCTTGCACACCTGGATCCTGCTGTGGCCACATGGAATTCCCAAGGGGCTGGAATGAACCCCCTTGCACACCTGGATCCTGCTGTGGCCACATGGAATTCCCAAGGGGCTGGAATGAACCCCCTTGCACACCTGGATCCTGCTGTGGCCACATGGAATTCCCAAGGGGCTGGAATGAACCCCCTTGCACACCTGGATCCTGCTGTGGCCACATGGAATTCCCAAGGGGCTGGAATGAAGCCCCTTCCACACCTGGATCCTGCTGTGGCCACATCCCACTTTTCCTGGCTTGTGTTTGATCCTGGAAGGAGCTGATTCCAGAAGGGAACTGGATTTATTTGTATCTGGCTTGGTTTGGTTGGAATTCTGTGGGAAGGGAAATCCTTGAAGCGGTTTCTCCCTGGTGAAGGGAAGATGCAGCTGGAGGGGATGGATCCAGGCTGGGAATGCCACTTTGGATGGGGCAGGGAAAGCAGGATGGAAAACCATGGATAAAGTGCTGGTGATCCAGGCAGGAATCTGGGGGGGAAACTGAGGGAATCCCTCTCATCCCCAAACCAGGAATTTGTGCCACAAGGGCTTTCCCATCCCCAGCTCTCCAAAAGATGTTGGAGAGGGAAAACAGAACCAACCTCATTGGGAAAACACATCCCATGGGATGTGTTGGGATTGCTGGGATAAAGGGTTTTGTTCCACACCATTGGAGGGTGAATTGCACTGGGATCCCTTTGGGAATTCCTGTGTCTTCCCATTCCAAGGTGGAAAAGGAGCAGCTGGGGGGGCTGAGCCTGGAGAAAAGGAGGCTCAGGGGGGATCAGGCTCTGCTCCAGGGAACAGGGACAGGAGCAGAGGGTTTAGGTTGGATATCCAAAAAATTCCTTGTGGGAAGGGCTGCCCAGCCCTGGCATTGCCCTCCCCATCCCTGGAGGGGTTTCCATCCGTGTGGAGGTGGCACTTGGGGACATGGGCACAATGCTGGGATGGTTGGATTTGGTGATCCCAGAGGGCTTTTCCGGCCTCGGGAATTCCCTGATCCGTGGGAAATCACACCCTGTGGGGAAGGAAAGGCCCAAAGGAGACTTTTGTCCATGTTTTTACAGGGAACCATTTGATTTTCCAATGGAACACTTTGGTTCTAGAATTCCCTGTGCCCACAGCCTGGTGTGAATCCCAGGAAAAAAACCCCTTATTAATTCCCTGTCTCCCTGCAACACCCAATTCCTTCAGCACAAATCCCTGGATCTGTGGAATTGCTGCCTTGTTTCCCAACCCTTTCTGTTCCTTCCTCCTCCCACCATCCCTCAGGTGGTTTTGGACCATCCCAATTCCAAGGATGGGGAATTTAAACCCTCATTCCCAAAATAATGTATGCTGGAAAAGCCTGGGTCGTGAAGGTTGGATTGCAGTGGACTTTTCCTTTAATTTTCCATTTCCAAAGGAATTTTCCATTCCCCTGTGGCCTCCAAGGGAATAATTCCTGGCAGGAACGAAGCTGGGATGATCCTGGTGATCTCCAACCACATTATTCCCTCTGGGAAAACCAGCTTGAGTGGGAAAAATCCATGGAAAACCATGGCAGGGCTGGTACTGGTGGTGCCTTTCCATGGGATCTTGTCCTTTAATTCACAGGGAGGAGAGAAAAAGGGGAGGAGAATTCCAGAAATTGGGTTAATCATCAGCTCCACAACGTTGGCTCCGCTTCGTTAGCTCCGTCCTTTCCACTCGGAAAACTCTTTGGAATGTCTTCAACTGCTCTCTGGAAACACAGGATTGGGATAATCCATGGCTGGGGATTTGTGTTTCTCTGCCCCAATCAATCAGTTCTCCCTAAAATCCCTTTTGTCAGAGATTTCCCTGATTCCCGAGGGGTTTATGCTGTAAATCCATGTTTTTCTTGGAGCGTGGGATGACTTTTGGGGACACATCAACCTGTCACAAGTACAGGATGTTTGGTCTTGGAGAACAGGCTGGAATTTTTAATTCTGAAGGGCTGGATGTGCCTTTTCCATCTCCAGAATCCATAAAACTTTGAATTTCTGGTGGCAGGGCTGGTTTAATTGGGAAGTAGGGAGCGATTCCCATCTCCAAATGCAATTTCCAGGCTGGATGTTCCTCCTGCCTCCTTCCAGACCAGTTAAAAGGGTCTTCCCGACCATTTGCTCCACAAATTTCCTCGGGAGAAGGGATTTCTGGGATGAACTCATTGGATCAGTGTCCTGGGAAAGCCAAAGCCAAGGCTGGAAAAACCTGGGATGGTGGAAAATATCCCATCTCGTGGTGGGAGGATCCTGATCCCACCCAAACCGGGCTGGGATTCCAGAATTCCATGAAATCCTGGGGTGGGAACTGGGAATGCTCAGTGCTCTTGTGCTGGGCACTTGGGATGTTCTGACAGTGTCCTGCTTGGANGAGGGGGGTTGTTTTTGGTGGGAATTGGGGACGTTTTTGCTGGGAATTGGGGGTGTTTTTGTCAGGAATTGGGGATAAGAATTAGGGATGTTTCTACTTGGCCTTAGGGATGTTTTTGCCAGGAATTTGGGATGTGAATTAGGGATGTTTTTGCTGGGAACTGGGGACATGAATTAGGGCTGTTCCTACTGGGTTGGGATGGAGACCCTTATTCGTGGCTTTTCCAGCTCTTCATTGCCAGAGTGTTTTATGGAATCCTGGAATTGCTGAGCTTGGAAAAGCCCTCAAAACCCATGGAATCCACCCCTTCCCAGCCCTGCCAAGGCCACCACTGCCCATGTCCCCAAGTGCCACATCCACAGGGCTCTGCAACCCCTCCAGGGATGGGCACTCCAGGTGAGCTCAGCTCTGAGGGACATCCCTTCATCCCATCCCTCTGGAAACTGGGAAGCTCCCAAGTCCCACAGTGGGATCTCCTCATGGATAACTTCATCCAGGGAAGGAGCATCCACCTTGTCTGGTGGTTCCATCCATGGTTTTCCTTGGAATTTCTTAGTATAGAAGGAGTCATGGAGGTGAGTTCAGCTCCAAAGGACATTCCTTCATCCCATCCCTCTGGAAACTGGGGATTAATGGGTTAAATGGGATTTAAGCATTTCCATAGTAACCAGGCTTGGGAATTCCAGGAGGAATGAGGGTCTTCTGATCCCATTATTTCCCCTTGCTCCGAGGAAAAACATCCATGGATCCCGAGGAAATCTGAGGGATGTTTTTTATGGGTTTATTTTTGGGATTTTTTGTTGTAGGATTTAATTCTGACCCTCCTTTTTTCCTCCTGGGAGAACTTTTGTTGCCACAAGAAACCTTTGGCCTTGGCTTTTTGCCTCTGGAATGAAAGCTTTGGGAAAAGCCTGGAGGGGAGGGCAGGGCTGTGCCAGGATCCCAGGGCTCTGGAACCTGCCCTTGGCCACGTGGGGATGGGGAGGTACCAGGAGGTGCCACCTTGGGATGGAGGAATGTCCTTTGGAGCTCAGCTCACCTCCATGTGTCCTTCTATACTGAGAAATTCCAAGGAAAACCATGGATGGAACCACCAGAAAAGGTGGATCCATGAGGAAATCCCTCTGTGGGACCTGGGAGCTTCCCAGTTTCCAGAGGGATGGGATGAAGGAGTGTCCTTTGGAGCTGAGCTCACCTCCATGTCTCCTCCTATACTGTGAAATTCCAGGGAAAACCATGGATGGAACCACCAGACAAGATGGTTGCAATTAGGGAATTGCATCCCTAATTTCTCTGGATGAAATTATCCATGAGGAGATCCCTCTGTGGGACCTGGGAGCTTCCCAGTTTCCAGAGGGATGGGATGAAGGGACATCCCTTGGAGCTGAGCTCACCTCCACATCTCCTTCAGAACCAGGAAATTCCAGGAAAACCGTGGATGGAACCACCAGACAAGATGGTTGCAATTAGGGAATTGCATCCCTAATTTCTCTGGATGAAATTATCCATGAGGAGATCCCACTGTGGGACCTGGGAGCTTCCCAGATTCCAGAGGGATGGGATGAAGGGACATCCCTCAGAGCTGAGCTCACCTCCATGTCTCCTCCTATACTGTGAAATTCCAGGGAAAACCATGGATGGAACCACCAGACAAGGTGGATGCTCCTTCCCTGGATGAAATTATCCATGAGGAGATCCCACTGTGGGACCTGGGAGCTTCCCAGATTCCAGAGGGATGGGATGAAGGGACATCCCTCAGAGCTGAGCTCACCTCCATGTCTCCTATACTAAAAAATTCCAAGGAAAACCATGGATGGAACCACCAGACAAGGTGGTTGCAATTAGGGAATTGCATCCCTAATTTCTCTGGATGAAAGTATCCATGAGGAGATCCCACTGTGGGACCTGGGAGCTTCCCAGTTTCCAGAGGGATGGGAATGGGATGTGACAGCCTTTTCATCCCAAAGTTCCTTGGGAAGAGTGGGAATTCAGGGAGCAAAGTTGGAAGCTCCAATCCAGGAGCTGGGATGAGGGAAAATGGGAGATTCCAAACGAGCAGGCTTTGTAATGTTGGGAATTTCTCTTTGGAATGTCTCCTTCCAGAGGGTGGGAATGACGTGGGGAGGAGCCTTAGAGGGTCAGGTGTCTCCAGGAATTCCAGCTGGGTTTTTGGGATCCAGGGAAAAGGGTTTCCAGCTCTGCTGAGCCACAGCTCCCTGGGCTTGTTTTTCCCAAACCCTTCCTTATCTCCAAACTCTCCTGGATCAAATTCCAGCAGGAAGGAGGGGAATGCAGGCCCTGGGAGCAGGAAGGGATGAGAGGAATGAGGGAGCTCGGGAAAGGACTTCCCACAACTTCCCATGCCAGGGAAAGGTGCCTAAAAATGACCCAGTTCCAAAGGCTCTTCCCACTTATTTATGGGATTGCTTGGACATTCATGGACCTGGGAATGTCAGTGGGAACGTGGAGTTGAAAATCCAAATCAAATTGCAGATTTAGGGCTGCTCCTTGTTCTTTTTCAGGAATGTTCTGGTTGCCCTTTGAGCGGGAGCTGAACCTGAACAATTCCAGGTCTGGAATGTTGCCCGTTCCTGGCTCCTTTCCCTGTTTGTTTGGGATCTAATTTTTAACCCAGGGTGCAGAGCAGAGTTTGGAAACATTCCTGGTGCTTGGAGAGGGATTGGTTTAGCTGGGAATCACTTTGGGATCCTGGAATTGGCTCCGAGAGGACCCAGGGAATGGGTTTGAGCTGAAAGGATAAATTTAGGTGGGATATTGGGAAGTAATTCCTGGCTGGGAGAGTGGGGAGGGGCTGGGATGGATTTCCCAGAGAAGCTGTGGCTGCCCCTGGATCCCTGGGAGTGTCCAAGGCCAGGTTGGATGGGGCTTGGAGGAACCTGGGATTTCCCATGGGATGATCCTTCAGGTCCTTCCCATCCCAAACCACTCTGGAATTCCATGACTTGATCTCCTGCCAGATTTTCCCTGTTATTTGTGGGATTAGGAGTTAATTCCTTTGGCAAAGCAGCAGCTCCCAAGGAATTGCCTCCATCATTCCCTCTGCTTCCACAACATTCCCTCCCAATGAGGAGGAACTGAGGATGTTTTTGGCTCTCCCTCATTCCCAAATCCTGACACATCCACCTTTTTTTTCCCAGAATAAGGACAATGGGGAACGGGAGACCAAAATTCCCAGGCAGGATGAGGAAGAGGAGCCCGTCAAGCACAAGTAAGGATTTCTTTATTCCCACTTTTCTCTCCCTGGGATGTGTTTTTAAAGGAGGATTTTCCCTTCAGTGCAATTTGATTGAGTTTTCCATAGAAATTCCCAGTGGAAATAATCCCAGGTGAGGAATGTTTGGTCTCCATCATCTGGGAAGGCTTTTCCAACCTTGAAAATTCTGGGAATAAAGAGGGAAAACCTGGGATTGAGTTGTTTGGGAGCATTTGGGCTTCCCTGGATTTCCCAGCCATTCCTGCCCCTCTTTCCCTGTTTTTGGGGGGTTTGAAGTGTGGATTTATTTTTCCATGGATTCACCTGGCTGGTTTTATGTGTGGATTTATTTTTCCATGGATTCACCTGGCTGGTTTTATATGTGGATTTATTTTTCCATGGATTCACCTGGCTGGTTTTATGCCTGGAAAATGGAAGCACAAAAGGCAGGGATTTATTCCTGGCAGGAGCAGCTGCCTCTGGAATCGTTTTCCTGCTGGGAAGAACTCCCATCAGGGATTTTTGGGAGCCCACAGGGAGGTAAAACTGGGATTGAAAATGTGGGATGTGACCTTTTCCCATGGCTTTATCCCTAAAATCCTCCTCTGGGGGAGCTTGGCTGTTGGAAAGAACCAAATCTGCTGAGAAACCAGAGCAAAGTCTTGTTGTTCCTTGGGAATATTTGGGAATTCTTGGGAAGATTTTCCCTGTGGAGAACAGATCCCTTGTGGGGAGCAGTCCCCATGGATATGGGGGAGCAGTCCCCATGGATTTGGGGGAGCAGTCCCTATGGATTTTGGGGAACAGTCCCTATGGATTTGGGGTACAGTCCCTATGGATGTGAGGAACATTCCCTATGGATGTGAGGAACATTCCCTATGGATTTGGGGAACAATCCCCATGGATTTGGGGAACAGTCCCCATGGATGTGGGAACAGCCCCCATGGGTGTGAGGAACATTCCCTATGGATTTGGGGTACAGTCCCTATGGATTTGGGAACAGTCCCCATGGATGTGAGGAACATTCCCTATGGATGTGAGGAACAATCCCCATGGATTTGGGGAACAGTCCCTATGGATTTGGGGGAACAGTCCCTATGGATTTGGGGAGCAGTCCCTATGGATTCGGGAGCAGTCCCCGTGGATTTGGGAGCAGTCCCCATGGATTTGGGGAACAGTCCCTATGGATTTTGGGGACAATCCCCATGGATGTGAGGAGCATCCCCCATGAATTTGGGGAGCAGCCCCCATGGATTTGGGAACAGTCCCTATGGATGTGGGGAACAGTCCCCATGGATTTGGGGAGGATTCCCTATGGATTTGGGGAACATTCCCTATGGATGTGGGGAGCAGTCCCCATGGATTTGGGGAGGATTCCCCATGGATTTGGGGAGGATTCCCCATGGATTTTGGGAACATTCCCTATGGATGTGGGGAGCAGTCCCCATGGATTTGGGGGACAGTCCCCNGGAACAATCCCCATGGATTTGGGGAACAGTCCCCATGGAGGTGGGGAGAACAGTCCCCATGGATTTGGGGAGCAGTCCCTATGGATTTGGGGAGCAGTCCCTATGGATTTGGGGAACAACCCCATGGATGTGGGGCTGGAATTCCTCCTGGAGATCCCTCCCTGAGATCCCTGAGAGTGCCTTTTCCACGGGGTGGGATTTGGAGGTGGAAAAGCCCCACGTGAGGTGGGACTGGGGCTGAAAGAGGAGCTGGAAATGTTGGGAATGTGCTCAATAATGGATAAGGAGCTCTTGGATTCCAGCCCTGCCTCCTGAGCCTGGAGCTGCCAGAGCCTCCTGAGCACCATCCTGGATTGTGTTCCCCCCTGGAATTCTGGGGCCAGGCCCTAAATCCCTACTTTTTGGGCTCCAGCTGAGTTTTGAGCTGGAAATTCCTGCTTTTTAACCCCTCCTGGGGGTTGGAGCTGCTGGGCTTTCATCCCAGGGATCAACTTGGGAAGTTTGATTTTCCCAGGAATTTTTCCTCATCCTGTGGCAGATTCAGCCCAAATCCTTCTCCTGCCTGGGAGTGATGCCCTTGGAATTCCACAGGCAGAGGGTTAGGGTGAGTAGGAAATTCCATCTCCAGCTCTGTCCTCAAATCCATGGAAACCTTTGGGAAGGCACCTTTTGGGGTGGAAACTTTGCTTTCCACGTGGATTTTCCACATGGATTTTCCCTGTTATTCTCAAATCCATGGAAGGCTTTAGGGAGGCAAATCTTGGGGTGAAACCTTGGTTTTCCACCTGGATTTTCCATATGAATCATCCCCTTTGTCCACAAATCCATGGAGACCTTTGGAAAAGCACCTTTTGGGGTGAAACCTTGGCTTTCCACATGGTTTTCCCACGTGGATTTTCCCTGTTATTCTCAAATCCATGGAAGGCTTTAGGGAGGCAAATCTTGGGGTGAAACCTTGGCTTCCACGTGGATTTTCCCACATGGATTTTCCCTGTTATTCTCAAATCCATGGAAGGCAAATTTCAGGGTGAAACCTTGGCTTTCCACCTGGATTTTCCATATGAATTATCCCCTTTGTCCACAAATCCATGGAAGCCTTTGGAAAAGCACCTTTTTGGAGTGAAACCTTGGCTTTCCACATGGATTTTTCACATGGATTTCCCCCTTTGTGCCCAAATCCATGGAAGGCAAATTTTGGGGTGAAACCTTGGCTTTCCATGTGGATTTTCCTATCAGCTTCTCCAATGTTTTCCCAGAATCCAGAGGGAATTTGCAAGGCAAATGAAGGCAGGGAATGTTTGCATCCCAAATTTGGCTTTGGGTTTCCTTTTCCTTTCCTCCTTCCATCCCCTTTTCCCTCCCCAAAACCCAAAGGGAGTTTTTAACCGGATCAAGAGGAGCCCAGAACTCGATTTCCTCTTGGATTTTGGTTTCCCTGGGAAACTCTCCGAGCCCTTTGGGAAAAGGGAATGCTGTCCATGAATATCCTGGTGGCAGGAGGTGAGCTGGGAGAACCCTCTGGAATTTTCCCAGCTCTCCAGACCCTCCTTCCCACCCTGTGTAAAATCCCAGGATGGTTTTGGGCTGGAAGGGACCTCAAATCCCATCCCTGGGCAGGGACATCTCCCACTATCCCAGGTTTCTCCAGCCCAGCCTTGGACACTTCCAGGGATGGGAATTCCACCCCCTCTGTGTCCAAAGGAAGGACAAACCCTCCTGGCTTTGGCTCCATGAACATTCCCAGACTTTTTCTGGCTGTTTCCTCCTTTCCTGAGCCATTCCAACCTCCCCACCCCTTTTTGGGTGTCTTTTTATTCCTTGTTTTTCCCTCTTCCCAAACTCCCAGGGCAGGGACAAAGCTCTTTGTGCCAACCCTGCCCCTCTCCTGGGAATTCCCATCCCTGATCCCACCTCTCCAGGGGGGGTTTCTCTCCCTGCCTGTGGAAAACTCGGAGTTATTTAATGTTTTCTCCAACTCCCCGAGCAGGAAACGGCCCCGGATCCGCCCTGGGGAGGAGCAGGGTGGGGATGCCCTTTTGGCCTTTCCGCCTCGTTCCCACAGGGAAAACCAGCCCCTTTTGGGATTGGGGGGCCTGGATTTGGGATGGGGGGGCTGAGTTTGGGATTGGGGGACCTGTGAGACTCCACAGGGCCTGAATTTGGGATT
>WBMV01003763.1:226382-336929 GCA_013396655.1 Campylorhamphus procurvoides | reverse complement strand
CTCTTTTTTTCTTTCTCTCTCTCCATCCTTTTCTCACTCCCTTTCCCTTCTCTCTCTTATGTCAATGAGGTTAACCACTGGTGCACCACTTAGGCACTCCTGGGGTGGTTACTTGCCATTGGTTCTATCTACAGCTGCTCTTCTCCTTTCTCACCTCCGCACAAGTCGTTTGCCTCCAAGACAGAACATGCCTTGATTAACATGGCTGCCTTCCAGGTGCACCCTGTGCTATTCACCCAGCTGAGATATGAACGTGAGTAACAGTAGATGGCCTGATCCACTGAGATGGATGGTCTCTGCAGGCACTCCTCATCCATCCCCCAACCTCTACGCTCAGTTTCCTGGTGGATCTGGGAGGCAATTGCATCCACAGCCACAGAATACACAATTTGGTACTTCTCTGTTCCATCCCGGCAAATCTGATATCCTGCTTCACTTCCAGCACTGAGCCTGGAGTGCACAGTACCAATGCAGGGCTTTGCTCCTTGCCCATTACACCTCCAGGTACAGCCCCAGATTGCAGTTAGAGTCCACATGGCTGAAGATCAGGAAGAAGCCAGTTTTCCCTTTATGTATCTGATGAGACCACAGGGTTTGGCAGCAGCAGCCTTGGACAGGGAACTTAGGAAAGGCGAGGCACAGTGTGCCTTCCTACATCCTCACTGGTACTGCACCTGGAAATGGGAATCGAGGCCATCACAGGAAGCCTTTCCCCTGCCATTTCACATGTCTCAGCAACATGTGAAGGACACTGCTTGTCACTGCAGGAGCTGACAGTGAAGATGGGAGTGAGTGGAGGTCAGGCAAAGGACGGGAGGTGATAGTTATCTGACCTGATCCCAATCTGGAAATAGAATTGTATGATTTATTCCCTTATGCAATTTGCCCAAATGGGATTGGCTAATGCAAAGTACTTGCAGGGCTGTGAGTCTCCTTTAGTGTCAAATATTTAATAAGAAAATGAGCTAAAAATCCTAAAAAAAGGAGATTTTTCAATTATGTATCTGAATTGATATAGATAGTTCAGTGACCTATATCACACACACTGTTGTGCCCTGTGGCAGAAAGCTGCTGGCAGCTGTTCACTGTCTTCCTACAGACTTGGACTTTGACTCAATCTACTATTTAACTCAGTGTCATAATTTCACTGTGCTGTGAAGATGTCGCAGACCAGATCTTTACTACTCTGAAGTGTGTCAATGCATCCTGGGGCCTTAGATGAAGAATTAGATGATGCTATGGAGAACGCTATGGACTTTGGAGCATCCAAAAAGGCTTTGAAACATGGGCTTCATGCAAAGAAGAGCATTATGTGCTCCATCAGGACTATGAACCTTCAAGATTCCCTGTGAACACAGCCTGAGTTTTCAAGGCAGAAGCTTTGCTACCAAACCATGACAGTGCATTGGTCCCACAAATGTTCTTTTCGCCCATTGTATTCTTCAAGCATTTTGGCTCAAGGCTAAAAGCATTGACACTGAGATATGGTAGCCAAACAGCCACAGCCTTCATATACTTCTGTGTAAAAAGTACCAATGGCAGTAGGATGATCTATAGCCCTTTTGCAGCAGCTATGCAAGCAGAAAAGGACTGCCATAGCTCTTTCCTATCTTTCCCTTCGGCTTCATACACCCTAAAGCTGCAGTTCATGTGCTCCTCTGACTATAGGTATTGTGACAACCTACATGGCACTGGCAAGGGGTGGCAGGACAGAAGCCTGAGTGTCAAATGCAGATTTAACGGGGGACACCTTTATTATCCTCTTTCTCCATGCAAACTGGTATATGCATGGGTGGATGAGAGTCATAGTGCTTCTCCATTTAGAGGAGGGCTGTGTCAGCCCTGAAACTATAGGGTGTAATTTCTACAGAGGGAAATTGAATTCAGGAGTGTGAATTTTGGTCCATTAACATAACAGGCAGGAGCTCCCACCTCTGGATATCAATCTCAGTCCATAAGTTTTCACAGGTAGGATTGTCCACATCTGGAACAGCCTGGATATATTTCTTTCTTTTGCAATACAAGCATGTTCTCTCTGGAAAGCTAGTAACCTAAACACCAGCCCTTAGAGAGGTTCAGACATGAAGACCTGACCCCACTCCATCCTGCTGAGCCCCAGACAGAGAGTGGGCACTACCAGCCAGAAAATTCCCATCCCTGCTGCCTGCCCTTGGGCACCTTTCACTGGAGACTGCCCTGCTCACAAAGCTTATTCTTACATGTTGGGGTTTGTACTTGGTAACAAAGAGCCTGTGTGTGCTTCTTATTATGTTTTCTTGTTTGTTTTCTGAGATGAGTGTTTGGAGCTCAGGCCAATGCTAGAGGTCTGGGCTGACCTCTCCTCTCTGTCAGGGTCTGTCTTCTTGTGTGATCCCTGTCTGCTGAGGCACCAGGCAGGACCTCTCACCAGCTGAGAAACAACTCCGTGGGATCATTGTTAGGCTCCAGGACCCCTCCACAGACCAAAGGAAGGGACAGCATTCAAGTGAAAGAGTATACGAGGCAATAAATTTTTGTGTGTGTGGAAGATGCCAAATTAAATCTGAGGCATTTGGAAAACCACAAGAATACTCTAAGGCCATGAACATTATTCCTGCTATATAACAAGAAAAACAGAAGATTCAACAGACCATAAAATGAAGGGGAAAATCATGTTTTCTTGCCTCAGGAGGGTTTGAAAATTCAGTACTGCTGCTGCTACCACCACCACCATTAAGGATTTTTCATTTATGTCAGTTTGGGGGCAAAGCTTAGGTGAACAATGGCTCAAGGGCATTTAACCCTCCAAGTGCTTCACAAGCATTAATTAATAAAGCTGGGCAAGTAATTTGCAGCAGATTATCCAATGAATTCAGTGCCTGTCTCTGCTTGCAGAAAGCTAGTTTGTGCCCTGGTTTTGCTCTGCTGAGCAGAAAAATAATTCTCCTTTCCTCAGAAGCACTCAGCCTACATGCTATTTTGGGTTTGGTGAGGAGGGCAGACCCCTCCACCCAGGTGTTCTCCCTGTACTGGTGAGCAAAGTGAGGGTAAAGGTGTTGTCATGCTCTCCTAATTTCTAGGGTCGAGCTAGAAGCCACAGAAAAATGACAGTGCTGTTTGCCTCAGTGGGGACCAGACTGCTCCAAGGGGTGTCCCTCACCCAGCTCCTCCTGGAGCTGTGCTTGTCGCTGGCACCTGCCTGTGCCTTCAGGTATCAAACTATGTCGACACTACACTACCCTGACTGAAATGAACTCTCCTGGTGACAGCACTATGTCACTGTAAGTGGCTCTGCTGAGATGTCTTGCCAACAATCTTCTGCCTGCCAAGGATCCTCCTGTCTCTGAGTGAAAAATATTGAGGCATACCAAAGCAAACATAATGAATACAAATAGCTAATAAATAAGCACACAAGAGTGTGCTTAAAATTGTATATGGTTTATGATTTCTACCCAGAAATCCTATGAAAACAAACAAAAATCCTCAGAGTTGTTTTCTGCAGATATTTCTATGCACAAATGTGTTCCTGAAGGTGTTTGTGTGCACATACAGATGTGTGCAAGCCCCTTGGAAGTCTTGGAGCCTGTGCTGTACTGGAACAAAACTTAGCAAGGAGATAAAGAGAACAAAAGTGACTATGACAAAAAATTTCACCTGCATTTCAGGACTATAGTGTATAGTCCAAGAGACACCCTATGACACCAGGCTTCATTGGTAACTGTGTCCATGTAGCTGCATACTCAGCTCAGTGAAGAAAGCATCTAACTAGTGTTTGATGGTGTAAGGTTTCAGGCAGGGCCAGAGCAGAAGGCCAATATTACTGCCAAGCAAGGAAAACCATGTAGATGAACTTACTAGTAATTGATAAAATCATCCATAACACCAGAAGTAGCGTGGGGGATTTTACTTTATTAGAAATTTCTTAGGAAAGGATGTGGAGTAGCCTAAAAGGTTTTGGAAGTCATTAGTGGCCATTTCTTATTCAGAAAGTGGTGATAAACAGAATAGGGAACCTCTTCTGGATTTAGTGGATCAAGATTAATAAGAAGCACATTAACTGTAAAAGAGAAACCAGGCAAATGATTCCGCAGAAGGATAATTTACTGACAAATAGTGGCAAGAAAATGGGTGCATTAAAGTCTCTTTTATATGCACTAACAAAGAAATATCAACTTCCAAGCAGTGAACACAATTATAAGCTTGAACTGGTGAAGGAATGCATGTGAAAATACTTTGGTAAATTAATGCTTTCTCTTTGGCTGAGCTGCTGCATGTTATCCTAAAATCTTTGAAGTATTGACTGCATTAAGCTGAGGGACACTTCAGGTTTGTGAGCACCTGAACAAGAGAGATGAGATATCAAATAACTGGAGAAAGGTTCTTCTGATCATAAAAAGAGGAGACAAAAAGACAATATAGGCCTGTCTTCTTGTCTTCAACTTCTTAAAGAGTATTGGAATAAATAAATAACTAACTTCTTAAAACTTAGGGCATAAAAAGGTTCATAAAAATTTATAGCACACACTGTAGTCAGTGGATTGCATCTACCTTGGTTAAAAGAAAAAAGATAATGCTGGCTTGTATATTTTCAATATAATGTGCAAAGGCCTCCAGGGAATTGAGCATAACTGCCAAGGGCTCAGAGAAAATTGTAATGCAGAGCTGAAAATGAGCAATAAACCCAGCTTTATTACAGACCACAGGACAAAGCCTGTGTCCTCAAGGACTGTAAATAAACTGGAGACAGAGTGATTTTGTGGGACAAGGGAAGGGGCCTGGCCAGGCACGAGGGACAGGGGGTAGGGGACTAGGGGCAGGCTGCTGTCCGTTGTGACTGGACCTGCAGTCCAAGATGGGCACTTCCACCCCTGGTGCACAGCCTGATGGTCTCCATGCTTCTTCTTCTGGTTTCAATTTAAAAAGTAGTAGAGGCAGAGCAGCAGGTGGGCACTACCATGCTTCGCTCCTGCCAGGAAAAGAGAAAACTTACACTTTTCAAAGTCACTCTGTAAACAGTTGGTCAAAAGAACAAGTCACACCAGGCAAATGTGTGCAGTCAGCCTTCATCTTTAAAAATTAATTCAAAAAAACCCCAACACTCTCCAAGTTATAATGTTTATCTGCTTCAAAGTACCCTGTCACAGCTAGGGAAGACCTTTCCTCCTTACCAACACCTTACCTTCTCTCTCCCTCTATCCTCTGTTCCCACAGTCACACAGAGATAGGCATGACATGTCAGACAGCACCAGGATGCTTCACAGACCCCAGTGTGAAACAGCTGAAGACTTTTCTCCCAAACAGGATGTTGAGAGAGAGCATCTTTTAGAAAAGTCAGGTTAGCCAAGAGAGCAGGGAGAAGGAAGGGGGGGAGGGAAGTTAGTTCCAAGGATTTGTCTTTATGGTAGTGAACCTCTGCCTTGGGCTGCATGCCAGCTAGAAGGGGGTGCACAGAGATGAGTTTGGTGAGGTCAGGTGTTAGGGCTGGCAGTGCTGATATCCCTCCTGTGTGGTGTCTGGCCCCAGAGCAGCTCTGACTTACAAAATTGGAGCAAAAAGGGATAGAAAAGTATTAGCGAGGTTTCACACAGGGTCTTAGGTTTTTCGAAGACAGTGTTACAGGATATGCAATAGATTTGGATTTGATACCAAATCTAAGTCCTTTGATACTTCTGTCTCATGACACGACATTGCACACAAAATGTAGTCCTGGGTGGCTTTGCACAGACAGAAATAAGGACTGCATATTGCCAGGTGGGATTAAGGCTAGCAAGCCCAATCTTGAGTACAGTCCCAGTATAGACAGCTGCAGGGAAGTATCTGTCAAGAGACTGCAATTGAAGGGATATGTCTGAGGGCACATTTTGAGGTTTGATCTGGAATACACAAAAATCAATGAGAGATTATACTTTGGTTTGAGTGAACTTCTAATCTTTATTCAAGGCATCTGTTAGTGATTCACGGAATCAATTAATCGCATGTTAACAAATGTACGAATGATGTCTAACTGGAAGATACAAAAAATCCCGATGAGACCAGGGAGATTACAAGGATTCACAAAGCTGAAACTATGGTCAGAAAGGAACAAAATTACATTATAGATGGGAGACAAATGCAAGGTAAACAAATCTAAAAAAAAATAATTCCAATGTTTAACCACACTGAAGTACAGAATATAGAGGTGTTGGGTTCTAGGGTGAAAATAAACTGTGAATGTAATGGTTCACCAGGTGCTTTCACCAGTCATGTTTATTTAACAGTTGAACTAAATTTTCTTAGAGGTCTTTTTCATCCTTAACAAATCTATGATCTTTTGGTTCAGACTTCACACTTGGGAGAGGGAAGATGAGGTTTTATCTCAGCAGAGCTGAGGACCAGCATGGAACATCCTGCCCTGATGTGGGGGCATCTCTGTGCATGCACAGACAGCAGCGAGCCCATGAAGTCACAGCAGTGATCAGGGAGACAGTGGTCCTCCAGCATCCCCTCCACAGCAATTGCCTGCAGAGCCTGTTAACCCAGAAAGACCTCATCTGACAAGTCTGGGTTCTATCTTGAATCTTTGAAGTCTTCTGGGTCTTGAATATAAAACCTCTCTACTAGATTTCATGCATTTCTCATATCCCTGCACTTGGGAGTGAAATATTTAATACACTTCTGGAAAACATTCCTCTTTCTTATGTTGTTCCTTATCACAGACAGATAATTTTCATTGGCCCTTCCCTTTGCCTAAGGAAATGAGATTGCTTCACACTTTGCCATCTCTATTGAGCTTCATATGCTTCTCCAGTGAAGAGCAGAATTCTGAGGCCATACAAAGTGTCTTTGCTTTCAATGGTGGTGCAGTGCTGATGACTCCCAGTTGGGATGCAGTCTCAAAATCCTGCTGAATTTGGTGGCACTTTGGAGGTATTTTATCATTTGTAGTAGCTGAAAATGAGACAGGTTCTGCAAGCATCTCATAAATGAGCAGCATGTATGGAACTGCCTTTCTTTTAACAAGGGACAAGGAATTTCATAAAAACAAAAAACCATGAAATTCTATACTTCTCTTAGTTCTCAAGCTGCGCTTCCCTGAGGTCTCTGTGCCTAGCTCCATGCTATAAATCTGGAAAAAAATACTGGAAGGTATGGAAATAAAATTGAAGAGTGGAAATATTTAGTACAAATACTGAAAGAAAAATCACTGTATTTTTATTCAGTCATCTTAAATGATACTCTTGTTAACCTCCAGTTGGTTAGACCTAGGTTGGTATGGAAATATAACTACCTCAGCCAAAGAAACAGATTAGACAATAAGTTTTTATTTTTCTAACATCCATTATATTAGTGTGGTGGCAATAAATCTCCTAAAATCTTAACTGTTACATTAAAGTCTTTGAGTTATGTGTAGCCATGAAGACCTGGGAGTATAGTTTACTAAAGGTATTTATTATAACCAAGAGATTTTAAAAAAGAGGCAAAATAAGTTTTATGAGGGATTGCTGGAGGGTCAGTTTGTTTCGATGAGCGCAAGTTGACTCCCTCACTGTTTAGAACAGCAGAAACAAACAGGAACATCTTACTGTAGGGAACATTCCTAAGAGCACTGAATGAGGATGGGTAGGACTTTCTCTTTTTACTCCCTTCAGGAACTAGTGAGGACACTTGCATACGTAGAGTCAAGCGTGTGGATTTCCTCACTGATAACACGGGCATCCTGCTGCGTAAGTGCTGCTGGCTCAGGGCTCTGGGTGGCTCCTCTCATTGGCAGACTCTCAGAATTAATGAGTTATTTCTGGACAGGCATGTGCTGTCAGCGGCTCACACTGATTATAACCATAATAATAATATTAATAGCGACAACAATAATAATATCATCACCTTATTCTATGGCTTCTGCCTGAAGTCAGTGACTACAGTCTTCATAATAGAGTTGTCACAAGACAGTGAGTGCAGATGTCAGCTCTGTGAGCTGTGAGGGTGAGCTGTGATGCAGACCCTGCTTCACAGGGTGAGGACAGTGTGCTTCCCAGAACTGCTGCAGGGAGGGAGGAAAAGCAATGCTGAGGCAGCTTGCAGAGCTGGATGTGTAACCAGGTCACTTCACTTCTGGCAGCTTATAAAAGTGAGAGAGGAAGTCTGCAGAGTACACTAATGTGAGGTAGAGGGAGAAACAGGGGTGGGAGAGAACAACGGAAATGTGCACACACACAGAAATAGGAAAAAAGGAAGAGCCCTAATAATGAAGTGCATAAAACCTCCTCATATTAAAGACGGATGAAGCAATTAATTTTAAATTTAGGTCAGAAAGCAAGCACCTGTCAGCAGTGCTGAACTATGTATTATTTTATGCAAGTTTGAAGCCACTGTATCCTCTTGCCTTTCTAAAAGTACTTGCATCTTGAAGTCTCTGAATACTGAGGATCACAAACTCATGGGACATGATGGCAACAAATTCAGACCAATGTCTGTAGGAAGCATGGTAGGGCCCCCACACTGGGAAAAATTCACCTGAATATTGAACTTCTCAGGGGCTGGAGAAGGTGATAGGTGTTCATAGGCATGGCTTGTGCATAGGGAAGGGGTAAGCCCAGCTGGAGGTGACATCTGGCTGCATCAGCAGTTTTAACTCAGTGGAGGGTGTGTAACTGTTGCCATTCTGGAGCACGGCCACGTCCACCCCAGCCAGCATCCTGCCACTGACCAGAGCGGCTGCCAGATGCTGCAGAGGAAGGTGACGCCCTTCCCTCTCACCTCAAATGATGAACACGTATGATGATTGCACAATCCTCCACAGGGCTCAGGAGAGCCAGACAGTGACTTCAGCCCATGATGAGCTTCCAGCCTGGAACATGGAGGTTAATGGCTGTTGGAGTATTTGTCCTGGACAGCATAACTGGAAAATGCCTTTTCACTGCATTAATACTTAACTATTCCTGAATCTCAACACACTTTTTATCTCATAAGGCAAATGGAACGCAGGCTGTCTTTGCCCTTTGCCTCCACCAAGTCAGGGTCTCAGCAGGGATGTAGAATGCCAGAATGACCACAGGGAGTCGTAACAGAGCGCATTTGATGGGCCACCTCATCAAGCCCAAAGACACATGGATTCCCCCCAGCTGCAGAGCCAGCTGCACCTAGTGTGTCTGTCTGTGGTATGGGCAGGAGAAAGGGGTGGCTGTGCTGGAAGCCTGGTGTTTTGGGTCGGCCAGCCCAAGATACAGGCTGTTCTAGCCCGTGCTCAAGTTTTAAACACTTTGGTTGAGGGGCAAACAGAGGGGAACAAAAGACATGAAAGGGCAGTGTTATTTAAGGAATAGGAAGTAGTGCCTACCGTGTCAGGAAGCTTTCTCCTGTTTCTGGTTTGGCATCTTATGCTGTTGTCTTAAAAATATATAGAAAATAGTAAACTATGCTATACAGTTTCCAGGGATACTATCTTCTTTCCTGTTTTAGAAGAGTAAGAAATCAATATGCAGCATATTTTCTGCTTACCTGCATTCAAATGACAGTTATTTGCTTTTCCTCTGAGGAGTAACAACATGAAATGTGAGCACTTGGCAATCAGGGCTGCACCCAGAACAGTTTATCATTTACCCGCAACAGGTTACACATTGTAAAATGATGGAACCAAGCCCTGTGTTAACATTTAACCAGATGTTAACTCTACCCTGGTAGCATTTGGAAATCACCTCTTGAACAGATATGCAGGTGCGCTGCATTTCTGAATAGCTCTGGTATTTCCACTGTAGTGCAGTAATATCCAGGAGGAAAAGGGGATACATTTACCTATGGAAGGTACAGGATTAAGGGCTAAAAAAGATAACAATAACACTATTTCCAAGGAGTGCTTTTGCAATTGAATTTTAATTTCAACACTAAAATCGAAATAACAATCCTGGAAGAATCTCTCTAGTTTTCGAAGTTTCATACTAGTATAGTATGCAATAGAGGCTTTTGTTACAGAAGTACTGCTCTGCTCACAAATGGCACCAACACAGCTGGTCAGCACCAACCCATGATCAGCCCCAACCCAACCTGACAGGGAGTTCTGCTTTGGTCCAATATACTTATAGTGTTCAAGCATACAGCCGCTGCTACCCTTTTGGATTACAGCCAGCAATGGAAAGCAAAAAGCTTATGTGAGAGGCTGTTCTCCCAGTGCTTTTTAAGTCCTGACTTGAAACAGGATGCACAGGATCAGAAGGCGATCTTGTATAAGAGGTCGTTGACTCATGTAATTTCTGGTGCAATATCACAGATTTAGGGACGTTTAATTAATTCAGTAATGTTAGGTCAACCATACCCAGGTGTCATCCTATGAATTGCTCTGAGAATATGAATCTCTCTTTATTCACTTACACTACTTGCTATGCTGTTATACTTTCTCTTAACATATCTGTTGCAACAAGGGCTGTGTTCATCGGAGAAAACTCTGGTCTTTCACGAGATTTCTTCCAGGATGGATCCCACCATCTGTTAAAAGCACACTCCATGAGCAAGTATTTTCTGTGTCAGTCCACTATTGTCTTTTACTTTTTGGTAATCTATGTAAATTTATTCTTTAGCCTTGTTTTTTCCTTCTCTCTGCATATTTAGATATCTGTACGAATCCACTAACCTTGAATAGCCCCTGGCCATGAAGAGGACAGAGAACAGAGTTGTCTCTCTCTTGTTTTTGTTGGTATCAGGAGGATACCAGATGTGAAGGGTGGGTTTTGGCTAAAATTAATGTTCTTTTCACCTTGGGAAAAGCAGAGTAGGATTTTCTTTGCATAACACTAAGTTAAATGGAGGCTGGGAAAGTTAATATGATACACATAGTACTGGATCAAGGCTACTGGGACCAGCTGCATCTGGTCTTCCATTTGTAAGATGCACGTAACTCACTCTGCTGCTGCTTCTCAGGAATTTTGTGGGGAGAAAAGGATTTATTAAGAATAAGTGTGTTTAGAGATGAAAGGATATATCTATTATTTTCAGACTGCAGAAGCACAAAAAGTCACAGGATCCATATTTGGTGTTTAGACGAAAATCCACAAAGATGCAATTTTGAAAGCTTTGTCTTGACTTGAGATGAACTTTTTTAGAGTGTGAAAGTCTTCAACCCTTTGCCCTTAGTCTGGAGTTGAAGGAAAAATCCACAGCTCTTTGATTTGACTAAACTATGCCAGAAAACTACATGGAATACATGGATCTGCCTATGCCAAAACACAGTGCAAAAATGCTGTAAACAGCCATGCAAACAATGACAGCTAGTCTTGCGGACCATGCACGGGCCAGAGTGGCAGGGTGGACACCTTCATTTTCCCACTCCCTGGGCTTTCCCAGCATAGAAAACAGAAGCAACCTCACCAAGTGCAATTTGTCACAACAGGATGGGTGAGGGAATGAGCAACTTTCCCTCTTCTGTATAAGTGATAGATGTATATACACATAAATATTTCCTACCATGGGGGCTCATGGGACATTGCCAAAGGGAGCAAAGAGGAGGAGGAGAGCTGCAACCTTGTGGGAGAGGAAGCAGCCGTGGTAGCAGCCTGCTGAGGGCAGATTTTAACAGGTGCTTCAGAAACCAATTGTGCTTTTAACAGCTGCACTGCCTGCTGCACCAAGTACAGGCCTGAAAGTGACCAGCTTTTATGCCTGAGATATGCAAAGAGCCCTGCAAAATGGAATGTGGTGAGTTTATACTGGATATGTCCAGGAGGTAAGCACTCTGCGGAGGTGCATCTCTACTCCCTCACCCCTGTGCAAGGGGCAGGGAACAGACAGCAGCCCAGTGGAGTGACAGCTCTCTCTCCCAGTGTGATGCCTCTTTATTGGTGCCAGCTGAGTCCTGAAATCTCTGCTTTGGAATGATGAAACACATGCTCATATATTGAGATGGGACAGCTCTAGGGCACAGCCGCACTTGGCTCTGTTTATTTCATTATCTTTCATTTATTCTTTGGTGTTCACCCTGCCAGAGATTTAATAATAATAATAATATTCACAGTAATAATAACAATAACAATAATATTGATTAACAAATTAGAATCTTTGCCTAAAGATTCAATAAAAATTAAGCTTAGCCATCTACTAAGGTCATATAAACAAAACCCCTCTTAATTAATTCTCCTTTCCATATTCTATTTAATGAAATTTAAAGTTTTCTGGGTCTAGAAGTAGAGGATTTTTCCAAATCCTTTGGACAAGACATGCATTTCCAGCTCAACTAGAAAGAAAGTTGTGGAGTCTTGTGTGGCAACTCATGGTTTTGTAGCTTGCAGCCTGTTTTTGCAGTTAGAAAGAAATGTCAGTATCTTGGTACTGCAAGTGCCTATACCAGCAGAATTTCTGAAACTCTCAAAGATTGTCTATTCCTATGGGCTTGTTTTTGTTTAAAAATTATAGTACAAACCCCTGAAACCCCCAAAAAAGAAAACAGAAGTGATTGAACCACTCCTCCAAGAGGGATGCAGGAGCCCTGGCATGTCCTGGAATGCCAAGCTGCTTTTGGACTGTGTGCCCATTCCCATTTAGTGAGTCTCCATCCTTGCAGGATCATATATTAAAACAAATTTATTTTGCTCCCTGTCACTACAAAACCAGACCAATCTGTCAATGAATAGCAGGATTGCACAACAAAATTCACTTACTCCTGTGTAGTTCTGAACACAAAATCAGATATCAGTGGTCAGAAGAGAGGCGGAGTGATGGTATGTTATCTCAGCATCACAAACTTGTGTCATTCATGCCATCCCAGCCACCTGGACATCCCAGCCTTTCCTTTCTGGCAGTAGTGATGTCCTTCAGGAAGGTGACACTTGGAGGAATATGTGACAAAGACAAGATCATGGGCAATGTAAGGTCTTCTTGTCCCCATCCTCTACTGCTTAAATCTTACTGTTATAACAGTTATAATTAAGTCAAAGAAAGACCTTAACTGCTCAAAGCTGTATTCACATTTTCCTTCACTGAAATGCTACAGGCCAGTGAAAGCCATTTCTAGGAAAGCAATACCCCAGGATATCTCTAGGCAATAAATTATCCTTTCCCCACTCCCCCTCCCCACTCATTTCATTTAAAAGTGAAGGGTGCTGAGTTTTATTAGGCCCCCTCTTGTCATCACAGCCTGTGATTTGCAGTCCCAGGGCTAGACTTCTCTTCCCTTTTTTCTCCCAAGCACCACGAGATCGCGTTACATTAGGCAGCGAGGTCTGCCAGGTCACAGCCCCAGTCACTGTCACCCACTTCCCATTTCCTGCAAAACCTAAACATGGGAACATTTTTCCTTCTTCTATGTAACTAAGAAAAAAAATAGCAAAAAAAGATGGCCAGGTTTTCCTGGGCAAAGGCTGGTAAACAAACATACTTGCTGTATTTATGTGTGTATTGGTGTAGAGGGCTCTGTCTAAGAGTTAAATGGAAAGAAAAGCTGAAAGAGAAAGGAGGGAAAATGGTTAAATCTGGATATCTGGAAAATACATTTCCTACTCTTGTACCACTTGTCACTGCCTTTCAAGCAAGCCATCACCCTGACAGAAATGTCCTGCTGCTCAGCAGCATCCCCCTCACTGCCTGGGTGCACAGCAAGTTGGTCCAGCTGCCACTCCAGGATTTGTCAATTATTAAACTGAAAGCAAAGTAAAACAAACAGTGACCAAAGTGTCAGGGACAGCAAGGAAGCAGAGTACAAGCTTTCAAAGAACATTTATGATGTGAGACTCACAGGGACCAAGGAGGATGCTCAGAGGAACGTTTATGTCCATGCCCTTGTATGTATATGAGTAAATATTGTATTTATTTAAATTGTCAGACAGCACATACACCCAAACCTTCAACCTGTGCATATCAGCATACCTGGGCAGACAAAGAACCAGGAGCCACCCAGGCCTGCATGCCTATCCATGGAAGAGCACTGTGTGGTGCCAATAGAGGAATCAGTCAGTGTCTCTACCTCCTTACCTGAGCAAACACTTATGGGTCTAGAAACACTTGTAAGTGACAAAAAAAGACCTTAAGGCTGGCCAGAAATCTTAGATACTTTTGCTCCCAAGTGACTTAACCGGCAAGTTACGAATTATAATAAAGGCAGCGGGGTTGTCAAGGGTATCACTGCAGTTTCAGTCCTGGAAAACGTAGATGGTTCCCCTCAGGGGAGTGGGAGAATGAAATAATTTTTTTTCTATGTCTCTTACATTAAACTTCTGTGAACTGCCTGTCTTCTGTGTTAACATAGCCCACAGCCAGACCTGAAACTGAGGGCTGACTTTATCAGGCTCTGCAGGTTACCTCATTCTGCTTTATGGAACCAGTAACAGGAAGGAATTTTCTTTCTTTATCTAGGAATTGAACATAAAATTGCTTTTCCTCAGGTTTCTGGTTCAGCTGAAGGGTATTTGCCAATAAGAAACATCAATTGTTAGCTGTAGCAGAATGGGGCTCCTTTCCCTGGGAAGGCAATGGACATGGCTGTACTAGCATCTGGAGTGAAGGGATGGCAGTCACAGAAATCTTTCTCTTATTAATTATTTGCAGCACAAAATGGGAATGCAGGGGAGGTTGAACCATGGGTTCACTTAGTATCTAAGACAAAACCAAAATGGTGTAGACATTCAATGTGTCAATGTTGTGGTTTTGAATGTTTGACATTTACAGTGTAAGTCATACCATGTTCTGTAGTTTATCTTCCCTAAAAGTCTCTTTTCTGAGCACTATTAACAAGTAGGGATATTAGACTTCTTTTTGAAGGTAAGCTCCCAAGCCTTAAGACCAAAAAGAAATTTGAATACATGAATCTTGAAGGTTCTTTAAGTATGTGAGATGTAGAAGAGTGTATTGTGCATGAGGACAGGCATGAGAAATCATCCCTGTCATATTCAAATGGGGCAAGGAATGAGATGAAGCAAAAGCAATGAAGTAGCGTGAAGGGAAAATATGTGGAGCTTCAAGGAGAAAGACAAGAGAGACTTGACCCTACCCCATGGTGCCACTGAGAGCTGGGAGACTCACATGAGGAGTGATATGTCTGAGGAGAAGGAAGAGATGGTGCTGGTAGAGACAATTTGTGTGATATACTTCTAGTGCAGACAGGAGAAAATGGCAAAGACCAAAGAAAGAGTTAATAGCTGTCTGGACAAGGGACATCACAGTAAGCACAGGAAGGAAAACAAATAAACTGTTGGAAAGGAAGAAAATACCCAATAGTTTCCAGTAGCAAGCCAGGGTGATGAAAAGAGAGGAGAGTGGAATAAAATCTGACAGTGGAGATGCAAAAGGAGATGGCAGGGAAGTTAACATCAGTGATGGTGGCAAATGGAGCATTGCAGTGAAGAGCATTCAGTGACTGTCATTCTGGCTCTGCACAGATAGATGAAGGGTGAAGGAACAGACAGAAATGCTGAGTACAATGCAAATGGAGAAACTCCGATAGGGAAGTGAACTGGTCAACCTGAGTTTGCCTCTGAGACTCAGGGTATAACTGAAGTCACCCTAGAGAAGGTTGAGAAATAAAAAGAGGATCATAAGCCAAGCTGACAAACTCAAAAAGCAAAAGCAAAGATGTCCCTGTCAACAAGCAGCAAAAGGAAGAGAAGATCCCTGGGAATGCACAGATCTCATGAGGTGAAACCATGGTGTCCTGAAATGAAATACTGAGATAAATGGCCAAAAAAGGATTTCTCTCAGCCAAATCTGTCACACATTTGCAGAGCAGTCTCCCCTCACTACATAAAGGCTCCAAAACCCAAGGTATTTTGTTTCAATGGCAGACCACCGATGAGTTGTTCCAACATTAACTGCAAGGGATAAAAAAAAAATTGATGGAAATATTCTGGCCTGGAACTCAGCTGAGAATGACTGGTTGGCATTGTGCAAGTTCTGAGGAAACCTCAGTTTTTCTCATGTGGGGTGTGAAAAGAGAGATAAGAGGGTGTCTGACCCCTACCTGGAAGAACAGGGCCTCTGTTATCAGGGCAGTCATATTTACAAGGAGTCTCAGATAACAAAACACAACATGGAAGGTAGAAAATCAGCAAAGGTGGCCCAAGTAGACACTGAGAAAGGACAGTAACACTTCAGATTGTGTGGCACTGTTACAAAACAGCAGAGCTTTATACAGCTTGCTCGATGATCCTTGTGGGTCCCTTTCAACTCAGAATATTCTGTGATATATCCATGACAGCTTATAACTTTTAAACATGTTTACCCATGGTAAGCCACTTGTGTGTGTCTGACCAACTATCCTACAGTATCTTAACAGGAGACTTAGTCTGGACCTTCTCTAATTAAGAGCTACCAGCTGCATTACTTTCCCAGTTAGGGCAGATGCAGGAAAAGAGAGGCAGTGCTTTATTTCAGCAGGTTCACCCTCAGCAGCTCTACATTGTCAGCAGAAGTTTTCAAGCCTACTATATTATTTGGGCTTCTTTCACTCTTGCCATTTCTCCCTTCTCTGGTGTCTTAGTTCCTCCTCCTCCTACCTGACCTTGACCCCACAGGAACACTGATGAGCAGCAATGGAGGCTGGCCAGTGGTGAAAAGATGCTTGATCTGACAGGTCAAGGCAGAGCAGCAGTCTCAAAGACCACATTGAAGGTGGGTTACTCTTCATCTGTGACTGCCTTCTTGTTGTTATGCCCAACTAGCTAATGCAGTGGGTGGGAGAAGTTTTGTGCAGGCAAACAAGCATAAATGTATGGAGAGTTAAGTGGTGAGGCACTGCCTTCTGGTGTGGCTGGCCTGCAGTGTTCAGGGGGGCTTAAAGTTTGCTAGGAAGTGTCTTTGTGAGCTACCACCACGACGTATATGATGGACAGACATCCCAGGGAAAAGCGATGCCTATGACAGCAGATGTAGGCACCCTGGGGCACCACAGCTGCAACACTGACATGGATGATGACTTTGCCTTGCTCTTCTGCACGGTGCCAAGAAGCCAGCTTGCAGTGGGACTTACAGCTCTCAGGGAGTTTTGCCTGACTATCTGAGAGGAAGATTTATTCAGGGGTTTTGTTGCCTTTTCTGCAGCAGTTTTTTTACTCTGAGAGTATGAAGTATTTGAAGTGAGTCTGATTTCCCTGGCAGTCCCGAGGGGAATGAGGGAAAGCCTCAAGGAGAGGCAGAAAATTGAAGATTTAATGACTTATAGATGCTCTGCTCGGCCCCCTGCTCTCTGGCAAGATTAAAAGCTTGACCTGCTTCCTATGTATCTTACTGGTGAATTTTTGTTTCATTTGAACAGAGCAATGCTGGCCCTGTAAGACCTGTGACTCTGTTTCTGCTGTTGGGAAATGCACCATAGGGAGCAAGGGTTCACAAGTCAGGCCTCTCTGTGGGTCAGAGAGCAAAGAAATGTGGACAAAATACTTTTAAAAGTAGGCTTCAGACTGGCAGATGAAACATTAAAATCTGATTGAAAACCCTGTACAGCTGTGAACGTCTCCTCTTCTGCACAAGTGAACACTCCCAAGTCTCCAAAAAGTAGGACATGGTGAAAAGAGTTCAGACTGATAAAATATCAGCAGACATATTTCTAGACAAATTTCCTCCAAATCCCTGTCAGGCTGGAGTAACATTTGAGGAAACCTGTTTTCTTTCCTATAATGAATTTCTTGAATACTAACCCTCTTTTCATTCTTTCCATTACCCCATAAAAGGCAAAGATACTGTCGAAAAGGACTAGATCAAAATTTTTGCGTGAACTTTGATGTTTATATTCCCTAGTCTAGAATTCATATAAAACATCAGAACAACTGGAGGTGGTAATATTTCTGGATTGAAAACACATAACTTTCAGACAGAGCACTTTCAGAACTACTGTGTGTCTTCTGGATTGGTTGTGGACATCATCCTGTCTCATACCAAATCCCATTACTGTGGCTTCAATTTTCATGTTGGAAATACAGTCTTTTCACTCACATTCTGTCAAGTAAGTGAGGTCCAAATTCCTTCACATATAATTACCTCTAAAGTGAAAGTACATCAAACTTTGAAAAAGTTTTTAAATGCATGAGTACTTAAAAGCCTTTCATAAAGGCTTCTAAAAACTCTAGATTATTGCTCCTCCTAAAGTTAAATTTTGATTTCTCACAGAAAACAGGACGAAATTTTATCATAAGGATGGAGTTTTGTTTGGTGTAGACTTTCACCTCAGATCAAACTGGGTTCATAAACTTCTGAAATATGTACTGAACCTATCTGTCTACTACGGTGGCATTTTAAAAATTCAGGAAGAGATATAGGTATAAATATATATGAAAGAATTAGATTTTTTTTCCTATTTCTATTTAGGTTGGATCTAGTAACAGCTTGCTTTTCATCTAGAGAAGCCTTCAGAGAACTTTTTCATCTTTTCCACTCCGAAAACACCCTCCTGGTACTGATATAGAACAGCTGTAGGCTCTCACAAGGTCTCTTGGTTACCTGACCCAAACAGACACAGACAAGTCTCTACCAATTACCCATCACATTAAGAAGTGGTTAAAAGGTGACTGATTGGCCCCAGCTCTTTTCTCTCTGTAGTTGAACACAAGCAACTGGAGTCAGGATATAAATGAGGATGTGATGCTGGGTGACCGGGTTGTAACTGTGAGAGGAGGAGAGGGCAGAGCTGTTTGTACACATGTACATGCTGTTTAGGAAAAAGTTAAAGGAGACCTATAAAAATCATTCAGCTCTATGCAGGCTTTAATGGCCTAAAGATATCATTTAGACCTGTCAAGCAGCAAGTAGAAAGATTTTTTGTCTCTAATGTCTAACGCTAGGAGAATGGGACATTTTTCCCATCTATGCTGCAATAATCCAGCATGCAAGGCAGGGTTTAAAATTTCTCTTTCATCACATGCCAGACACTCCAAGTGTTCTAATGTCTGAAATAAAATCCCAGTGACTTCCCAGCTAGTGTGATGCTCTGGGTCTCTCTTTTCTCTTTGGGACTCCATCACCCTGGACCTGTCATCATATTAAATATGTATTATTGAAGTTGGCCTGTGGGAGAAGCAGTGACTGTTTCATATACTAATGGCCATATTTTGAGGGGAATTACCTATCAGGGTTGTACCTTGGCCACTGGCGTATTGCCTGAGAGCATAACCATAATGAGCAGATTTGCACCTGCCTCTATAAAATTTTATTACTAATTTTCTATTTTTATTTGCTCTCCTTAATGCCCCTCTACTCATCCCCCTTGTACTGCAGGATGCTCTAAGGCTTCAGGAAAGACCTCTGCAGTATGACTCCAGAGTATGCACATACACACAAAGTGGGACCAATCTCCTCACTACAAAAAAGGCTGGGAAATAACATCTTGAACTTTATTCTTTCACAACACAGGCCTTAAAAGGGCCCTGATATGCCTCAGTGACATTTTTGTATTACCCTGGAAACAGAATCCAGACCTGGATGAAGAGATCTTTTTCTGCTTTTGTGACTGTTCTCGTCAGAGGTGATTTATGAGATATAAATCTGGGGAGGAACCTAAATAAATATTTTTTCAAGAGGATGCCCAAACAAATAGAGGAACAGGTAGACTAGTCAGACACCAAGTGTTTTGAAGTGCCCCTGCAGTGGTGGAAGTACAGGTCTCGGGAAGCCCCACCTTATAGTTTTGGAATAGGACCTGTCCCATTTTGTTTCATTATAGTAATTCTTTCTACTGTTGTGCTCCATGGACATAGTCAAACCAGAGGAAGATACAGGTTCAGATTCTTTTCTTTCTCACAAAACTCAGAGGACCTTGCCGCATTTGTCTGATGCCAAATCTCTGGAGGGAAAGGTTGCATCTCCCAGAACAAGAGGCTTTTCTTAGGCTTTGGCTAGGATTTGAGTAGATGTGTGCTATCTACAAACCGGTGCAGTTTACAGAAATACCTGTTAGCTTCAAGAGAACCAACCAATGAACACAAATTACAAGATATCATCCACAAGGTTTCTGATTTATGACCTACCGAGGACTAATTTTACTGCTAGTCTTGTGAAAGGTGACTGACATCACCTTGCTATGAAGTTTCTTCAAAGCAATTGAGTTCTCAAGCTTGTTCCACTGCTTTCTCAAATTTATTTCAGATTCTAGCTTCAATTCTGAGTTCTTCAGAACTGCAGCTTTGATCAGCTCTCACATTGTTGTGAAAATATTTGATATTGGGAGGGTTTGCTATAAATAAGGAGTGGAAGAAGGAAGCAGCAGAGTTCACATCCCGGTGTTGTCTGCTCAGGCATGGGCAAAGCTGGCCATCAGTGTGTCAGTGACTCTGTGGCATTCTGGCCTTCTGGTGAGGATATGGGTATGAGGATAGGGAAAAATGGAAGTGTAGGTAGGTCCAGGGCAGAGCAACATACTCAGAAAGTAATGAGGTAGTTAGGCATCATCATCGTTCTGCCATGCCAGGGGTGTTAAGAAGGCGGTATGGAACCAGAGTACTTACCTCTGTCCACTCTCATGGGAGCTGAGGATATGTTCATACCATACATCTCCAGGTAGTACTTCACCTTCCGAGTCCCATCACGTAGATTTTGGAGTCTCTTGGAAGTCAGCAGAAATGGAGCAAGTAACCTCAGCTGAAAGCTTGGCCCTCTGTTCTTAGTAAACTATAACCAATGAGACCAGTAAAAGTGTTCCTATGTTGTCTTTTTCTATAGTTAAGTTCTCTTACAAGTCAAAATTCAAGTCAAGGCAACAAAAGGCTGGAAACAACACTCATGTATGAAGACGACATATATTTCTTTGGGAGGTAGGATTGTTGGGAGGGAAATGGGGACCAGTGAAAAGATTAAGATTTCTTGAAGAAAAAGTCTTGGATAGATGGAAATCTATGCCATGAAGAGGTTTCTAGATCTCTAAACACAGAATACAAAGTAAATAAAAAGTTAGACCTTTGCAAAATTGTACGGTTGCATCGAGGTCAGTTACTTGTTAATCCAGTTTCAGAGGACTTGCCATTGCTTGAAATCCTCTGTCGAAATGCACCTCATTTTTGTGGTATTCTCTGAAATTTGAGAAGAAGCCATTTTAAAGACAACCTAAAAACTATGCAATAAATTAGGGAATTTTTTTATATATCTTTTTCCTGTGTAACTGGAGAAGTGAGGGCTGGTAGAATACAGGGCAATCACAAGTAAAGGTAAAGCAGTGAATAAACAGCTGTAATTTCCAAGGGTTTCCATTATCATTATAGCTCCATGCAAAATACAAAACCAGAAGAAGCTGAAGCCAGAGCATTCCGTCAAGGAAACGGTATATACATTGTGATTTTCCTCACTAAAAATCAATGAAAAAGAAGAAAGAATAAGGGAAAGACAGTGACAGGAATGATGTTAAGAAGGCAAGAGTAGAGCTAAGATGTAGCACCCCCATAATTATTTATAGAGGGGAAGACTTGTAAATCTGAAAGAAGGACTGCAGTAGGAAGTACTGCAGACAAAACTAAAGAAAAATCACTTCTTTCCTGAAGAACCAGCAGGCAAATGCCAGATACCAAAAATGATGAAAAAATCAAAGTGATTAATGGGACAAGAAATATGGACATTTCCTGTTTCTTTTGTGTAGAGCCTTACAAAATCAAAGAAAACCTAACCTGTACCCTACAAAACATATTCAACGTATTCAATGGTTTTATCTGGATAAAACAGGCCCAGATAAAAGAAGGGCAACAGCAGTCTTAAATGTAACCATTCTCCACAACTCTTAATTAGTGACCACCTATGAAAACATTTTTATCCCTTTTCTGGTCTTCTTCCTTTCCTAATTTCAAATGGGTTAACACATGATCACTGGAGCAGTCAGGGGGTCTGAGTCCTTGGCTGGTCATTTCTCATGCCTGCTTCCAACTTTCTCTGATAGTGGAGAATTGATATGTCCTCTTGGATTGTGGATAGTATAGATGGAGAGAGAAATAACATTTACTTACCCCAGATAGGTGTCAGGACCTGTAACTCCAGTGAGATGTGGGTGCTTCTGAAAGGACAATGTGGACATAATGAAATACGATCAAAGACACCAACAGTTAGAGAAACATTTTCCAACGTTGGTGCTGATGCTTAGAATTTCAAGACATCAGTTAAACAGAAATTTATTTAGACATTGAAGTAATTAGATAATTAAAGTTCACATCGTGTTGGTATAAGAGGGCATTTACCTACATGACTCACCAGAAATAAAGACTTAAGTGTCCATGTTTCTAAATGCTGGACTTGGCTATGAACCAAGTGGTGTTATACCTGCTTTTTTAGCAAGGGAGATTCCATGGTTAGCTCTGACTGCAGTTATCTATGGCTATTATTCTGTAGCTTGGTGTCCTTACAAAAAAAAAATAATTTTACAAGAGAGCTGAAGAAATCAGCTGGTTTTGTTTGGCAAAACAATGGCTGAGAGGGGATGTGACTGCTGAGTGCAAATACATCAAGGAGCAGTAAACCTGAGGGAGGTGAAAAAAGCTATTTAAGCTAAAAAGTAACCTTGGCACAAGAACAAACAAATGTTAACTGGCCATGAATAAAATTATCAAGAGTAGAAGCAGGTTGCCAATGATCCAAACAATGAGGAAGGACCTTTCCAAGAGAAGTCCAAGTACAATACTTAAGTCTTTTTAAGGAGTTTAACCAGTTCCTGAAAGGAAATAAGGAGATTCAGCTTGTTGCTGTGGCTAAGCAGAAATGCCTGGGATTACTTCCATGTCATGTTAATATTTGGGTGAATAACCTCTTTCTCTTTTCTCCTTGCAACCTGTTTTACATCAACAAAGACCGCAAGTCCAGTAGTAGAAAGCAAAGCAAGGAGGTGGCATAGCATGACTGAGTCAGGTCTTTTTCCTTGAAATACAGGAAGGTGAGGATTTAGCCTAAATTACAGAGCAAACCCTCATCCAGGGCCTCCTTGCAATGCTGGAGTAACGTGCAACTACCAGCAACAGAAGCAATCCATTCATTTTTATCAGTTAATATTTTCACATTTTGTATATTTAGAAGATATTTAAAGAAAAATGCCCCACATTTCATATAAAAAAACAAACACAAGCATGCCTTGTCCTCATGTAGTCAAACACACTGAGAAAGACATGATCATTCCAACACCTAAATAACTAATCTTTAAACTACTGTTGATTATTAAACCGAACACCTGTCTGCAAACCATACAAGGATCAGGGTCTTTAGGACCTCTGATCATTTGACTGGCACATGGATATAGCTTTCCATCTTTGAAGAGTGCTTCCCTTTAACAGATTCCATAATGTTGCTGAAGTGTTTATTCTATTTCCTGACTTGACTTTTATTCTGTGACTGTAATAGCTCTATAATCACATACACTCTTTTGATACATATAAAGAAGACATCAACAATTTCTACTGCATCATCTGAAATTGCACCAGGTCAAAATGAAAGACCTTCTAAAAATTGGAATGTGGAGTTTTGATTTTTAATGTAACACATCCATTATTCACCTGCAGGCAATGTCATTCCATTCTTTCCACAATTACGGACCTGCCTGCTTGTACTGAAAAAAATAATTAGATCTGAAATGTTAAGATCAAACTGAAAACACAAAGCTATTTTCCAATTTTTTCAAAACTGCTAGATAGAATGCTAAGTCTCAAATACCTCATAGACCATCACTTACTTTACCATCAAACTTCTAGCTGGAAGTTCATTCATTTTCTCACCAAGAGGACCCACAACTCATGTTCCCCAGCACTGGAGGACTCTACCATGAGAACGTTCTCTGCAACTTACACGTGATGTCACTTTGTTTGTCTTTTTCCTGTCCCTCGTCTGAGTGACAAGCCAGTTTTGTATCAAACAGTACAAGGCGTGAGTCTTCATTCCTTGAAGAAGTAACTCTCCTACCACCTTCAGACAAAATCTCATGAAGAGTTACCCAACACATTGCTTAGGTATTGGTGCACAGCCACTTGCCTCAGGAAACAAGTGGTAAAGATCCCAGTCTCCCCATCATCATGAGGAAGATCTTTCTGCTGTCCTTGTGAGCAGGTGTTGATTAACCTCATTTCCTGGGTGCAGAGTGTGCAGACAGCCTTTATTTCCTGGGAAGTGATCCGTGCACAATTCCCTCACTTCTCAGGGCCATTATCATCAACTCTTCCTCATTGCTGATCCTTTGAAAAGGGTATAATTTTTCCCAGGCTGTTCATTACTGTGAACAAGAGGAGGAGGGGCAGGAACAGCAGCCATAGTTTGACAAATGACCCTTAGTAACAGATTAAACAAATGGTAAAAATTAGCTGTGCTACAAACTCCCTTAACTCCCCCTCTGTTCACTTCTGCACAAGCGCCTTCCTTCCCACCTGCATCCCTATAATAGGCTGAAAGAGATCTTCTCAGGGTCCTTAATTAGCAGGAACACATTAATGGAGAGGAAGGATGACCAAAGCACAAAAAATTAGTCACTGAATATAATTGTAATTCAGGACAGATTCAGTGACTAATTGATTCTCAGGTCCAGCATTGCCTAGGTACCAATAGGAATGCCCAGCATGGGAGTGCTCTGCGCCCAGTAATCACTTTCATACCAAAAACTCTGTCACAATGACTTATATCAGCAAAAACAACCAGTGTGTGCAGCTCAGTCAATTGTTAACTCACCCCACTCAATATATTCTTACAATCCCTAGAAAAGAAATGGTACAGAGTTTGTGCAGACCTTTTAGCTCCCATTTGGAGCTGAGGAGGTAGCTAGGGTTACCAACTGACCAGTCAGTTTAGGAGCACAGGACTGGCGAAATTCCTCCTAAGTCTGTCAGATATTTTTGAAAGATTTCCTCTTATAGCAATATATAAGCTTGGAGCTTGAGCACAAAAATGATACCTTTGCATCTGTAAATCTCTAAGGTATAGAATACTAGAGGCTGAGAAAATAAACCTCTGACCTTATCAAGTATGGTCCTTCTTATTATCTGATTTTTGAGGCTGACAAGACATCCTTGCCTTCCTGCTCAGCCTATCTCATCACGTCTTCTCATACAACCATCCACCTGGTAGTGAAACCCAGCACTGCGACATAGCTGGTATCCTCTGCATGACCATGCTGACATCTCATCCTTTTCTAAGCTTCATTTGTAAAAGGCCAATTTGTCTGCTGCTGTAGCTTTATGTTAGTCTTCTAGTGCATTTAATGACAGTATTTGCATGGAAGTAGTCAATGGCTCATCTTATTTTCAATTGCCTTTTTGGTTTTGATTAAGGTCACCAAGTTCTGCCCCACCTTTAAAGAGGTGAATCCTTTAATCTCACCAGAGACTGATCTGTTTCTTTCATCAAATCCCTTGTTTGAAAGCAAATCCCTCAAACTAAAACTCTTCTCCCAATTCTCCAAGGGAGATTTTGACTGATGTCTCACTTTTCCAATGTGCAGGGGTCTTCTCCCAGGGCACTCATAGACCTTGCCATAAGTTGTGGTCCAAAATGTGGCCCAGTGAGGAGTGCTTGACCTACAGGAGACTTCAGACTATACCTGTGTCTCATTTCTGAATGGCCATGACTAAGACCACGTAACTATGCTTTAACCTGTCACTCATTGATGTTGCAAATCCCAACCAGTTCTCCCATATCATAAAGCATATCAAACATGGAAAAGCTGAGTGCCCTTCTTACTATACTTCTATGCCTGTTATTTTTTACCAGCAAACACTCACTGTATCATCAGATTAAAGAAATCTGATTTTCTAAACTGAATAATTGTCTGTCTTTATTTCATATTTTTCCTTCACAGAAATGGAGATTAAATCTGAATCAGTGTCAGAACTTCACAGGAAAACATTCATTTTAAATTATCTGCATGAAGTACAGATTTGGAAAATGAAGGTGAAGGAGTTTGTCTTGTGATCAGCCAAGCACACAGGAGAAAATCCACAGTTGGAAAAGACAACAGGGAGCCTCAATAATGTTCAGTTTTTTGTGTGTGGTGTTTGTCACACTTACATTTTCAGTGAAATATTTGGAAGATCATTTTGGGCCTATGCTATGTCACTGCCTCCCAGTGCAATTTTTTGCTGTACCATTACTGCTGTGAACCTTTCAATAATAAACACTTATGCCTAATCAGTGTGTTGTGAAGGACTCCTTTTGATAAGTCATGAAGTTTTATTTGTAAAACTTTGAATTGCATCTGGTTACACATTCCAGTCTCCATTCATAAAATGACATCTGAAATGCCTGGATGCCAAACATTGAATCTGTCTGGAATGTCCTCCTATTGCAGTTTTACTTTGATCTGCAAGTAACAAGTCAAAAAAAATAGCCATTCTTATTTGTATTGGGGCAGAAATCTGTAGAAGGCCAGGTTGCTTCATCAGGTCAGATGATGTCAGCAGTTGCAGCACATGAATGTCATCAACGACAGCCTGTAAAAAAAGCAGGACATTTGTGCAGGTGCATATACACAGAAGCACACACAAGTGCACATGTGTGCAAGCACATATACACTGTAAGGAACAGGGAATATGTCTAGAATTTTAGAAAAATCTTCTGCATTTTGCCTTAAAACTCCCTAAGTGTAGATGCCCAAGAGAAGGTTTACCCTAGGTGTCCCTAATGTTTCTTATCTTAGCATGGAATCCTGATGGTATCCGGAGAGGTCAGAGGAGCTTGGGGTGCAAAGGAAGGGTCAGGACAATGTCTGACCTCTCATCATAGGCCACCCCTGACACCAGCACATCTCTAGAAACAGGACTAGAAACACTAAAAACATCCTGAAAGCCACTTGCCCTCTGTCCTTCACTGCCAAGTCAAGGAAGGTGGAGATCTCAGCAAGATTTCCTTTCCATTCATGGAAATAAAGCTGTAGAGAGCACATGCAATGATCCTGTAAATAACTACCTATTGTGAGTAACACCTCATTTGGAAGTTGAAATAATTGAGTCTTTTAAAAGTGATGCACATTTGACTCCTGACAAAAACACATGGGAAATGTTCAGGGGTGAAGAGTGAAAATCTGCCAATCTGCTAGGTGAAATCCCTGAAAGACTTGTTGGACTAAGTGCCTGTGCAGCCCAACTTGCTTATTTATTCAAAGTCATAAAGAAGGATTTCAGTAGACCACTTACCCCATTACCTTCTGGGATAAAGGCTTGACTTCCCATTTAAGAACCAGAAAATAGTTCATTTCAATGAGAACTTGTTCAAGGAATACTGCTGCTTACACAGGACTCTATTTTTAAACAGACAGATGATTAAGTCAGTAGTTTTGTTTGCCACTAGTAATGCAAATAACAACATGAGTTTGAATCACCACTAACCCAACATTGCTTCAGTAATACTGTAGTCAAGTCTGTCATGAGTACTGTGGTGTTGGTGTACACCACTTTTGCCTCGAGGCATTCAGACCTACTGAAGGCTGTTGGGCTCATCACAGTGATCCTGTCCAGAACATTACAGCCTACACAGCCTTCAAGCAGCTCAGAGGAGACTGCCTTTCTCAGGCATGGCCTTTTGCCTGCTTGCATCAAGAGTATAATGCTGATTTGGCATAATGTGCCAACTGCTTAGTTGTCTAAATCACTTTAGCTTCCTTTGAGTCATTGGTTGTACTGAGTAACTCCAGGGATGGGGCATTCACCCCCTCTCTGGGCAACCTTTTCCAGTATTTCACCATCTACATTGCAAAAAATTTCTTCCTTATATCTTATCTAAATCTATGCTCTTTTAGTTTGAAACCATTATACCACATTCCATTGCAACAGGGCCAGCATAAAAGTTTGTCCCCCTTTCTTATTGGGATGTTCAACAGGATTACAGAAGTGATTCTGACATGCTGTGTTCAGGCTCTGGGTCCTGTGATCCCCTAAGTCAGACAGCATTCATGTCAACACTTGTTTGATGTAATTGCTGTGAGCAAGGCAAGTACTTTTAGTGTGAAGCCTGGGGCTGTCAACAGGTTGCAGATAGCTGAATGTTTGCTATAGTTGTGGTCAGAGATTTCTGTTGCTCTTCTGAGGTCAAATCTCCCCTTAGTAAAGTGCTCCAGGGTAAAGAGTGGCCTCAAAAAGGGCCAAGTTTCTAAAGTAGTTAGAAATCAAGAACTGAGGCATCACCCCTTGCAAAGACAAGTAACATCACTTCAAAGTTTTATCAGGACAAACACCTAGAGTAATAGAATCATTTAGGATTGAAAAGACCCTTGAGATCATGGAGTCCAGCACACTGCCTTCTGTTTTATTTCTAAAGGATGAAGCTGAAACAAACACACTTATTTCATTGAATTAGAATAAATTGTGATGTTCTTTAATCGTGCAAGCCAAGAAACTCACAAGACTGTTACCCAGTAATATTTCCAAAACATTGCTCTTAGGTTTGAAATTTTGTGAAAATAGTTTTTTCTCCTGGCATTTGGGTGCTCTTTCTTCAAGTCAAAAACAGAAGTGCAGTGGGCTCAAAATGAGAAGAAGAATTCCAGCAAAATTGGAGTCAAATGGGAACTTTCTAAAAGACTCAGTTTGGTATGAGCTTGCTGATGAAACGGGCAGAACTAGCTTTTTGCAGAACCTTGTCCTAGCTAGGTCTCTGTTCATAATAGTCCAGTGACAATGGTGTGCAGAGTTCAGTCCTGCCCCTTTACACAGGTCTTGTAGAGGCAATCTCATTCTCCATGGAGAGACCAGATGCTAACAGCTTTGTGAGATGTGAGCTTCAGGGATTTAACTCACAGCTCACCTCTAAATTTTGTCCTATGAACTAACACAGCAGCTTCCTTCAAACTCTTCTATTATCCCTTTGATGAAAATATTTTAAAACAAGATATTAGAAAAAAGGTATTAAAACCTCAGTGGTTTGCTGAGAGTTTTGTCTACCCCTGCAAAACAAGAAACTCTAAGTAAATATTTACAGTCTACTCATTAGGAGTTTAGACACAAACCTACTACAGCTATTTACAGTCTGCTCCTTAGGAGTTTAGATACAGACTAATAACAGCATTCAAGAATTAGTCACTCTTATGCAATGGATACAAGCGAAGAGTTTTCTTCTCTGATGTTGCTGTGGAGAAGGTATATTTAACCATAGGAGTAACTTGATCAGAGATGCAGAGTTTCCACCAGGGAGGTCCCACCTCATCAGCATCCAGTGTTGTGTTAACAGTCTGAATTCTTCTAGGTAAGTGTCTGGCTGAGACAGAACATGCATACAGCTCAGTAAGTTGCCTTGATCCCTTTTTTTATGGGATTACCTCTGAAAGGTGGCTGAATTGAGAGTGGTTTGACGACAGAAGAAACCAGTCAGAGGCCTTCTATGTGGTCACCCGCTGCCCAAGAATCTGCTTTCCATGTCACCTGTGTATGTACCAAATGCTCTCAGCTGCCCATTCTCCAGGCTGCTCAATATCTTCAAAGAAACTGAGCAAGCAATCCAGAAGCCACAGGTGGGTTCTGTATGCCTGTGCCCCAGAAACCAATACCTTGTGTCACAGTTTGTATGTCACTCCTGCTTGTGCACTCACCGCTTCACATTTATCGCTGCCCATTCTGCATGTGTTCACCAGATATGTCTGGAAAAAACCTTTGGGAAATACAGCTCTGCCTTTTTTTGTTTTACTTGCAGCATCATTTATATTAATTTTTAACAAGGGTTAAAAAATGATACTGTTTCCCTTCTTCTCCAGCTCCCCTCCCTTTCTTTTTTTTTTTCTTTTACATAGCTGGCAGGTGGTTTTCTTAACATAACTGGAAAGTGAGGAGATTGTGCTCTGAAGCAGGATAATTTTGGGCAGCTATGAGTTAAGAATTAGTTAATACTAGTTAAAGTAAACAGTGCTATTAGTTTTACCTTTCCAAAATGTGATAATAAAACAATAATGTAAGTCACCAATTCCTGGCCTTTCTCCAGTATTCTGAAGTTTTGTTATGATTTACTGGATACAACAATGTCAGGCAAATCTATTATCTTTCAGATGGCTGTTTATCTCAAGCCTGGTCTCCAGACCTGGCATTTTTTTTAAGGCATGCAGCTTTATCTTGGATTCACAGAGATTGACCTGTCTGACTCCTGCTAGAATATGCTGCGGTTACTTTCCAAACTATACACAAATATATACATAAAAAGGCAAAAAAGAAGCATATAGTGATGCCAGAATTTTAGTTACATTTTGTGATTGGGCAAGTCTTCAATTTATTTTACTTTTTATCTCTCTGATGGAATGAAACCAGTGGTATACAATAGCATACCTACACCAAAACATTGTCAGATATATTGAGTGATAACATTTTAGTCTCTGATTCCACTGACATAAACTCCAGCGTGGACCTCCTTCTCCTCTTACTCATTAAAGTTCCACTTTTGAGTTTTGTTTTGTTGTATTGGTTTTCCATTTTGTTTTGTTTAAATCTGAGATTTGAAACTATTGCATCCAATGAAATGACACATCAGTAGGATTAGCTTCAGGCCCCAATATTTTAAAGGTGGGGTAACTGCAGTGTGCAATTACTTTACACAAGGTGGACAATTACAGTGTGTGAAACGATGCCTCATTGAGATTGGTGTTCAGATGTCTAACTGAAAAGGACTCATTGCTATGTCTGAAAATGTTTATTGGAGGTTATCTGGCTTCCAGTCTTCCTATCAGCTCTGACTACTCAGCTATTGTGCTTTCTCCTTCCTACTGCAGTGTCCAGTGAACACTTTCTGTCCATCACAGATTGTTATTTATGAAGCAGTTTATCACAGGGTTGGCTATTCAGTAAAAAAATCCATCTCCCCACAAGCTACAGCACGTGAGCACATTATGTGGGAAGAATATTGTGTAGAAAAAGTATGTTTTGCATTCTGTGGTATAATTCCTTAGATATAAGCATTTCCATAGTAAAACAAAAAGCTGGTATTAAGTAGGAAAGCACTTAAAACACTGGGTTGATGCTATTCTCAGCATCTGGAGAGGAGTTTTTGTTACTTGTTAATATTGGTTTATTCTCCCAAGGGGTTGCCACTGCTTCCTGTAGCACAGAGGAACCACCATCTGTATTAAGCCAGAAATGTTGCAGAAAATGTCAATGCCATTACCTACTTTGCTCACCAGGCTCCTTTGACTGGGTATATGCCAGTCATTAAACATCCAAAACTGCAGCTGAAGGAGTTTCAGCCTGGTCAGGAATCCCAGAGGCACTTCATCAAGTACACCAAGAGACACAGCTGGCTGGTGTTGAGGACCCAACCACTACCCTACACACAGGATCACAGAATTACAGACTGGCTTGGGTTGGAAAGGACGCCAAAGATTATCTCCTTCCAAATCCCCTGCCATAGTCAGAGTCACCTTGAACTAAGCCTGAATATATTCCATTAAAACCAGCAATAGATTCACAACAAAGTGTTACAATGATTGTGGGAATGAATCATAAAGAGGTAGACATTTCTACTAATGCAGTCTTCCTTCAGTTTCCGAGTCCTGGTACTAGAACTAGTGTCATGTTTGCATTGGTTTCTGGAGAACACCAAGCTTTGCCTCTAGGAATGGAAAGGAGTCATAGACAGTATTTTGATAGAGCTTGTTCTAAAGTACTACTAGTACTAGTACTACTAGTGGATTCTAAATTTTCAGGAAAAAGAAAATACTTGCTAGGCAATTAGGTTGGAGCTAAAAGTTCCCTTCTGTTGCCTTTACAAAGGTAATTTTCTCTAGTTTCAATGAAGCCTCTGTTACCAAACCAGCAGCTTCCTGGCTTGCCTGTGAGATGCAAATAGCATTAGCAAATAGACCTTGAACTGACTACCCAAGGTTGGATATCATGCTGCTATATGTCTTTGCAAGACAGTTGACCCAGATTCACAACCATGTCTGGCTGTGAATGCTGTACACCTGATAACAAACCTTGAGGGGCATTCCCACTTCTGCTCCTCGAGGGGCATTAAAATCTCACCAGTTTACCCACAGAAAAGTATCCCTGGCTGAACTCCGTTTGTTGCATCTTAGGCTATATCTTATTATCTTTTTTTTTAACTGTGATTCCCTAAACCAGTCAACATCATCTGGGAATGGCTGCAAACACCAACATTTTTTAATTATATGCACACATAATAGTGAACAAAGATTTGTCAGTGATCCTCCCATTGGCACATCTCTGCTCAAAAGGAACGTCTGTCTTTTAACCATACCCCTCTAAGCCTTTCTTTTATGAGGCATCCTGTTATGCAAGACCTTGGCTGCGATCCAAACCATATTGGGCCCCTTTTAAGCATCCCTTTTACAACCTATCCTTTACAGTAACACACCAGTCCCTTGTTTCCCAACAACAACTTTCTGTACAGAAAGCTTTCAGCACCAAAGAAGCCTTTAGACCCAGTGGTTGTGATTTTTCACCATAAATAACAGCTCTTATTAATCAGCAGCATTAATCTATAAAGGCATTATTCCAAAAACTAGCAGCTTTTCAGAAGTTGCTGAGAATGTTACAAAAACAGTAACACATAGAAAATCTCTTGGTTTTAATTAGTATTGCATTTCTTTTTGGTTGTAATGTTCAGTGCTGTTAAGATACTATCAGTCGTCACTTCAGTTGACCTATAGGACATTGGGTATATATTATCCATCTACTGGTTCCCAGTAATCATTGGGAAGTAATCACAGAGCCCATTATGGGTTTATTCCATAACCACTTTAGAACTGAGAATGAGGAGATCTCCATATCCTGGTACACACCTTCCTTGAGCTGCCACCTGGTTAACAAGCTACTACCTGGGAAATAATTCATCTATCTGTAGGTTTCCATGAAAAAGGCAAAGAGAATGAATTTCTGAATGAAATCAAAACCAGGTTGTTACTTAGATATGGAAGAAATCAGAAAAAAAGAAAGCACCATCAAAGGCTCAAATCTCTTGCTGTAATTTGAAATGTAAAATTTAGCAGCCTAGTTCAGACAAATTTCTGTCCTGTAGGCAGAATACCACCTGTTCATTACAGAGTGGTCCACCTCTAAAAAATGTGAATGAGTTTTAAACTATTAATATTTTGATTTTTTTCAAGTCTTTAAGTTTTGAAGCACAATGCAGTAATAGATATGTATAGATGCTTTCCTAGGGAAATCACAGCTGCTGTCTTGCAAATTATGACTCAAACACAGTCTTCGAGGAAAGGGTATTTTGGCAGGAGTGTAAAATATTATTGGATTTTTTTCATTACCATAAAGTAAAAAGCTCAAAAAAGCATATTTATGCCTGGGCTGGTAAATTTTCAGACCAATTTGAAAGCTGAATTACAGTACCTAGTACAGAAATTGCTTATTGAACCATACTAGCCACAGTTCCTAGTGGAAATTTGAAGGTGTCTGTATTTAGGGTCTGGGAAATAAACCATAATGGATTACTAGCAGCAAATGTGTTGCAGTGACAAGTAGAATGCCAATACCATGTACTGAGTCCTATGACACAAAAAAAAAATAAAAAATCCTTTGTTTTGACTTTTTTTCAGAGCTATGCTGGTATAATTTAGAGATGACAGGTTTGATGGGAAAAAAGAATCAGAATTAAATCTGACATTTCTGCTTTGTACGTGGTCACCTATACAAGTAGGTTATGAATCACATTGATACATGCATGCCTTTCACTGAATCTCATAATCACAGAATGGGGCAGGTTGGAAAGCACCACAGTGGGTCATCTGGTCCAGCCTCCCTGCTCATCCCAGAGCACATTGAATAGGTTTGCCTCCAGGTCGTTCTTGAATATCTCCAGTGAGGGAGACTCCATAACCTCTCCGGGCAATCTGTTTCAGTGCTCAGTCAACCACACAGTAAAGAAGTCCTTCCTCACATTCAGATGGAATTTCCTATGCATTGGTTTCTGCATGTTGCCTCTTGTCCTATTGGTTAGCACTACCAAGAAGAGCCTGGCTCCATCCTCTTGGCACCCTCCCTTCAGACACTTATCTTCATTGATGAGGTCCCCTATCAGTTATCTCTTCTTGAGGCTGAACAGACCCAACTCTCTCAACATATCCCCTGTAGAACCACAGAAGATAAGATCTAGTGTGTATGCCCCAAACACCAATAGTCAGATGGCTGTGGAGCCAGCCAAGGACTGTTGGTAATAGCAGATGAGTATGGTTTGTAATAACCAAGGACTGTTGGTATTAACATGCTATGAGAAAGAACATTTCTACTTACTCTGACAACCTCTCTATATTAGTACCAAGTAGTCTGACTCTGCTTCCATCTCCTGTGTATTTCCTGCTTGAGCAATGACTTTGGTGTATCTTCAGTGTTGTCCAGAGCAAAATGTCTCTTAGGCTTGCTTTTCCTCACCAACCCTAAACCCTGGTATCTCCCCACACTGGACCAAGGGCAGCTGGAGGGCTTGCCAAGGGCAAGGTAAAGAGGAACTTTTACTGTCTTTAAAATGCACGTCTCACTGATAAATCTATTAGGAATCATTGATCTTACTTTTGGGATAGCCTCAGAAGAGTGAGACCCACAGTGCTGTGCAATAAGAAAAATTAGGCATTGCTTGTACATGCATTGCCCAACTCCAGGACCTGTTGCATTCCTCCCGAGACTCTTTACAGTCTTGCCAACAATGGGAAGTTTCTTAATTTGTTAGGCTAGCCTGGTCTGGCTAATGTATTCAGGGACAGTTTAAGTTAAATTATTAAATATATTTTTGGAAGGGAGTGGGAATAGAAACAGGGGAAGGGCTTTTTCCCTAACAATCCTTCACCTGAAGCTATCATTGTGCAAACATGATTGAAAAAAACAAAAACCACCAAAAAAACAAGAGTAAATGAGTACATGACTTCAGCAGGGCTCTAATTCATTTGCTGTCAGGTATTAATTTAAGCTGCAACTAAAACAATGGGCCGTTGGGCGCCATTGGTGCAGCCGAAAGCCTGGTGCACATGACTTTTCCACTGGAATGCTTTCAAGGTCTTTTTCCTCTTCCTATCCTAGCTGTGAAACCTTTATGCAAACGGTCTTAGTCACAATTAGATTACATCAAAGAATGTTTGTCTTGGTTTCAAGCCTGCTTGGTCTAAAACCAAGATAAATTGCAAATTGGCTAAAACCACCAACAAACACCCACTTTTTCTGGTCATTACAGATGAGGAATGTACAGTGTCTTTAGGTCTTATATTTCCACCGCCCTATCCTGTCCTTAGTCAGCAATTTGCTAGGTAATTGGAAAACAAAGTTCAATAGACTGTCTCAGAGTGGGTGGGGATTTTTTCTTTCCCCTTTTGGCTTTTGTGCGTCACAGAGTACTTACAAAGGAATGAACGCACAACCCGACCTGTGTAAAAGCAGCAACATGCGAACCACAGAGAGGAGGCAAGCCTTAGTTCATAATCCTCAAAGACAAGTAAAACTTATGCCAAATGACAAGGCAAGGCAACCATCTTCTCTCTCCTCCTCTCCCTTCACAGTTACAAATGAGGAAAATAAAGAGGCACCAATCAAACCTGTCCTCCTCTGGTGCTAATGTAAAGTCACCACCCTCAAAATTGTCTTCAGGTTAAAAAATGTAGACAAGGATCATTTCAGCAGCCACTTAAACAGAGATGCCTCTGGAGGGACACACCAGGACATGATACAGCAAAGCTGTGGAAGCAGAGTTAAACACCCTGCAACAGGCCAAGCAGGGATGTGAACAGCAGCTTTACCTTGGCACAACTGTTTTTCAGAGGCCTTGCCATGAGATAGGTAGTGAAGGAGAGAGTCATGGCTGACTCCGACTCCAACATGCATAGAAGGCATGGAAAAGGCTTGTTCATTTCCATGAAAAGTCAGTGTTGGTGTGAATGAAGATTTTGTTTCTGACAGCTGAGGGGGGTATGAAATCTCACTGTCTCGGTGCCGCACTGCTCAGCACCTTGCCAATTCTGCTACATAAGTTATAATCAGTGTAGTTCAGTAGGCACTCACAGATTTATTCTAAACTCAGACCATTATTTTTTAATATGGGTGGACAGAAAAAATAAATGAAAAACAGCTGAAAGTACTAAAATAATCCTGGCTTGATATTCACCATGAGGAATATTTACTCCTTGACATTTGGGCCAGTCAGCCCAAAATATATTTTATCGGAAAACAACTTCATGAAGGTACATTTTCAGGGACGCTTTTTTCAGATTCTTTCCCTTAAGTATTCTTGCCAGGGCTAAAGGTGGCTGCCATGGTTGCTAACACCATGCTGAAACGTCTGTCATTTAATCATGTGATGGCATATAGGCCGTGCAGAAAATTTTAACAGCTGAAACTTCAGGATGTCAGACAGCAGTTTCAGCTGTGCACTGCCACATGCAGATGATTAACGTACTCCTCTGGAATGCAGAACAACCATAATTATACTTAGTCCAAACTGGATGAAAAAGGTGTTGTTGATGGTCAGCTTCCCAGGTATCTGCAGCTGCCTGCTTTCTCACCTTCCCTTTCTAAGCATTCTTCATCTCAGTTCCAAATCCTTCACTGCAGAAGTTCCCTGGATTTTGGTTTTTCACACACCACTATTATTTTAATGGTAACAAGATTATTCTAAGAGTAATGCAATCCTTTACAGTCAGAGCAGAGATAACAAGACAAGTCCCCTAGCTAGGATGGAAATTACAGTTTGAAACATGAAGTAAAGAGACCCCGATTTTAGCAGATAAATGTGTTACTACGTTTTCATTGTGCATAAATGGTAACTGATACGCTAAAAGTCAATTTGAACATTTCGTGGTGCATTTATTCTAAGAGGCTGTGGTTTACAAGGTGAAATGATGTTGAGTTCAGAGTGAAAATGTCTCACACTACTCCGAGGAGTAAGTCTTCCAATAACCTTGCTGATACTGGCACATGGCATGGCCTGATCTGGAACTGTAACAAGAACTTCAGTCTGATGTTTTCATCTTCATAGTCACTGAAGCTGTAACCAGAGACTGATCAAAAATGCATGTCAAAAAATTTTTTTTGAACAAATCCATGAAATATAATTCCATCAGATTAACTAGACATACATGTCAATTACAATGAGCGTTGAACTACTCTATATTGTCCCGTTCAGATGTACTGTTCAACATGCAGCGCAACGTTCCCAGGTGTCTTGGCCACCTCCAGCTGTGTAGGGGACACAGTGGCAAAAGAAACCTGACAGAGGAGTACAGCTAGTGCCCCAATCTCTACCAGAAAACAGTCATTGGGTGGGCTTGGTGCTGCACTGAGGTTGGGAGACTGTCCTCCAGGTGTGAAAACACAGATGTGGTTTCAGATATAACATATACATCTACTTGATGTGAAATAAAATTGAAGTGCAATCCCAGTGCATTATTTTTTGATGGAAGAAAAGATTTTCAAATTAATTCAGTGCCTTCTACAGATTTTGAAGATTTACTAATGACGACATTTTCTCCCAAACCTTGAAGTAATAGAAAAATGGAAGCATCTCTTTAAAAATACAACATTTAAGAAAACAATTGTTGCTGTTATAAAGTGTTCTGTTTCTAAGGAGGCTGGCAAATGCTTCTTCTCTAATGCTTTGATATTGAAGTAGAAAGTCAGATTTTCAAAAAGTATGGGTGGTTTGGGCTGAGTTGTGTCTGTGTGTTAGATCAGTGCCTGATTTCAGGCCTGATTTTCAGAAATGCTGAGAAATGCAGCTCTGAAAAACAAGCCGTCTAACACTGTTGAAAAATCTCAGTGAGAGTTCAGATCCAAACATAGTTACAAATTTCAGGAGTGATTAAGTCAGTGGTCTGTTTTTTATCCTTTACAATTATCATGATGACTTATGAGGTTAGGATCTGGTTCCAGATTTCCCGAAAGCAGTGACAGTTCTGATCTGGCATGTCCTAAGGTCAAGTGCCCATTTAAATTACTTACTTGACTGAAAAGTGTGGATTAAAATAACATACTAGCTTTTAAAGAAAAAGGCATTGGCAAGCTACTGCAGCCTACGTACATATGCAATTGCCAACCAGCAAATATTTTCGGACTCACAGACAAGGCAATCTGAAGGGTTTCTTATGATTATTCAGTAAAAAAATTTAGAGAGCTCTCAAGGGTGAAAAGTTTTCATGTGAATTTCTGCAGTGGGCACACAGCTTATGTCGCACAAATGTTTCCAGGTGCCAATGTGTCATTGCGTGTTTTTATGGCCAGAACAGGGACTGTGTGGTTTTACTGCTGTGCTCTGCCCACTCTTGCCTTCTACATGCCATATAGCAGGGCATGCCTTCCTGTTCCATGGCTGCAGCACACAGTAGTCTCATTCTGTGTTCATATGCTTATGTAGTGTGAAAGACAAACAAACGCATGTCTGGTATTCACTATTAATTTCAGATGCTAATAAATGGAGCCATTGATCTCATCTGACACAACAGCTCAAGTCAGGTGACATACAGCATTCCCCATTCTGTAACTGTACCGCTAACTTGGTTACTTGGTTAATGTTGGTCATGGTTGGGTCTCCTGTACATAGCAAGGTCTTCTGGTCAGGGAGTTTCTGGGTGTTATCTTGCCTGGAAATGCCTTGATGGGGATGAAACAAACTCTCCTTGACCACCCTTGAGGGCATAATCCAAAACTCACTGCAATGGCAAGATTTCTTCTGAGATTTGCATCAGACAAGGGTTAAATTACATACATAAATTACAAGTTGGACTATTTCTGTGATAGACTCCTAACTCTAGGATGTCCCTGCCTGCAGGATATATTCATTAAGGCAAAAAAACCAAAACAGATCTAGTGAATATAGGACACATCATATCAGAGAAAAAAACAAAAGCCAAAAATAATTCTGTTGCAAAAGTTGAAACAAAAAAATTCTGAAACATCCTTATTTTAGTGTACCTGATTTCTCCCTCTCCATGACACAGACCGATGAACTAACTAGATCTTGCAAGGAAGAAATGCTGACAATTAAGTTTTGAGTGAAGGATCTTTAGTAACTTGAAAATTAAGTTTGGCAACTACATTCAAATGTAAGCATGGAGCAGAGTCAGTGGGCTACAGGGACAGTGCAGAGCAATGAGCAGTGATTCAGTCACTGGTTTGAAGACATTGCGGGAGAACTCTGCAGTATTTGTTTTTGTAAAGATGTATTAGTCTTTCCAACATCCAGCCAGTAACACTTGCTTTCAGAATTAGAATGCACTCTACCTGGGAGTGTTTGAAGGACTCCCAGGTCCTCTATAACCTGCAAGTGTGACTTGCATGGTGTTGCATGTTGCAACCCAAGCACAACCCAGGAAGAAGAGAATGATCAAAGCACTTTTCCTCCAACTTCTGTGTTACATCCACATCCAGGGCAAAAGAGGCAGCTGCTGTTAATACTACACCGAATGGTGCGATTAGAAAGGGGGAAGTGATGGGGAAATGCCGGTCAGCGGTGTCTGTAGGAAGGCATCCAAGATTGAATTCCTGGCAGACTTGTGGTGTTTTTATAATTGTCTTGCAGGTTGCCAGGGGTTTTGTTTTTAATTCCTTTTCTTTTATTTTTTAAGGCACATTCCTTGGAGGGATTTTTTTGTTCCTCTCCCTCACTTCCCTGCACACTCATGCCTCACTGCACAAATTTTCTGCCTTGCTTGGTGGTGTAATGGTGAGGGACGGTGGGGGGGGCAGAGAAGTCACCGCTTGTGACCCGACAGTGTGGCAGCCATTGTGGCTGGCGGGGAACAGAGAGAAGGTTCTCAACGGAGCCATTGCTGAAGTTGGTTTTAATCAATTTAATTGTTAACATTCTGTGGAGAGAGGGAGGAAGCAGACCACAGACTTACATGGTGGGGTTAATGGAAAAAGAAGTGATAAAATATAACCTTACAGCCTGCTGTGCAGCAAGTCTCTGAGAGATTAGAAAGTTATCAAGCGAGAGAACAATTAAACTGATTTGTAATTAACTCTGCAGAGAGTAAAACCAGCAGAGTTAATGGAAGGTAAAATATTGCTTGCCGGGTTTGTCCCTAAAAACCATTCCAGTCATCTCTAATGCTTTTTCTCTGTCTCCCTCAGCAATCTCAAAGAGCTGGCCAGGGGGCTTGGAGTGAGCTCACTCTGGGTGGGTGCATGCTGGTGCTGTTGGGCTTGCTGCAAGACTGGGGCAGTGTTTGCCCTGCCACCACTGCCCAACACTGAAGAGGGGCAGAGACAGGCAGTTATCCCTGATGCTTTAGGCAGCTGGCCAAATGCCCACCACAGGCCTGGCAGGTGCCAGCCACTGCTTGCAGGCAAGGGCAGGGAGGAGACAGCAAATCCCTGTCCCACACTGGTGTGTTTGAGCAGAGGTGTATGGGTATCCTCTGCTAAGCAGCCACTGCACTGAGCTGGGCTGACACACAGCAATGCCCTGTTAATGACCCACAGAGGCTGTAGGGACATGGGCAGTGTAAGGCAGATGGATGGCTAGCAGCTGCTGAGGATGACTGTCCTGGCTTCCACTCTGGAAAGTTTTTCTGCTGCTCCCCTATCTTCACAGTCACATTCCCTAGGCCTCATGCTCATGGCTGAGTTTGGTGGAGAAGCAATGTCCTGACTGCTTGTGAAAACATTATTTTCTCTGGCTAAGTGGGGATTTGAGAATAACCTTGCTCAGAGAGCAGTGCCTACTCTTGGAGATTCGTGTTTCAGGATGAATCCTGGCTTGCTTTAACCCAGCTCCCATCCATGCCAAAAATCCCCTGACTCAAGACTACCAGTGCCTTTAGCTAAGACAGTCATCCTGTCTTTGGTAATAAACTAAAACATCACTCAAAATCTGTTTACTTTGTAGTGTGGCTATAACCTAAACCCCTAAATGCTGCCAGCATGTTCCTGCCTTGCCATAATTAGTGGGGTGAAGTCACTGCAACCACATGGCTGCTCTGCGGCGTGACTTCTCCCTGGGGCACCACGTGTGTGGTGCTAACCATCGCGGCTGTCCGCAGGGAAATTGTGCCATTCATTTCAAACTTCCCACTTATCTTTGTGCTCCTGGCTCACATTGCTACTTGGGCCGTAGTGGTGGAAGAAAGTATCCAGGTGGGGGGATAGGTGGGACAGATGAGATCATTGGGTGATTCAGATGGATGAGAGAGAATGCAACCTAACTGAGAGCTTTGCTCAGCAGCCCTCTATTTCTGCAGGGTGCATTCCTGTGCTTTCCTGTGTTTTGGGGCATGCTGCATTTTTTAGTTGTAGTTTATTGCTCTGAATCTGCAAGTAAACTAAGAAAATAGAGGGTGAAGCTTTTTTTTGTTTTTGCAATAATAATGTAACATGGGAGGAAACAAGGGAAGAAACACAGGAAAAGGGACGTTGTGAGGAGACAGTTAAAATAAATAAAGAGGGGAAGGGGGAAGTTAATGAACTTGCTCTGTCTAATAAACAGTTTCCTTCTCTCCCCCCATGAATGCTTTTGTTTCACCAGGCTGTGCCAGTTTCCCAGTGCTCCCTGCCCCAGCCAGTGGAAAGTGAGGTCCATCCATGACACACCACATGAGTTGTCTCCCTGCCTCAGCAATGCCAGAGGCAGAGGAGCAACCTTGAAGGAGGGACTGGGGAAGCTGATCTTCGTGATCCAGACAACATCCAATCTCTTTTTTCAGTGTGCCAACAGGGATGACAATTAATGCCAAGGGGGGTGGTGCCTTTAATGATGCAGACACCTGTTCCCTGAGAAATGGCCTCAGCTCTCTTTGGCACGAGTCACTGCCGAGGCTCCTCAGCCACAAATTGCTTTTCCATAAAGGCAAAGCAGCTTTGTTTATAAACTGCTGTAGATAGGCTGGAGTTTTCATGATGAGAGCACAGAAGCAACAGTCATTACAGCCGTATAAATGAGTTTATTTATTCAGCAAGAGCACATCTGCCAGGCTGTTGTGAGGTAATCTGCTGCCGCTACAGCCCACAATTAATGGCTGCTGGGGACAAATGAGATGGGAGAGCAACTCGCCTGCAGGGAAGGGAGAGCTCCACCAGTCTAACAAGGGAGCCTGTGCTGCCTGCCCAGGCACTGGCACCTCATGGTGGCAAGCATTTTCCTGGGGAACACCCGAGGAGCCGGGGTGGCAGACCTGGCCCCAGCCTTGATTCGGGCATGCACAACATGCTCGAAAGAGAAAGGTGCTCGGAGTGCAGTAGTTGAACACCAAAATGAACAGCCTGGAGGGTAGGGATGTCCCTGCTTATTCCACTGAATGCTAAAACAAGAAGTAAGAACAAATCTGGGCTGGAAACAGAGGATGGATTCAAGATTAAGATTTCAAATCCGGTTTGTAAAAATGGTATTCTTCAGGGACAGTTTGGATTCATAGCTTTGACTTAATTCACCAAAAACATTGGAGCAATTTCTTGACTCTGTATCAGTTTCTTGGCTCTGATTTTGGGGTGGGGGTGAGCGGAAAGGAGGTGTTAATCCAAGGGTTTGGTTTGGCCTCTTGCTCAGCTGGAAACAAATACCATGCCTGTGGCACAGCTCCTGCAGGCAAGTTGCAGGAGATTAGTTGGCTGTCATCTGTTTGACCCAATGAGGCCTGAAGAATTTGCTTGCAATGCCACTAAACTGGTCAAATGCTGAAACATGAAGGACAGATGGAAATAACTGTAAAATGCTGTAACCTGGCATGTCACCAACACTTCACAGCTTTCATACTGACTGCCAGCAGTGGCAGAAAAAGGCATTAACAGGAAAAGTAAAAACCTAGAAGCCCTCTGTTACAGGAGGCAATACTGAGAGGCAGTTCTGCACAGTGGGGTCTGTAATCTTCTGAATAGCTGGAGAAACACTGCAAATTAGGAGGATATCACATGCAAAGCCCCTAGAGAATTCCCTCACCCTTTCCCTTCCACCTCCAGGGTAAGGTAGAAGTGACTGGCAGTCCCAGCTGATACTGTTGCTGCTTGTCTGGTCCCATCCAATGGTCCTGACAGATGTTTTAATCTACTGTTTGAAGAATGACTTTTGCACAGCTCTGCTGTTCAAACATCTGTTTCTGTTTAGATAGACAGAGGCATTTCAAACTGCACTGGCCATGCCACACACTAGGAATTGTTTAAAAGGCAACCCAAGTTGCTTACATTACTCAGTTACAGCATGAGGAGGATTTACTGCAGCAAACCTTGACATATTTTTAAGCCCTGTGAAATAGATCATTCACGAAAAGGGAACTGTTTTGCTTCCTAAATACATCCTTTAAAAAGTGGTATTTACAGTTACAAACCCATAAAGGCATTACTAAAAAGCTAGGACTTTTCTACTTGCATTCCTGTTCCCATGTCAAGGGAAGAAATGCTTATTTAATCATGATTTCACTGTCCTTGGCTTTCCCAGCTTTTGTAGTTGAGTGTGTGTGTGTTTTTGCTGTACCACTTCTTGCCTTGCTGCTGTCAACACCCTCTGATTACTCCTACTCCAAACAGCCCATGACATATTGCATGTCAGAATAATTCTATGCTGAGCTTCTCAGTTTCTCAGCAGAAACAAGAAGCAGCTACATTTCAAAGGTGAGAACTCAGTATCACTAAGCCAGTAAAATTTAAATGACTTCTTGCATTCTGAGGTTCCGTGTACCTACCATCCTACCCTTGAAATTAAAGATGATGCTATCACCTCTCTTCTTTTCCTCTGACTTGCCTAGTTGTTCAAGACTCGAAATACAAAGCAGATGGCAAGATTTTCAGCTGGTCAAAAATCATTGTATATCACATGTGAGGAATGTCCTGGTTGCTGACCATCAAGGGAGAGCTGCCATCATCCAGCCTTTTGCCTGCATTCTTGTAACAGGTGGAGCACTTCATTAATGCATTTGGCTGATTTTCAATGGTGAAATATTCCCCCAGGGTTCTGGTTTTAAAAATAGCAGAAATCGGAGCTTTGTCTACAAAGTGATAGAAGGAGCACACTATGAGCTTTTGCCTCTTTTGTCCTACTGGGAGTTGCTGGGATAAAACTACATGTTGAAGGATCATGCTGCTTGTTTTCTTTAGCATCCTTCTCCCTTATCTGTGACTTTTCAGATCTGCAGTAGAGGAGCTGAGGTAGGAGTCCCCCTGGTTAGCTTTTCTTTTCCAGTCGCGGGCTCCATTGACAAGAACCTCTCAAAATCAAACATACAACAATACTTTTGTCCTTATACACTGTTTCTATTGTCTATGAACAAAACAATAGGTTAAAAGGAAGCCCTTACATAAACATGAACATGTTGGTTTGTGGCTGGCTGTGTTTCTGTGCACGAATGCTACTTCTCTGCTATCAATACTCAAGGGATTTATTTTCCTTTCTGGCTTTGGATATAAGGCACAGCTTCATCAAAGTCCTTAACTACTTGTGCAACTCTAAGCCTGTAAATAATCCCAAGATGGATGAGCATCTCACCTTCTTTAAATTAGACCTTCTAGAATACACTCCTCATTTGCGTCCTGCAGTAATTAGCCTGGAAACACCAAACAGCCAGTTGCATTGAGCTGAACTTTTCTTTCAAAGAAGTGCCAAAAACAATTGAAAGAGACTAATGATATTTCCTGAGATCCACCTGTTGCTCAGTTTCCCTTCAATTAAGCGACAAAGGGGAGGTGCGGGAACCATTTCTTGTTATAAACACAAATTAGTATTTGGACAAATGAAGCTGGGAAGAGAAAGGCAAAGGCAAGGAGAAACAATGAGAGAAAAGCAGCCTCAGCTTTATCATGGGCTGGCCATGTGCAGGGGTGCTCAGGAAGAGGCACATTCCGATGTGGCGCAAAGGCTGGAAGAACAATGCAGTCCTTCCTCAATAAGGCATTTGAACATGCTAAATGATCCCTCTGGACATTATATGGAAGTAAAATAAATCAAAATAAGAAAGGAGGAAGAAACACATTTTTGCCTTGATGAGGCACAGCCCATGATTTGCTGAGACATGACAATGGACTTCTAGTAAAAACACCAAACAGCAGATGGAGGGGTTTTTTGGGGGGTAATTGCCAGCCTGTGCTCTGCCACTGTGTGAACGTGCCTGGGGGGCACCAAGGTTTTGGATAGCTGTCTCTTCTCATGCTGCACTCCTGACTGCCTCCACATCCTTGTCCTTCACTCTGCAGTTCAGTGAAACTGCTCCCTTCTCCATTTTAAAGGTCTTTGACACCTATGTTCACAACACAGCTTTAAAGAGCTACAACCTCACTGCAGCACTATCACTTCAATGCCTCTAGGCACAAAGCAGAAGAGAAGATGACTAATTCATTAGTTTTCAAGAACTACCCAGCACCCAAGAGCACCTGTACAGTGTCCTGACCTCAAACATCTCCCTTCTATGGAGTCACTGCTCTGTTAAGCAGAAGCTGTGCCTCTTCTCACCACACATCTGTCCCCATGGCGTGAGTGCTGTAGTGCCTGCCAGCCAATTATGACCCCTGCTAGCACAACTGAGGAACCATATATTTACTGATAGTTGCCAGCAGCGTTTAAATGCCCTGTTCTAGGAAGGACATGCCCAAGGGCTGTTCTACCAACTCCCTTTGTCCTGCCTGTGACCAAGGATGATGATTATGGAGGTGGTCCTCAGTCATCTCTCTGGTGAGCCAGAATAAGTCTCCTCTGGTTCAGTGGCTCTTGGTTTGCCTTGGGTAAGGTGTCTAGCTCTGGTCTTAGACTGTGTAGAGGAAGGGATCCCTTGCTGGCTTCCCTGTTGCCATATGGGGTGTCCCAAGACCCCTCTGAGCAAGAGCCGGGAGTCAGGAGGGATTTTGCAGGTATCCAGGATATTGGGGAAAAAGAATAAAATCTTTCAACAGGCCATCATGTACCTCCTCTACTGCTGAACAGCACCCAGACTTTGCAGAAGGCTTCACACTAGTAGTGTGACGCACTGCTGTTTTCCTCAAACTCCCTGATAACACTTTCACATTGCTGCCAGCAGCCTCCCTGAGGAGCATTATGAATGTGTCCTGAACAGCAGCAGATCTGTGTCTGCAGGGTGCCACGTGCAGCATTCTCTCATCCTTAATCCTGGACATTCTCATCTACTCTGGAAGGAAGGTCTACACTACCTCCTACTTGACATTAGGACATATTTCATACCTCAAGGTCATATGCCTTGCAGAACCAGGTGACATATACACACTGTTATGGGAGCTCATCAGACTGGTGGAAAGACCTTTTATGACCTTTGTCTGGGAACCATGATAATACATGTCAGTGGTCTCCTCAAGAAGCTCACTTATTCCTGAGTGGTTTGTAAATTCGGACAACCCATGTATGGTCCAAAATATCCCCTCCTTCAGTCCAGAGGGAGACACAACAGCCAGGTACTTTCCCAACAAATCAGGTAGGAGCAAGTAAACGACTCCTCAGAGGAGGGTATTCTGTTTTCAATTAAGTTAATTTATGATGAGATTACACTGGCACCCGATGCCTACGAAGCATTCAGCGTTATTTAGCAGATACCTTTCCTGGTCATGTCCATTTAGGCAACTGTATCCTTGCTTTGTCATGAAAAAAGTTGCTGTCTAGGTGAATGTTCAATAGCAAGGAAAATGAAAAACCCAGCCCTGTCTTGTAAAGAAATAAGGATCATGCAGGCCAGTCTAATTTGAATATATTAATATGGTGCTCAGCTGGGATGGATATGGTCGTGACAGGGACCTGGTGATGAGGCATTCCTGGGGTGACTGTGGGCTGGGATAGTCACATGGAACAATATCTGCTAAAGACCATACCTCTGGCATCATGTTACCCAGCGAGAAAGTTTTCCATATGTGTAATGTTTGTGCATTTACATCCATTTGCATTTCAGACTGCACAAACACTGTTGGCATCGTGTTTTCACAAGTCTGCACAGTGTGGGCCAGCTCCTACTCTGACCTCGAATTAATTTGTGAAGTTCTTTCTTCAGAAGCAAAGTTTAATTTAAAACTGTGGTTTCTAGATTAAATGTACTTCAAGGCAATTCCCTATTTTACACAAAGGTAGAACACCACAGAACTATTGCTACAGAAAAAAAATAAAGCTCCAGACTGGATGACATTCATGAGGATACTCAAAAATGCCTACATTTATAGAGAATATAAATATGCTTGAAAAATGGCTGTTGCTCCAATTCTTATTTTTTTGTGTGCACATACTAATAGTGTTTTGCTCAGAGAAAAAAAGCACCAGAGAGAGACAGTTGATTCTGTCAATCATTCCGTAAATTACTTCTATAATTTTAGCATAGGATTGGGATTAGCATGTGATTAGGAACTAACTGTTGATAAAGTCACAGTGTAACACCTTCACTTTTTTTTTTAAATACTGTATAAAGCATGGCAGAGAACCGTGAGCATTGGGTTGGGTTTTGTCTGAGAGCCTGGTGCCTCTTGTCCAGAATAAAGATCTACATGTAGAGGTAGCCCATGTTTTTATCAAGATATGCTGCTGGCCTTTGCTTAGGAAGCAATGCACATCTTTTGCCTGGATACATACATACATGTTTATTCAATGGTGTTATGGAAGATATTTATTCCATCTGATTGATGGAAGCAAAGCAGAGGAGCTATCTGCTAAGGGAGACCTCAAGGGGTCTGTGAGATGTACAGTCCTTTGTGGGGCTGCCTCAGGAATTTCTTTGCTGTGCCCCACACAGTCTTAAATCCCATATGTACTTGCAAAAGCCAAAAAGGTGTGTATGTCTGGGACTGGAAAAATGGGAACCTTCCAATCTTCCCATCTTACCTTGGCTCAGTTTGACATTATTTCTACCCAAGTAAAAGCAACAGCTGATTATATATAATAAAGATAAATGCTACATTACAGTACTCTGTTTATTAAATCACTGCATTTGTAGGGGAGTTCCTTGGCATTGTTTGTCCGTGATATAAATATTTTAAGTCTCTGTCGGTAAGTGAGGCTGGTGTGTGTATATTACATAGTGTACTCTCTTATCCGGTTAAAAAAGGCAACAGATGCAAATTGTCCAAACAAACATTTTGTTTCTTCCCACAGCTGGCCTGATTGTCATCATTCCTTCCAGCCTCAGGCTCCTTCTCTGCTCTGGGTCAAACACGTTACTTTTACAGGTGTGGATTCACTGGTGAGGGACAATCTCAGCCATGGGTTTCCTCACTTTCCCCATTGCTCAGATAGTCTCCCACAAATTCAGCACACAGCTCCACCAGAAAGTCAAGGCTGTATTCATCTGCAGTTCTTCAGTACAGCCCATTTTTCTTTTCCAGTCCACAGTCGATATAGAGAAGAGACTATTTCCTCCCTCTTTGCAAAAACCACTTACATAACTGCATTTATGTTACTGCATCTCCTCTTAGTCCTGTCTTTATTCTAAACAACCCTGGTTCTTTCAGTCTTCCTTCATTGGTTATGTTTTTAGGCTCTCTCATTGCTATTCCTGGACTGATTCCAGTTGGTCCACATCGCTCTTGAAGTGTGGTGTCCCAGCCTGGACACAGCACTCCAGCTGAGACCTTCAGGCACAGAGGAGTTCCTTCTCTTGCCTTATTATATTCAGCACTCCCATTATACTTCATAATTCACACTGCAAAAACATGGCAAAATTATTGACTGCTGAGGGAAAAGCAGGCTTTCTCTGTGTCAGGAATGACCATTTCCTTACAAAAAACCAAAAGAGGATTACACCAGTTGATTCTGAAATAAATTCTTGTGCTCTGCTATGGCTTACTTTAAGGTTCTGAGCACTTCACAACTCTTAGCAAGGCCCTTTCTGATGAAACTGGGATTTGAGCTTGGCAGTTGGGTCTTATCCTTCTCTACAGTGAACAGGTAGCATTTCTGAATCCATCCTCAGCTTAGATAGAGGCATCAATGGTAAAGGTGAGAAGTAAAATCAAGGCTATCAAAATGACTGGCAAGTTCAGCAGCGATGCCTATGGGTAGTGGATAGTGGCATTATAACAGCTACCACGACATCCAATTTCTGAAATGGACAGGAAAGAAATGGACTTAAGGAAAGGTAAATTTCACTCGGCATCAAAACAGATACCTAAAAAAGGGTTATTTCTGATCTTGGTCATCATTGCACAGACATCATCCCAGGAAATAAATATGGTAGAGTTAGAGAAACCCCCAACCAGAGACTGACACAGAATCCAGCATCACTGATGGATACTTGTGCCTCCACATCCTAATTGTGTTCAGTTCCACAGAACAAATTTCATGTTATCAAGAGCGGAAAAAATTAGTGGTACTGGATGAATTTAAGGGTCTGAATGAAATGCATGAATGCAGGTAGAGTCAAAGAGAGTGGGATGGAACCATGTTTTCATGGATCAGTAAAGATGAGTGAAAACAGATGATTGGCATGTGACCCTGAAATAAATATTAGAGCATGCTCTGTGTGTAAGACAAGACTAACATGGGCTGTAAGATGAGCAGTGCTCCTGGGGAGTAGCAGTGGAGGACTCAGGATCTGTGGTGCTGGGACTCACAACAGGGTCAGTTCTTTGTCTCAGAATCAGCTCCCACAGCATACTGCAGCACTGCTGCACCAAGAGTACATTTGGACAGTACATATTTTAACAGTGCTATTTGGTTTACAAACTGAAAGGCACCTGAAATAATTTGGGGCAAAGATGAGGAGGTGAATATTGTTTAAAATTTAAAAAAGCTGCTTCCCTAGCTGCTGAAAACATATTTTCTCCTTCATAATCCAAGCAATTGAGAATGCCCCTCATTAAATTTAGAACTGCAATTGCAGCATTTTCACCACCTTATGTTGTTAAGAAGCAAATTATTTTGGTAAAAATCCAGATGATATATTTACATGATTTTCTAAACCAGAATGTTTTCTGTTACAAGGGTGATTAAAAAAGCTATTTGGCAGTGGCTACTACAGTTAGAAGCACAGAGAGATTTGAGAGTTGTCAAAGGAGTGGACCAGGATCACTTTACTGCATTCACTATGGTTTTTATAAAATAATCTTGATGCACAGGTGACACTTGTATTAGAAAAGAACTTTATGTTGCTTCTACATTAAAAATCTAAACTGAATAACTTGGTGCAAGATAATGGAGTGGTTCATATAAGATGCAAGCAAAAGCTGAAACTTCATGACAGTCATTAAGAAAATCAACATGGGCTTATAGGAGACAGGTTTTACCTAACTAAGTATTTTTAAGCAACCATTCAGACTGATTAACAATCAGGGATAAAAGTGTTAAAGAAGTTAGCAATTAATTTCCTCATTTTAAAAGAAGAAAAGTCACTCAGCACATACTGAGGGGTTTAAGTCTCTTTCTTTTTTCATGTTACCAGCTCATCTTATTTTACAACCTGCAGGAGGCCCTGCTTTGTTTCTTTGGCTGAGTTATAGTCTGCAAAACCCAGCTGGGGTATATATGCTCAAACTTTTCTTCCTGCCTCATGAAGACATTATAGCTGTTTTTGTAATGTACCTTTAAAGTTTTCTGAGTAACAGTTTCCAAGGTAAATGTACTACTGGCATCTCCAGCCAGCCTTGACTCCTTGAAGGCAGAAATGTGGAGGGGTGGTGACGGGTACCCTGTACATACAACAGTGCCTGCTAAACTCCTGGGGCCAGTATCCTAGAAACAAATAATTAAAAAACCCAAAACAAACCATAAAATTTTAGAAAAACTAGGATGCTAAACCAGTCACCCATTTCCAAAGTATTTTTTCAGCAGATGAAAAGTTCAGTAGATTAAAAGAAAGTAAGGCTAAAAATCAATTTGAAAATAAATATTTTCTTGGAATGGATAAATAAGCTAATTCATCACCTTACACTTCTTTTTGAGAGTGAAAAAAATATCAGTGATTAATAACCAAACACAAGATCACATGACAGCATCTCTACAGTAGGCCTTACCATATATATAATAACATGTAATTTGTCAGCCCCTGAGGTAACCTGATGGCTTTTGGTACTCATGCTTTTGGCAGAGACTGTGCTTTGTTTGAATTTTTGCCACTAAAAAAGACGGAAAAAACCCCAGAATGTGAAATTAAAAATATAGAGGTATGCTAGAAATGGATATGATGATGCTTTAATCATGCTCATTATCCCAGCTATTAAAAGCACTGTGGAGACAATGTACATGTTCAGCATTTGCTCAAAGATGACTTGTTGGTGACTAAGCTCTTGAATTGCCAAAAGCTGACAGTTGCATCTGAGCTGAAGGCTGGGAATGGCCTGTGTCCCCCACCAAACCTAGGACCATGCTTGGCATCTTCTGTCATTCCTGGCAGGACTGCGTCAATACCTTGCCAGGAGACATAATAAATATTTTTCAATGTAGGTAGTTGTGTTCCAGTAGACCTGCACCCTGAGTTGCTTAATTTAGTGGTACAGATGCAGACAACGGATCCCAAACCCTAATGTAATTACTGTTGTGACTTGGCAGCATTGGGGGAATGCAGGGATGGACAGCCCAGCAGCAAATGCAGCAGCAGTCCTCAGGACGGCACTGCTATGAGGCATTGCACTATCAGCCTTTCCCTGCGGGAATGGTTGTGGAAGGAGATGCTAAGTTAGTTGAAATGCTAGCAAGGGAGAAAGAAAAAAGGGGACAGTAAAAGGAGAGTGAGGAAGAGTGGGCAGTCTGGGTGGATAAGGATGAGAGGGGAGAGCAGAGAGGGCATCAAGGCAAATAGTCCCATGATGCTGGAGAGTGGCAGGAGAATGGAACAAAGTCAAAGAGGACAAGTAACAAATACACAGCAAAAGGCCAGGACACTTTGGGGTGTCCATTAATTTCAATGGTCCTTTGCAAATGTTCTACTCACTTTGACTTTTAGTGTGAAGTACATTACTAGATCCATTTTAACAGACTGCAGAAGTATGTAACTAGATCCATTTTAACAAGGTGCAGCTACTATTTCATGAGGTTTTCAGGTCAGGCAGGCATTGTAACAAGTCCCATGGAAAGATATGAGTTGAGACCCGAAGCAAGGAAGGGATGTAAGACAGCACTGGGAAGCCAGACTCATCTGTGGTAATAAAGTTGCACTTTTGTTTAGTAAATAATTTGTCTAAGGAAGGTCAGTTTAGTCTTAGGGTGACTGAGTTCTCCAGTGTTTTTTCTCAGTCCGTGATACATTTCTCACTGATATGGCTGGTAAAACTGTTCTTTACTTAATAGAAATTACAATGTTTAACAAACGTTCTGAATTTTGTATATTTACTCCTGTTCTTCAGCTGATTTTATCCCCAACCCATGTTAAGTTAAAAGAGATAGCTGATTTTAGGTCCACAACTGACGTTTGGATGTCCGGTGTGAATTTCCGCATGCTATTCTTGGTTCCTGGTACAACTCATGTTGAGAGTGCTGGAAAAGGTAGCCCAGACCATGTCCATAACCTATGCCTATGGCACAAAGAGGGAAGGTTTGCTCTCAGCCTCACCCTGAGCCGGATTTGGTGTCGTGTAAAGCTGTGGGCATTTGCCAGAAGATTAGAGGAAGGGCATTCCAGGTGCAGCTTGGAAGGGAGGTGAAAGCAGCTCCGCTCAGCTCTAAGCCCTCTGATGTTTTACTTAAACTCTTTAGGGCAGGAATAGTGCTGGACAGGAATAGTGCTGGACAGGAAAGCTCCACTCTTCAACAAGAACTATAGCAGACAATATAATTAATCTGGTTTTGATTTACATTCTCTACATATTTTGCATACGTTATGATACTACGTAGCACAGCCTTAAATATGTGCAAATCTGGTTGTGTAATATTGACATAGTTTTTCACTTTGTTATCTAACCACAGTTTCTGAACCCATTTGAACACCTTCTTTACCTGTGTCATTCTGTAGGATTCTTCCAGCTTTTAGCTGAAAAAGAAAGACAGAGTAAAGGTAGGATATGATCAGGCTCTTGCACAAAGCTGCAACAGTGGCAAAAGTAAATAATCTGCTTGTACTCTCCTCCTCTGAGCATCATTGGTGTTACTCAAGCATGTTGTGTATGTTGAAAAACTACCTTAGAGATAGGTTATTCTAATTTGGGTCTCACTGAGCTGCCTACTTGAGGAACATTAAGTACCATGCAGAATTGCACGGTGCCTCGTTGAAGGAAAGGAGTGCCATGTGCAGCCACTTCTTGTCTTTCTCCCAAGAAATTTTAGCACTAGAGGTATGCCCAGTGTAGCAAGCAATGCACATCTTACCTGTCATTTTCCAGGAATGGATTTTGTTCTCAGTGGATGGCTTATTAACAAGCAGAAAGCAGCCCAACAAGTTTTGCATGCACATAAATAGACATAGGATTGTAACAGATGGGGTCTGTTTAGGTTTGGCTTTATTTAACAGCACGAAGAAGGGTTCTCAACTAAACTGCATTAGATGATCCATCAGCAAGAGGGTTCAGTCAAAAGGACTGAAAGGGAAAAAAGAGTCCCATTCATTTACATCCACAGCCATCCAAGTTAAAGCCACTTTCGCCTGACAGCAGCAAGTGGCAAACTTAGGGGACCAATGGGTCATGGGAAAGGTCCCATTAGATCAGTGGGAGCACACACTAAACAAATACAGTCACATGGATGCACACATTTAAATACTGCCCAAGGGAATATGTGGACATATGTTCAGTGTGGCAGCCTCTAGGCCTAAAGAAAGCTATGTTTAAAAAAAAAAAAAGAATTCCATCAATCAGTCCCTGGGTCCTGTGAAGTATGAAGATGAAAACTGCAAAGGAAACATGTGCTCAACTCTCTCCACCAGCTGCCCCATTAAGCAGCACTGCTCTGCAGTACTGCCCTGGAGACCCTGCAACTTCAATTTGAGTCTCCCTTTAAGCCCAGATGAGAGAGAGAAAAGAAAAAAAAAGAAAAAAAAAGAATTAAAAAGATAGACTAGCATCATTTAGCTTTATCTGTTACCCTTCCTTTCCACTAGTGATAATGAAATTTACTTTTTATGTTGGTCTCTGTGCTTTTGAAGCAGCTGACTGAGGCTTATATGGTAATACAAATGCTATTAGCACAGCAAAGCAGAGGAAAAAGAAAACACAGACACAAACTCTAACACGATAATCTGACTGTGCCAACTCAGTTGGTGCCAGCCAGGGCTTTGTGATGCCATCTGCAGTGATATTGTCACTGGAGCATTTCCCTGCTTAGGAAAATAAGACCAAATCAAAGTAAAAGAAGTGGCTCTTCATCCCACAGCACTTGCAGATGATAATTTAACAGTTGAGTGTTCTCCCTTGCTTCAAGACACCCAGGAACCAGCATGTGCACAAAGCCTCCTCCAGGGCCTGCCCAGAGGCAGATAGGTTGGGGTGGCCATGTCCAGGTGGAAGGGGAAGGGATGGCTGTGACCATGGGGCAGGTAGGGCAGGGTGACTATGCCCAGCAGTGGAGAGACAAGGTGGCAGTATCCACAGGTTGGTGCTGGCCTCAGCTGTGGGGTGCAGACCTTGCTTGTTCCCATGATGAATTGTCAGAGTGGCTTGGTTTGAAATAGGCCTAAAAAGCTGGACCATCCAGTTCTGTACTCTCCCTTGTGCCTTTAGAAAAGCCATAGCAAGGACCTGGGATATATCATCATCAGCTTTTATCAGTAGTTTCAAGAGCAGCCAAAAGATATTCTTAGCTAGCCTTACTACCCAAACTGGACACAGGGTTTGGTTTCTTAGCTTGTGCTAGGAAGCAACACCACCACTGCAGCAGCATTTTCAGGATGATGGCTGAGCATGCTTAACCCACCAGGCAGCTCCCAGAGAGCACAGGAGCACTTCCAAAGGCTGTCCTCTTTCCTAATGGATCACCCACTCCCATGTGCCTGAGGGTATCTTCCTTAGGAAAAGCAGCACCCTGCCCTCTCTTTCCAGATCAGCCTTCTTGGTGGCTGTGAAACATTTCTTTCAAGAGTCATTCTCCACATCAGAGCAGGAATTTGGTACAGACAAAGCTGACTCTTAGGTCAGTGCTGTCTTAGAGGCAGCAAAGTAACCATGGACCTGCTGTTCCATTTGTACCTGGCAGAGTCTGCTGGCCCTGAGATCACTGGGAAAAAGCAAGATACATGTCAGGGCAGCACTGCAGGGAAATTTCCTTTTCATGTCATCTAGGAAGAGAAAACCCTAACTTTACATGGATATCCTGCAGCCTTTCAGCCCCCTTAGAAATCTGTGGGAGTAACATTGTACGGGCTTTCCAATAGGCTCAGCCCCACAGTGTGCAATGCTGCCATGGGCCTTGACAAAAATGATCTGAACCCCCGGGGGATATTTTTTTGCTCTCTGTCCTGTGGGACCATTTGGTACAAGGGCCAGATTTCTAGCTTTACTAGGTGGGAGCTTGTAAGAATTGTGGGAAGTGGAAGGCATTTCAAATGGCAGAAACAAAACCTAGACCATGGTGATTGATGTAGAGTTTCCCCCTCCATGTGCTCAGTGCTCCCAGCCAAAGAGATCTTCACAACCTTCTTCCTGGGAGTGGCAGCTGGAAACTGGTTAGGGGGTGGAGAAGATAGGTGTTTGGTAAGCAAGGTTTGGGCGGGTTAAAATCTGTCACTCAGCTTTATACTGATATCCCAAAAGATTCCATCCCATCCTTCCCCCAGACTGGCCCCAGCTGCTCAGTGGCGAGAAAAGACCAGAACTGCAGCCACTCCAGGGGGCCTCCTGCAGAATGGACAAGGAGGGAGACAGCTCCAGTCCCTCCTACAGCGCTGAGTATCCATCTGCTCACTTCAGGAGGATCTAAAACCCCAGCCTAAGATTTCCCACTACTTGACATTTTATTTCTGAAAGACAAGACCTTATATATTGAGAAGAAGAAATACACAGACATCCACTAGATTATAAGCAGAAATACGCAGCTCACCTCCACTACAGACTTGCCAAAAATTTAAAAGAAATTAGTAATTTTAAATCTATCTATGTCTCTATGTATGTATGTATGTATGTATGTATGTATGTATCTATCTATCCATCCATCCATCCATCCATCCATCCATCCATCTATCTGTTTATCCAGCTCAATATACGCTTAGAAAACTGCTCACAGATAATTATCACTCCCATTACAGATACAAAAGTGCTTCCCCCTCCCTTTCCCCCCATGCACAGAGCTCCGTCACACACAACAAAGAGGGAGGCAGAAGCCTGCATTTTATGTCCCTTTTGACCTACAACATGGATCTGTTCCAATCTAGCAGGTAATTAAGTGATGAGGCATCCTTTTAATCCACATTTTATGTTCACAATCAGGTCTTTGGGGTATTGATATAATTAAATCATGTGATCCCCTATAATGAAATCCTTAATTAGGGAAAATATAATTAAACTGGATTTCTTAAAAACTGAATGTCACAGTGCCTAAGTGTGTTTTTCTTTTAAACATGCACAGCATTTTCTTTTAAACATGCACAGCAATCAGACTAAATCTCTTGCTGATGCTTTACACAATTTTCTGTATAAAACAGCACTATCTATATTTATAAGTTTAAATAGCACAAAAGGATTTCAAACTAATGTTTAAATATAGCTTTTTAAATCAGCTCTTAATACAAGATTACCAGATTCCAGATATTTTACTTTGCATAGCAGGAAAAAAACCTACCAAAGCTGAGACCTGTGTTTGGCAAATCTCATGCTCATAGTGTTTAAGACTTCAATCATGAAAAACTGAAAATGAGACATGTTTTTGGCTTCTTTGTTTGCTTTTTAGCATAAAACCATTTCTTTTTAAAAGTTGCCACGCAGAGAGGTTTTGGACACCTTGAGGAGCTATTCTTTCCCTGATCCTAACCTCTCACTGCAACATTGTTCAGCGAGTTTTTAGGTGGGGGCAGAGGAGGAGACAGAGCAGGGGACATGGCCCACCTTTGACTTCTTTCTGTCTGTCCCTGTATGCTGCTACTTGTTAGAGTTTCAGTTTTCTGGGGGTAGAGTGGCCTTTTTGTCCTCTCTTGGTTCAGCGCACAGCACAGCACCACCCTGCTTTGTACTTAGGCTTTGAGGTTTTTTAAGTGGTGGAATCAGTGACATCCAGACAGGATGAGGGGCAACAGTCCCCACAACAGCGGACTGAAATTTTTGGTGGGTGTACACCTGATACACAGCAGATCTGCACTAGTAGGCATAGAGACCTGAGGATGAGATTCCCACGGTTTGTGCATAGCTGGCATGAGAGTATAGAGATATCCCTTCATGCTACCTGACATGTTCATCTACTGTGCTTTCGTGAGATGACAGCAGGAAGAGATCGCATTTTTTTTCCCCATTTGTGCTAATAGATGGCAGATTGCTGATGAATAAGCTTTGAATGTTGAAGACCCTTAGTTGACAAGCATGAGCATCTCCTAGCTGCTCAGGCCTGCAGGATTGGCTCAGGGTCACTGCTGCCAGGGAGGGGTTCAGGTACCACCTCAGCAACAGGCAAGCAAACAGGCTGCCTGTGCCCTTCACATCCTGCCCCGGACACCATCAGGCATTTGCTACCTGTTGCTCCTGTGAGAGCTCTGGGCTGGTATGACACTGTTGCTCCCTTTGAGTTGAGCAACACATCTGATCATGGTTTAGGCAGGAATGAAGAAGGAATTGAGGAATTGAGGAGGCAGAGGGTCTGAAACTGCTGGAAAACAGTCTTTCAAATAAGAAACATAATTTAATGTATGGTTGTGCAGAAAGCAAAGAAAGTTTTGTCTGTTTCTATTGCAGCAAAGTTAACAGGAGCCCCTTTGGTAATGAATGCCATAAAAAAATCTATTCTGTTTTAGTTTGATAGCCAGTGAAATATTCTCTCTTTTAAAATAATTTGATTGTAACTGTGAATGCTTTGCCACTTTAAGGCAATGTTTGCCTAGTTGTTTGGGTGGAAGTCAATCTGTGAGAGGGTAAACAACACATCTTAGACTTGCCATTGACATTTCCTAAGAAACTGAGTTAGAAGTTTCTCATCACTGATAGATTTTCAGGGTCCATATTGTTCCTGACTCCTGGAGACAAACATACAAAATGTTTGCATTATTTCTGGAAGTAAATAACTGCCTAACAGAACACAAACTAGTCTCCAGAGGGAAGTGGTGAACCCAAAACTGGTAGTTGATTGAACCCGAAACAGGAGGTTGATGTTGACACTCCAAGAAACATTTTTTATTTTAAGATTCGTTTTCCAGGAAAACATTAACAGTTCTGAAAATCACAAACTTTGCAGGACATGTGATTTTACCTGTGATTACTTCTTAGGTAAAACTGGCAGTGAGATTGGCATTTCATCTATCTCCCTCTACACCACCTGCTGTGCGTCTTAAGGAGCTTTGCTAAGGGGTGATGTTCAAGCACATTCCCAACACCTAATAACCTTTGCAGGGTAACTAGAGTGAGTCATGTTTCCCAGCTGTCTGTCTGAGCCTCAGCTTCTCCTTGACAAAACAAGTATATAAAAGACACAATCTAAGGTGTGTTCACATTTGTGTTTCTATTCTGTAGTACAGTTCTGAAGTGAATTTTGTGTTATCCCTTACTTACTAGGCTTCACTTTGCACCAGAGAGCAGTCCCAGAGATCCCAAATCGGATTATTCCTTCTGTGCAAAACTAGGCCAAAACACATGCCAGAAAAGCTCAATATAATTTGTTCTGTTCATGAGCAGACATTCAGTCCATGGGATGGGATGAGGGCTAGGGCCAAGAGAAATCTAAAAATGCACCAAAGAACCAACCAATCTTGGCAATATATTAGAAGGCTTGAGTGAGAAGGCAGGAGTGCAAGCCCAATATCACAGCATAATCTCCTGCCTGGCAATTGAAGTACTTGCAGCAAAACCTTGGGCATCTGCAGTTTAATCTCTGGACCACAGGAAAAAAAAATCTCTTATGGTTATATCTGCCTTTTACCACATTGTGTCATGTCTGTGGTCCAGAATGAGAGAGAAAAGTGGCTTCTCTACACATGTAGATGCAGCTACCAGCATGGAAACAGACCAGTGATGTCAGCTTTACCTTAGCACTGGCTCGGAATGGAGGCAAACAGCACACAGCAACACAAGGAGGAGAAAGCCAAGCGTTACAGGGCCAGTACAACCAAGTACCTGCTGTACACACAGCCTGCAGGCTCCCAGACATGGACTTGGGTCAGGGAGGAGCACAGGGGCTAGCACCCTGCTCCAGTGCTATAGGACAGCTGAGGCTTTCCACATCTGATGACTCCTGCCATAGTGAATGTCTGCAAGAGCTGGAAACCACAGCCACAGGCCAGGCACACAGCCCAGAGAGTCTTTCCCATGCGGCAGCCCTGATTTCTCACTAAAACCAGAACTGCACTGTGTAATTGCTGCTGGTGTCGTTGTAAATCAGGATGCAAAATGCGGTGATTAAGAGGAGGTGAGGGCTAGCCTGCTTTGGCTTATGCAAACCACATGTCAGCTCCTCCCATAATGGTCTTGTCATGCTGACTGCTAGAAACAGGAAAGAAAAGTATTGAAGTGTACAGACTGGGTAGGCAGTAGCATTGCTGAAAACACCTGGCAATTACAGCACCATGTTGCCTTCGAGAATTTTTTCCCAGAAAGTGAAAAAACTCAACTTTGACAGGACAACACTTTCATTCTATGACAACCATTGAAAATATTTATTTCAAATGCTTCTGAGGTTTTAGCTGGGATAGTGAGCCTGGTTTTAGTCTCTGAAACGAGAAGGCAGGCCAAAAATAAGAGTTGAGGCACCATGAAAGGCTACAAAGAGAAACTGGCAGAAATGGGCCTGCCTTTCCACAAAGGAGGGAAAGTAAAACGGGCTGCAAAGAGACTATCCCGTTGTGTAACGGAATGCTGTTTTAATGAGTAGGATCAGCCATTCCTCATCTCCTCTGGTGCTGTGACAAGATTAGCTGCATTATGAAGTAAAAAAGGAGATACAAGTAATGCAAAGAGGAAATATAATAATTAAAAAGGTATAATATGCTTGTTTGGTACAGTCATTGGTTATATCACTGGAGCAGGGGAGTTCATGAAACTGAAATCCTGCCCAGGAATGTTCAAGCACAGGGTCATGCAAACCCACAGTCTTAGGGATGCAGAAGTGGAACCCCTGCCAGGGGTTCCAAAGGTGCTTCCAGCCAACATTTCAACAGTACTGAGAAAAAATAGCTATAACCCAACAACATTTACAACCTCTTTGTTGTCATGGAAAATGGTGTTGAGACAACCATCTTAGATAGATTGTGTATACCATCGTATTGAATTAAACTACTTTCATGCATACACTGTTATTTGTCTATCTTACTGCAACTGTTTGTGTTTAGCAAGAGGCAATTTGAAGGCTGTTTATCTTTAGCTCTGATTTGCAGTCTGAAAAGAAGCAAAATGGAAGACTTCCCATGACTTTATATTAGCTCAGAAATCAAGTATAAAAGAAAGTAAGTTAAGTAAATGATTCAGCATGTTTCTCTGCTCCATAAAGAGCATTTTTAGCTGATACGACCAGCAATGTTGCAATGTTTCTCTTTTGATTATACTTTCCTTGAGTTTGATTCAACATTAGGGGAAAGTGTTTTCACACAGCAACACCATTGACAAAGGTTTTGCTGAGGTGCTCCACCTGCAGATGAACGTAGTATCTGCTAGTTTGTGTGGGGTTTTTTGGTTGGTTGCTTTTGGGCTTTTTGTTTTCTGTTTCCTTGTTGTTGACTGCTTTATGATTTCTCACATTTCTGAGGGGCATTTTGAGATTCTTCACTCTTCAGATGTTTTATGTGATTCTTTCAAAGTAAGAAAATCAACTTTATTGTCCTCTTTGCTGTGTACATGCTGTGCTGCTTTCAGGTTAATGGAACAACTCTTGGACCATGTGCATGTTTCACAACAGCAGCATCCTCGACCAAAATGGAGCCTCCTGTTGTTTGCAGATTCGAAGATTGTAGCAAAATGAGCAATCTTTTTTTTTCCCCCATCTGTATTTTCTGCCTTAGCACCTTGAAATGAAAAGAGCATGAAACACCCAACAAGCTGAAGTGAATGTGACTCCTAATGTTCACTTTTATGATACTGAATTGTTACTGATTTGCATGGTTTTCCCAGAGAATGTATATCTCCCCAGACTGCTGTTTAACAGTAGGTCCCAAGCCAATGTTTCCATTGAATCAACACTTCAGACATTTGAGCACAGTTTCTACACTTAACAAATTTTGTGCAAAAACATTAACAGCTAAGGCACTCCCAATGCCAAGCGTCCTGCTCTATCTTCAAGCTTCTTCAGCAACCAGAGAATAATGGAAACTTTGCAAACTGTCAACTAGTTGTTTGATAACTGTCATATGCTTCAGGAAGATGTATTGTCAATAGTTGTCGTCTCAGAAGAAATGTTTAACAAGAACGTGTGTTTGTTTAGCAAAACTAATGAAGACTCGAAAATTGAGCATTCCCATAACACACATCACACATGGGGTCCCGCAGGACCTCACACACCAGATTTGCTTCACTATATGTATGTTGCAAGCACAGCTCTCTCAAGTTTTATGGTGTTTTTTCTCAGGGCTTAATTTGAAGCAACTAGCAGCTATTTTTTTTAAACTATCTAGAAATTGCTTGCTTTACAATTTGCTTCACTGCTACAATGTCTGTGGCTTGAAATCATAATCTCCACACTGTTCCTTTTCTTCAAACATTTGCTTCCAGCTCTTTACACTCTGTGTGATGCTCTTTAGTGGCTTCTCCACACGTTCCATTCTCACAAACCAGCTTCGTATTTAATTAAATATACATCTTTTTTGCATCTAAACATCAGGCTTTTATTGACAAGTTTGTTTTGGCAGAGAGGGAACATGGTAGAGGAAAGCTAATTACAAATTGCTTCTTAAACTAGAAAAAAAAAGCCACCACAGTCCATCAGTGAGCCTTCTAGCAAGGAAGAATGGAAGGAAAGAGGATTACTTCAATGGAAAACACAGAAAAACACTGGATAGTGTTTATGCTGGTCTCTCTCCTGGAGCACCCACAGTAACAGACTGCATTACAGTACACTCAACTCATCTTATCTTGCCACCCTCTCTTCTAATCTGTGAGGAAACATCAAGAATGAAAGAGCTAAACAGAGGATGTTACTCACCTTCACTGGCTATGGAGAAGAGAGAACACGTTATTTGAAAGTTTCAGGGAACATGTCCCCTTCTATTCTCTCTTCTCCCATTTTCTAAGCACATCCTCTTTTCCACTGTGTTTCTTTTATCTTATAGACTTTTTCAACCCAGGGAAGAAACCCCAGCTAATTGACTTCCATCCCTGTCAAGAGAACTGATGCTGCACATCCCTAAAACCTCGTCTAGTACCCAAACAACTTTAATTTTAAGCTTCACTTTTTTTTTCCAAGATCCCTAAAAATAACTCACTTCTGTTCCTTTGCAAGCTTGCAAGATCTGGTCCCATGGCCTCTGCCCTCTCTAAACCTTTGCTACCTAATATAGTCCTCCAACATGCAGACCTCTTTCCATATTACTAGAGCCAACAACCTTGTTCTGCTGATCACACAAAGATAACGACACAGGGACATCTTTCTTTCTGCTGCAGCATTGCCTTCCCCAGCACAGAACCTTTTTCACTCCCCAGGACAGGGGAGCCCTCCTGTCCTCTATTTAGCTCCACCTGTCTGATTATTGCCTTAGTAGGAAAGACACCTGCAGTGTTTTTACTTCCACCCACTGCACTGTAAATAATCATTAACACTCTATGGTGTGTTACAAGGGTAGCAACTTCTGCTTCAAAGCCCTTCAGATTTTTTTTTTTGCTGGTTTTAGCTGTTGATTGAGAATTAACTTAGTCTGAGACTCACACTGTAATAAATACCTCATAACTTGAATTTACACCCGACTAACAGTGGAAATTCATGCTTGTGTCTGTTTAACACTATGGGCTCTTTTGTGAGTTGTGGGTATCTAGAACACAACCTGTTCTAGTGCCATGTCACTAGAAAGGAAAGAGTGATGCTATATGGAGGACAAAGACGCAGGCATCTTTAGGTAGAGCAATGTGAACTTTCTTTTCCTTTGAACTATTTTCTAAGAGACCGTGCTACTTTAAATTCACAAGCAATTGGAAAGGACAACAGTCCTGTGTGATTAATCTCACAAGCAAAAAATAATTAAGATATTCTCTCTGTACTGCTAAGAACATGTAAGTAGAATTGTCTCTGATCTTTGTTTTATGTGGTTTTTTTCTAGTATAGCCTCTGAGAGGCAACAGCCAAGGGAATTCATAACAGTAAAACCTGTGCCAGATCACATCACAGCTGACATCGTACCTCCAGCAGCGGCCTCCCACTAGATGCTCCGGGCAAAGACAACAACAGAAAGTGCCAAACCAAACCTTGCTCCCGGTGGGCAGTCCCTCATCCTTTAGCTGCAAAAATACCAGGATCATAAAGAAATCAAGGGCACCACTATAGAAAACTGCATGAGGAGTGAGCTGATTGAAATTCTTAACAAAGCTCCTGGTGTCTTTCATGAAGCAGACTTAGGCTAAGCTCCCAGTTAACTGAAGCGAGGTTGTCCTGCATCTCAAGGAGTTCATGGAGCACACATCACTCTTTCTGCACTACCTGTGGGATAAATTTCTTTTATACTTTCTAGCAATTGATCTGTGCCCTAAGGCAAATTTGGTTTATTATGCAGATGAGGACAGGATCTTCTGCTCTTCTTTTATTAGGATCTACTTCCCAAAAATTAACTGTGTATTTGATTGTTTTGCCTTCTATGTAGAGAATTTTGCAGATTGATCATTCCTGTATTAATGAGCATCTTCTTATTTTGGGTCCAATTTTCTCCTAATTTATTTATCATGATGTTATAATTGCTTCAGAAATACCTGTAACAGGAACGACTTAGCCTTCCCCCCATATTTCTTAAGGATCCAATAATTATTTTATGATAAAGTAAACAGAAGATTTTCAGTTTCTCTTCTGTTATTTTTCTTTTTCTGATCAAATATATTAATAGGTTATAAAGCTGACATCCCTGTGATCATCCTGCCTGATCTTCCCTGTAATACAGCAAGTTCAAGTAAAACAAGTAAATCTAGCAAAGTATCTTTTTTTTTTTTTTAGGTTAGTAGAGGACGAGATGAGAAAATTATGTGATTTAAAAGTCTCCAGTGATAGAGAATCCACCATGATACTCAGTAAGTAATTTCATTGGTTCATTGTCCTCTCTTACAAACCTACCCTTTAGCTTACATGTGCCTAATTTCAATTTCTTGCTCTAGATTTATTGTGCTTTGGCAGACTGAGGGCTGATGTATTATGAGATTCCCTATTCAAGGGTAGGTGCTTGGGCAAGGCAGGAGCCCTTACTGTTACACTGGAGTTAGATGTTTCCTTGTTTTTCCCTTAAGACTACAGTTCTGTCCACTTCCTTTCCCTGAAGCCTGTTCTTCCTTAAATACATCCCTGGAGAAAACTTCGCTTCCTGACAATCCTTGTACATAACATGGCTTTTATTTTTCTTCCAGATCACTGATAAAAGTGTTAAAGAACTTGGTTCAAAAAGACATCCATTCAGAGCCACTAGAAAGATATTTTCTGCTTTCTATTAACTTTGGAGATGTACCAGTTGGTCCCTGTCCAATCCCTTTACTGTATTTCATATCCTTCTAAGCCTCTTCATTAACAAATCTTGCAAAACCAAGGCTTCCACACACAGCCCAAATGCCTAATTCATCCAAATACATGAATTCAATTAAAAGAAGAGAAAAAATCACATTGCTTGGATAAAGTCTACTTCCTTGCTTCCTAATTTACTGGCAGAAACTACACAACTGCCTTCTAATTCCCCATTAAGTAAATCTCACATTAGCTATTAACTCAATATTATTTGTTTGTTGTCACAAGAAAGGAACCTGAGGAAATTTAAAGGTCAGATGTAGGTAGGAGGCTGTGTAGAAGAACATTTCTTCTCATTAAAAGCATCAGTCTATAGCATAACATTGATTGCTGGTACGAGGACAATACAGCAGCATTTCAGAGTGTAACCACCTAACGCTCCAATATTTTAACATCAGCACAGACCTTTTAAACAGCTCTCAGCAAAATGAAAGTGCTCGTGATTATCTTTGCCTGTGTGAATAACATTTCCCAGCAATGCACCTAATGTGGAAAGCAAGGGTGACTTCCCTTGCAAATTAGAGTTAAAATAAGCCTTGTCCAAAAACCATCCAGCACAGCCTTTTTTCCCTTTTTTTCCTCTGTGTTTTTTTTTTTTCTTTTAAGGGGAGGGGGAAGCTGGGAGGAGGATCAAGCAGAGACAAAAGAGAAGATTTGTCTTCAAATAGCAGCACTTAAATGCTAAGCCCCGGCTATGGCAGGTGTTTCAATCCCTGATGAGCAGGTGCAGCAAACTGGCTATTTGGTCTTGCAATGCCCTCCAGCCAGATTAGACCATTCATTGACAGAAAGAAAAGGAATGTGCAAAGCCACTGGGGATCTGGCCAAACGCTGGGTGACTCTCAAGACCGACAAGCTCCAAAAGTGCCCAAGGCCAAAATAATGGGAGCCTCCACTCTTGGTGCCTGCCTTGCATCTGTTGCTCTGTCCCCCCGAGAGAGGGACAGCATGGGCCCAGCAGAGCGGCTGCCAGCCATCCTAAGCCTGCACCATGCATGGCCTCATCCTGCAGACTGTCCCTCGTGAGCAACACCATTTTCTCCTGTCCTGAGGAGGGAAGCCTGGCAGGAGAGTAATGAAGGAGACATTGCTCGGATGCTCTCCTTCCCCCTCTGGGGATGAGGGACAGGAGTTGGAATGCCCAGAGGGTACCCCACATCCCCTACCCCACTGGAAGTGCATATGGGCAGCAAGATAAGCTGCACAGGAGACACAGGTGTGTGCAGGACTGGGGACACAGGTGTGTGCAGATCTTCACACACAGCTCGGGCTCAGCCTCTGCAACATGCACACCTAGGTTCACCTGGAATTTTGCGGAGAGTTTCTCTTGGTTTACTTCTAGCCTACAGTTTGTACTGCCATTGAGTGGAGCCCTGAAGGTACCCCCGTGTTGCACAGGCAGTCCAGTCAGGGTGAGCACTGGGAGAGGGGCTTCCCAGCAGCATCCCCTCATCAGGCAGCTGGGTCCCATACCCCATGTGGTTGTCCCTGTGTCAGATGGTGGTGATGGGGGAGACACATGTTTCTCCTAAAACACGCTGCAAAATGGAAAACAGCTGAGTGTTGTTTGTGTGGGGCAGCCATGCTGCCGGCAGCTGGTTGTAGCCCACACAGCCTCATGGCTGCCTGTGACAAGCCAGTGTGCCATATGCATTCCTGGGGGGACACAGTTCCCCCACGAAGGCCGAGGGGCTGCTGGGTGAGCATCATTCCACACGGGGCAGGCTGCTCTTGGCCATACCTGTGGACACACCTTTCACCCCTCCACCTCCTCCTCAGCTACTGGCCCCTGCATAGCCTTTCATTTCCCCATACCCTGCCAAAATGAGGCCACAGCAGATGTGTTGAGGCAGATCCCACAATCCTGTGCTTGTCATTTGTGTATAGGATACTTGGCTGCCCAAAGGCCTGAAAGAAACCATATCTATTGGCAAAAGGAAGGCATCTTCCACCTCCTGTTTATTAGCTCCACGGCTACCATTAAAACAGACACCTCATTAGTGGCTTGTAATGAGCACCAATAAAGCATGTGCTGGTAAATAATAAATATATGTGGTTATTTAATACAGCAATTACAAGTGTAGCTGATGTCGTTGGATGACTCTGTTTTGGAATATTATGGTCAGGCAGGATTGCACCAGCTAGTCATAATTTGATCACAAGGAGCCAGCAGTTTTACGAGGCCTTCTTCCCCCACAGAGAGTGCTGCCTGCTTTCTTCCATTCTCACAGAAAACTCAGTGGGTGTGATATGCAGCACATTCTCTGATGCATATTTGTGCAGAAAATATCTTACTGCCTGTAATCCCAACCATGCCAACATATACCTGTAGAAATCATTTGTGGAGAGTCAAGCTATATGGCCAGGATCCAGGAAAGTTCTTGGAAACATGATGAATTTTAGGCATCAATTCCTTCCTTGGAATGGGTATAGAAGTCAGTATAGTCTAAGTGTTTGCAGAACAGAGTCTGAGAGTGCAGAAACACTTTGTGAAGCACAAATTAAGGTCCTGAACCCATAGGTATGTAAAATTGGTGCTACTTGTTGTTCAGAAAAAGAACATGGGGAACTGGAGGAACTGAGGAACTAAAACAAGAAAAATATAATGTGTGGTCTCTCAGCACTGCTGAGCACGGCCATCAATGATGGGGAGCGAGCAGGCAGCAGCATGGCTGCTCCCTGTGCTTGGGAGACAGCCTTCTGATGTTGTCTACGCCCTGTCTGTCTCTTGCCCTTATGGTGTATCTCCCAGAGGTTTTTAAAAATTGCAGTGGAAAGTGCAAATAGTTGGTGTGACTATGACTATACAGTGGACTGAAACCCAAAAGATAATCTGTTCTTGTGTAAAGGCACACTCATGAACCCTTTGCAAGGCAGTCACCAGCTGGGTGTCTGGCTGCCCTGATGTCACATATTTCAGGCCTGTTTGCTTCACCAGGTACCAGAGCATCCTGCCAAGTCTGCGCAGCTGGAGAGGTGCTGAGCAAACCCAGGGCAGGACAGGCTCAGAGATGGCTTTTTCCCAAAACAGAGGTTTTGGGTAATGGCAATGGAAGCCTGGGCAGACTAATACAATCCCCCGCTGTGAAGCAATCAGGACAGGCATCAGGATAAGCACCTTCATGAAGGAGCATCTTGCTCAGACTCCACTCCCTCTAAGCATCCATGTGCTGTGAAGGCTGCCCATGGACAAGGCTCTGATGGGTGTGGAAGAGACATCCCATATGCAGACTTCAATTTACTGAGATTTTACCCCCATCTGATTAAATCACATCTATTCTGTCACCCACGAATTTACTGGCATAGAAAAGAGGGCTGAAATTGTCTCAAATGGTCAAAATATTATTCAAAAAGGTATTTCTGTAATCTTCTCAACAACTCAGTGCTAGAAGACCCTAAAGAGCTTGAAGAACTGAAGTTTTGCAAACCTGGCTCATCAAAGGAAAGGCTTGAAAAATTAATGATGGACGAAGTGACTTACCTTACTCCCTCAGGTGCAAGGGACAGGAAACAAAGAATACTGGTTATTCTTGCAGCTGCCCTGCCAGACTGACCTCCAAGTTTCGACAGCCCCCTGGAACAGTGGGCATGGGGCATGGCACAGCAATTACTCTGCAATCATAATAAGCATTAGGGGAGAGAGAGGAAATGGAAGATCAACAAGCTTTCATACGCAAACATACATCCCAGTCTGGCAGCAATGCATCACAGCCATTCTCTCTCAGGCTCTTTGGGTGGGCATGTTCACAGCACAGAGCACAGAGCACTGAGCACTAGCAGGGGCATGAGGAAAGCATCACAGCTGCAGCAAAGAAAAGTTTGGTTAGACCTCCTCAGTTCGTCAGAGCATTCCTGATTTTGGGAGGCAGATGACACCTCCTATCTACAGCAGGAGACTCCTTGTAGATGCAGGGTTTGGCAGAGTGTGGTCCTCCCTGTGTCCTGTGCACATTAGCATCACCAAGCATGAAGCCCTGATCTGCTGGCTCTTCTACCTTGATACATGGTCTAATGTACATCTCAAAGAGCTTTTCAAATGACCTGCCATGTGTACCCCCAATTTCTGATGCAGTAATGAATGAAAGGTGCAAGGTACCATGTTTTCCTTGATTTTTCATATTCTGTAGATATCTCATGATTTATATTTTGGAGGCATCTTTAGCATGCTTTTCACCACTTTCACCTACACAGCCTTTCATCTTTAAGAAATTATTGTTCAAAACTTAAAGAGTTTCTGTAGCTGTCCTTGTCCAGCCAAGCTGTGCTGGGAGCAGGATGGGACTGGGGAGGGAAGCAGGAAAATTCCCATAGCATCAGGTCCCTCTGCCCCAGTCAGGACCATGGGGTGGATAAACACTGTCTTGCATATCTACAGCATGCTGGCAGGCTGCAGGTCCAAGTGCACAATGCTATGGGTCATTTTGCACAATCAAAAGGTGGCTGCTGAGAGTGAGCTTGGCTTCTTATGGGTCTGGCTTGCATACTTTCAGGCTGCTTCCTTATAAGTATTTTTTACCTCCAAAATGCTGCGTTTAGAAAGTGAGACCAAAGAAACTTGAAGCTTGAAAAATCCTGACACACTACCTTTTTCCCTGTCAGTACTGCCAATGCCTCCTTTGATACATTCCAGACAGATGCATTATTCGTGCTGTAATTTGGCATGGATTTTGCTCCCCTATTTGTACAGTGTGCCAGGTGCCTTGCTGTTCATGAACCCAACCCCACTGCTACTAAGGAGCCAGGAAAGCAAGCAGTGGTGACATGCCAGTGGTACAAAACACTCTCATCTCCAAAGGCCAGCAGTGAGGGCAGGGATCTAAGGCATGAGCTAATACACGAATGGCAGCCAAGAGGTTGAATGAGCCTTCTCATTTCCTCTGCTTCAGGAGGTTAAAGGTGGGCCTTTCATGTTCTTGAAGAGTAGCTTTGGTTTTGATGACTCAAACTAATCACACATGGTGGGACACTATATTTATAGTAGATTATGCCTCTTGGTAGCTCTCCCACCACTGTGGAGCTCTCTATGTTTTCAGGAGGTGCCCTGAGTTATCAGCTAGTTGATATTAATTTTGAATCGTATACTAATTTCAAAATCTTCATCCTTTCTTCTCCATGTATGCTTGCTGCTGAGAGCACATGACCACTAGCTTCCTTATCTTGCGTACCCTCCTCACTCACATGCTCTCCCCAGTTTTTTGGCAGCAAGCTCTGCAGACACAAGACTTGTCCAAGTCCTCCTCCCAGCTCTCCCAGTAACCTTTGCAGGAAGAAGTGTCCCATTAAATGTGAGGTGTTAACTGCTCTCCTGCTTACATATTCCAAGATGTTTCCTGCTCATATTTCAGGAGCGGTCTGCAATGTTGCAACCCCCACTGGGGCCGTTCTGTCAGTCCAAGCATTTAATTAGCTAATTACAACCTGCTGACATGAATACACAGAATATGGTGTTCGAAGAGCAATTTTTTTTTCAATTCATTTATTATTAACCCCCAGTAAACATCTGATATGCTCTTCCCTGAGGGGACAGAGTGGTAATTGGTCCCTTGAACACTGAGTTCCCTTTCTAATCTGCCTGAGCTGGAGCCGAGTGTCACCATCTGTCAGTGTTTGCATATACAGCCCACTGTGCGTTTCACGTGGTGAAAGGGGAGAAAGAGAAAAAGGAAGCAGGAAAATCTCAGGGAAGGATTTTGAATGTAGTCAGGTCCCAGCTCCTCTGCCTGTCACTGCTCGCACATCTGCACCCGTCCCAGCAGGAGGTACAGAGGGCCCAGATGAAATGCCCTGCCCAGGGTTCTGCACTAATTGGGCTGCTTGCCATTAGTCCTGCTTTCTTCCCTGCTTCATCAGGCATCTGTATCATGTCTGAGGTACCAGTGGAAATTAGTCTCCCCTCCAGCATTCTGACCAAAGAACCACAAAGCAGCAATAGCTGGACTACATTTTTGGAGGGGGCAAGGATGCCTTACAAATGTGAATTAATATGGGCACCCGATCCCAGGTGAAGCACCATAGCTGGATACTCTCTGGTGAGCACAAGATCTACCAAGCAAGGCTTGGCTGATCCACTCAGTGTTTCTGGAAGGAAAGACAATGATGTTTGAGTCAAAACAGCTCCTACAGGCCCCCTTGGTGCTCTTACATTTGGAGGTATGACAGTGTGAGTCAGGACAGAGAGAGACAATCCCTGCTTCAAAGAGCCAGGAAGGGCACAGGCAGCAGCAGGGGAGTGGGAAGGGAGAGCAAGGAGCAGGGGTGTCCCAGAATGTCAGGGTGGCTGCTGCAGCACTCCCGGCACACACTGGACAGCTTTTCCCTCCACCTCAGCTGCCTTGCTCCCATCAGTGTTAGGAAACACTCCCCGGCAGTGTCAGGAAAGCTTAAACCAAACCCCTAAGTATTTATATAAAAAAACCAACCAACCAATCAAACAACCAACCAAACAAAACATCAGAAAAAACTCCAGATTTGTTTATGGCATTTTAAAGCATCTGGACATCAATGGTATTCATGCTGGTCCAGTACCTTCTTTCTATGAACGTAGGGCTGATTTTAGACTTTGTCCCAGGAAAGATATTTCTGATTAATATGATGAGTCTCTCCAGTGTGTACTTTGTCTGCACTGTTTTCACAATGGTATATGTCAGGGTCCACAATCAGACAGCAAAGGCATGGTGGAAACACAGAAAAAGCCAGGTGAATCTGAGAAAACATAGGAGTAAGGGATCTTTTGTTGTTAGTAACAAAAACTATCTTATATTCTTATCAAATAACAAAAATATACATCTGCCTATAAAAATATGATTTGCCTACATCTGCCTTGAGGAAAAAAGCAGCAGAATCCATAGGAAACATAAGACTAATTAAATAAATAAAATCAGAAAAAGAAATAAAATTTGTGTCAAGGGGTGATGGGGGAACACTGAATACCTTGAGCTAGTTGGTTTAAAGGCAGATGTCTGACTGTAGATGGCTTATCTCTGTGCCGTTCTGCACAGATGGGAAAGCTGGTGGTTATCCAGAACTGTCCTGCACAGGATGAATCAAACATGGGTAGGTATCATCACTGAGCCTGACTGAGACCCATGTGCTCAACACTGGGAGGCGAAAAAAATTACAGTGCAATGGCTGGATGGTTTAGATAGAGACTAACTTCTGGCCAGACTTCTTTCGCTCCAAAAATTGACTTTTTCAGTGCTATGAGTCTGATGGCATCATGGCTTTTTTGCATGCGCACATAGCGCTGAACCCATCACAAAGCCAGTTAACAGTATTCTCTACAGCAATGGATCAATTTCTGATTATTTCTAATATAAAGTTTAGGCAAAAAAATCTGCTTCAGGAGACCTTGGGGAGTCCTTTTTCTTTAGAAAGCCTTTAGTTGTTGTTCAAGTACAAACTAGTGACATTTTTGCATCCTAAAGGACCATTCGAAGCTACTAAGGGAAAAACCTGTGCTATGCTCAGATTGGAATTAGAAGGCCGGAAATGTTGGTTTTACCATGTGTAAAAGCAAAGTTCATTTCAGTCTTTAGATCTGGGAACCAAGCATGAACTTCATCTTACTGCAGGGACATTTGGCTATTGGATCTGATCCCTTTCCTTCCACAAAAGAAAGATTCTATTCTCATACAATTTTTTGTCTGTGGTCCAATACAGCAAAGGTGTGTGTCTATCTCCTTTTGTGAAATATTTTCTCTCCAGGTCCCTGTGGATGTGTGGGATGCACCTCACTGAGCAGGCTGACAGCAGCATCTCCTGAGAGGAACCCTGTAAAACATCCTTTTTGGTGTTAGGGCATCCCCTTGCACATAACTGCAGGTGCCCCAGTTTACTCTCCAGCAGAGCCTGATAGGACACCATTCTATGGGAAGGGGGAAAGCCTCGTGTTTCTGCCTCGAAGAGGGTGACATGGCTGTTATAGCGGGTGAGGGCAGAGGGCTGCTGGTTGTGATGTTCCAGAAAGCAGCTGTTTTTTGTAATTCAGCTAAACCTGCCCAGGGTAGGGAGGCATCCCTGACATGGCCCCATGGCCCTGCTGCTTCTCTTTCCTAGGTGCAGCTGCCCTAGTAGCTCCACTGCCCCTCAGAGCAAGGCTCAGGCAACCACCAGCACTTCCAGCTCACATATTTAAGCTTACCTTCCATAGACTGGGAATTTCTGTACGTGATCTTGGTCATTCTGGAGGAGCAGAGGACCAAGCCGTTGTCGTGGGCCTTGTTGTATTTGTGTTAAGAAGGTTTTGGTGAGATGCCATATGCAGATGGATACAGGACATTTCAGCTGTTCCCTTGTTTGCTGCAACAAAAGGACTCAATAATTTCACTGAACCCTGCTGATAGTATAGAAATTGTTTCTCTTCTCTTTTAGCAGCCGTGGTCTTTTTTTCTGCCTTTTTTTTCTGTTTTTTTTTTTCTCAATGCAGTATTATTCAAACAGGTTGGCTACTGACAAGTGAGATCAAGATGGCAAAGACAGTTTAAAAAAATATCATGAATTAATTATTTTCTCCCATGCCTGGCTGTATCACTTATCAAGCCTTCAATGGGAGAACTGGCCCAGCTCCCTTACCACGTGCACACTAATGGCTTGCTCCTCTATTATCCTTTTTGATCAGACACAGGTGGACAACAAGGCCTCATCCTTGTCTGTTGAAAAAGGTGCAGACTGTTGTCAGGGTGATTATATCTAATTACATCCTAGTTAATTATCAGACCTGAATAATTATGGCAGAGCTGCTCTCCTTCAGAGGTAGGTGCATCTTCCAGATGTCACACCATGGTCTCCACAGGGCAATTTCCCAAGACCTTTTGTTGGCTGCAGGAAGGGGCTGTGGGGGAACTGCTGAGACCCACTGGGAACCAAACAGTCTAGTGGTCTTCACTTGCCCTCCCTGACCTCCCAGCTGACTGGGCTGGATTACTTTCTGTCATACTGGTAACACAGTCATGCATCAATAGAGCCATGTTCAGTGCCCAAGTGGGGGCAGATGCATGAAGAAAAATGCCCCCCTGCTGTCATGCATATGCTGGCATGCTGTTGGATTCACTACCACCAGTGGCTTGGCCACAGCTATATCCCACCTCTGACTCAGGTCCCTGTGGCACTGCACAACTGAGCCCATCACAGGAGCTCTCAGGCCTTCCTCAGAGTGGAAAGCTTTCACTTCCCATCAGAGTCCTAACATGGGTCTAAAGATCCAACAAGACTTTTTGTCATATGAAATGTTGTGCTGTCTTGGCTATCAGAGCTGAGACACTTGTCTCTCTTGGTGGCACTTAGTGGTTGGTAGGTGATAGCTGGTACAGAGTTTCATACTATTATTTAGGCAAAACCTAAATAAGAAACAAGTAGATACCATATGCATTAATAATAGCAATGCCTACTTTCAGTTAAAAAAGTTTAAGGTTGGGAGAGCTGTCACTGCATGAGCTTGTGAGGTTAACTGAAATGGAACTAGTTCTCTTCAAAGCACAAACCTCTCTTCAAATGTGTTGCAGAGCCACCTACGGTGCAGAAACCAAGGTGCCTATTGTGCTGCGGGTATTCAGGACACTGCATTGCTCCCACTCCAGCAACACTTGCAAGATGTACTGAGTTTACATAGCAACATTTGTGGGGCAAGGTCGGGGCTTCCCATATGTCCGACACTGCCAGTGTCAGCTGGCTCCCAGATGAATCCACTGCTGGCCAAGGCTGAGCCCTTCAGTAACAGTGGTAGTACCTCTGGGATAACACAGTTAAGAAGTGGGAGGGGAAAATTGCACAACAGCAACTGTATCTGGAGCACAGAGGAGTGAAAATATATGAGAGAAGCAGCTCTGCAGATACCCAGATCTGTGCAAAAGGAGGGGAGGGGGTGCTCCAGGCACTGGACCAGAGATTCCCATAGTCTGTGGTTAAGACCATGGTGAGGCAGGCTGCCTCCCTGCAGCCCCTGGAGGTCAATGGGGGAGCAGATACTCACCTGGAGGACTCTACAGTGGAACAGGTGGATGCTTAAAAAAGGGTGTGACCCCACGGGAAGCCTGTGCTGGAGTAGGCTCCTGGCAGGACCTGTGGCCCCAAGGAGTGCCCCTGAGGAGAAAGGCACAGCAGCAACAATGTGCGACAAACTGACTGCAGCCCTTGTTCCCCATCCCCATGCAGCACTGGGGTGGAGGAGATAGAGTGGAATTAGGAGTGAAGTTGAGCCTGAGGTGAAAGGAGGGATGAGGGGGAAGAGGTTTTAAGATTTTGTTTTATTTCACATTGACCTACTCTGGTTTGATTAATAATAAATTAATTTCCCCAAGTCGAGTCTGTTTTGCCCGTGGTGGTAATTGGTGAGTGATCTCTCCCTGTCCTTTATCTTGAGCTATAAGCCTTTCATCATATTTTCTCTCCACTGCCCAGCTTAGTAGGCAGGAGTGATGGAGTGGCTTTGGTGGGCAGCTGGCACACTAGCCCACCACACAGGAGCAATCCTTATGTGTTTATCTTGATGGACTGGATCAGGTGGCAGCAGTCATCTCAAACCCCATGTGTTCATACTGCCTGCTCCACTGTCCTACATCTCACCCTGCAGCTTATTCTGTAAAGTCTTCTCAGCCAGGCTCCGGTTGTCCTCTCAAAGATTTGAGTGTCTCTGACAATGTGAAAACAGCAAATACTTTTTATTTTTTTTTAAATATTCATCTATTGTATTCATGTAATGTATGACTGCTTTCACTTCAAACGCTACTCCAGAGTGTGCACTGTGAATGAGATATAGATAATGGTACAGATGATAAAGAAAAAGCACCACAAACCCCATCCTATACATTTATCTAAGTGCATGTTAAGCATGCACAAGTTTACAAGAGTTTGTATTAAACACATTTGAATATTTCATTTCATACCATAATTGCCTGGCTATGAAGAGATAACAGAGACTTCTGCCATTAGTGTTTTCCTTCATTCTTAACCCAAAATGTTTCATACTCATTGTCACTTAATGAAAAAAAAATAAAAGCATAGAAGTAAAATAAATAGCATATAAATAACATCAACCTCCAAGGTTGTTTTTAGTATAATTTTGACATTTTTTAGTAGTAAAAATGTCAAGCCTTACTTTGAGCCTTAGTACTATCTTGGGCTCAGAAAATAGATCTGCATTAATGTTTGAGCTTGAATCTGAAATACATTTTTGAATTGTTTCTTGCTGTGACCCTCATATACCACACTTTGGTTCACAGGGTGGAGTGACCATTTCTATCCAATGCCTCTCCAGTTGACGAAAATAAACCACAGTAGGCACTCCAGGAGCACAAGTGACAAGCTGCTGCCATTGAATGTTTGATCTGTGGGATCAGAGCAGGTCTAGTCCCATGTAAAAGCCCTGAAGATATATAGCATGGGTGGTGGGTCCCCAACAACAGCCACTCACTCCACAAGCCCACTCCTATCATGACAAACCATTCGCTGGTACAGACTTAGCAAATGATGTCTGCTAGCATTGAGGACAATGACAGATGTGTAAACAATTTCTGTTCTTAATCAACTCTGAAATTACTATTTTTAAAATTCACTCATTCCTCTCTCACTCCTGAACTGTAACACAGGTCAAGTAGGTTTTCTATTTGCTAGCTGTATATCACAACCTACCTTTACGATATTTATAGAATGTCACCACTTTTTCATCTTTTTTAAAAAGTGAACTATCCAGTGTTTTCAGTCTTTTCTCAAGAGGGAAATTTCACAAGTCCTTTTCCATTCCTGTAACCTTTCTCTGAACTCTGTCTTGCTTTGGTGCAGACTTCTTGTGAAACCTGGGAGTATTGGGTGTCCAGTCCTGCATATGTTATTCCAAATGTAAATGCATCATCGACTTCCATTATTAATTGCTTGTATTTTACACATATTCTCTATCCCGTTCCTTTTGCAATCTAACATCTTGCCTGACCAGTAAATTAGAGCTGAGGTCTGCATCCAAATGATCACTGAGACATCCACTGTACACTCAGCCATCTTTTCCAAGCCAAGCAGGTAATTGAGAGTCCTATAAGGCATATGAGCACACCCATTTTTCCTCCCCTTCAGTGTGTAGCACTCTGAACAGAGCTGAACCTTTTATGACACTGTGTCACCCATTCATCTAGTTGGAAAAGATGCCTCTGAAGCTTCTCACAGCTTTTTTTTCAGAATTAGACTAATTCTGTATTCTTTGCAGATTTGGTGGGTGCACAATTGCCTTTTTTTCAGATCTTTTCTGAATTTCTTGAGCAACCCAGGAGGTCATATGGATCCTTAAATAACCTGAAAGGCAAATTTTTGCCACGATGAAACATATATACTTAAACCTCCTTTATTTTTTTTCCTACCTTAGAGTTAAACAAAACTCTTCCAGGATCAAACATTATATGGGATTGTTTTCTTTTTATTCTCCTCCTTCAGTATCAAGGGTTGTCCCACCCACATAGGTGCAAGTAGAAAAAAACAAGAGTCCATTAAGGTCAGCAAGAGGAGGAATCTTGTCCCAAGACCACTTCAAAACACTGAGGATGGTTATGGCTCCCAGTGGTATCCACTAACAGCTCTGTGGCTCCTAGGAGTAATTTTCCTCTATTCTATTGTAATTAAAATAATACCACCATTTTCCTTTATTCCTGGATCAGCCCATATTTGTCTCAGGTTTCAGAACCACTGGGCATCTCTCTCTATTTTTATTTCAGTTTTATTTTAAGGGAAGAACGGTGCACGATATGGCATTGCCCAAGATTGGCAGTCTCAAACATGGCACAGAGGAGATGGACAGGAAAGGTGCCAAGCATGAATTAAGTCTGCATTCTGCCAGAACAATGTGGCATCATACAGACATGTCCTGGAGCACACAGCACCCTAGTGATAATTTCACAGAATTAATTTTCCCAAAATGAAAAAAAAAAGGCAACAGCACAGAAAGGATGAGGCAAATTACCAACACTAATCAGTCTCTCTCTCTCTTGCCTTTCTCCTTGTATGATAATTATGATAATTAACAAGCTAACAAGCTTCTAGTAAAAACAGTTCCAGAATTTCAATGTATAATTAATATTTACATCCATAACAAGTTGTCATTTATGGTGCATGTTGATTTTCTTTTTTCAAAAGAAATTGCACTTTATACTCAGAAAAGCAAAATCCTTCAAGAACATGCAGTAAAAAGGCATTCTAAATTCAGAGATCTTGTTCTTATCTGTTATTTATTTATGCAGGGATATGCAAGTGTTTTAACATCTGGGTTTCTACAAATTATGAGTGCACATACGTAAAAAGATGCAGTTTTCTTCTTTTTCTTCACAGAAGGGCACAAATCCACTGCCATACTCAAAATCACTTGTGTTTCAGTTGGGTCCTTGCACATTAACCTTGTATCATCATTTAGTAATCTGTAAAACCAAGTTCAGCTGACCAGTCATTTGCAGAAATTATGGGTCCTTATTATGCAAAACTGCTGCTTGTTCCTATATGTTTTATTCAAGAAAGATGGATCTGTATTTTTCCACCTGCTGGCGAATAGAAAGCAGGAAGAAAAGTCTTTACTAAAACAGGCTCAAATTTTGCAATGCTCATGAGGGATGGTAGCCATGCTAAGATATCACAGTGCTGATGGACAAGAGTTGTGTAGAGAAATAACATTTAACAGCCACTTCTCTTGGAGTATAAAAACATTGCCCATGGGCATCTGGATAAACTGGCTGCAACAAATTCCTTAAAATTGTAGCTTCTGTATAACAGCTGAAAGATGTTATAACTTGAGCAGTAAGCAGTCTTAAGGGCAAGTCTCAAGGGCAGGTATTGCCTGAGTTCCTCTTAACCCATCCATATGTGATGGCTCTCATTTCACCTTATGGTAAATGACTGTCCTCAGACTCTCACAACACAATGACATTTCAAAGGACTAACCAAAGGAAAAGGGACAATGATTTACTTGGCATAAAAAATTATATTAAAGGTTGAAGCAAATCTCTACAGAAATATAAAGAAGAGAAGCGATGGGAGATTCAGCCAAGAAAAATTCAGGGGAGATTTACTGTCCTTATTCATTAATATTTGATCCAACAACACACATTCTTTGGCCACTTGTTTTTCAGGTTTTGTCTTCCCCACAAGTGCAATAACCAAAAAGAAGCCTGGGTGGTGGGATGAAGGGCTTGTTCATCCAGCTCAGGCCCAGGGGAAGGACAATGCTGCTGCAGAGTGGGAGCCAGCTCATCCTCCAGCTCCCTCCGGTGGAGACCACAGCCCATGCTCCCAAGACTTGACACAAGGGTTGGGAATGGGGAACAAGGAGAAGAAAATGGGAGGTAATACACACCTGGGAAAGAAGGATGGCTTTGAGTCTCTTTAAGACACATGCATCCCAGAAAAGGAAAGGCACTATAAATATCCACAGCCTAGAGAGAAACTCACAGAAGTAGCCAGCTTCAGAAGGGAGTCAACACTTGATATTTAAATTGGAACCATAGGTAGATTTATACGAAAGCAAAGTTGGACTTGAATGCTGGCATTACTTCTTTGCTAGATGAGATAAAATATGTGGCTGAGATATACAGTCAAGTCCACAGAACCTGAACTAATTTAAACATTTCATTAAGTCACTCGCTCACATCCCAGCCATGGAGCATAAGCATTCACCTACACAATTCATCACTTTGTACAATATTGGGGATACATGGGGACAAAAAAAGTCATGACTTTGTGGTTCTTCCAACCTACTACACAGCCAGATCCCTGTACATTTTGATAGGGAAATCATCTTGTGTCTGTTTCCCATGTGACTGGCAAACTTTGAATTCATTCTCTACAAATGTATTTACACCCACCTTGGTTGTATACTTGCACAACATTGATTAAGCTTGCACATAAAGTCAGAACAGAAATAGGCCTATTGTGCAAACTTAGAAATGCCTTCTAAGCTCTGACTCCTGTAGTTATTTCAAGCCTGAAGGTGGGTACTTTACCATGATGATGAAACATAGAAAAAGCATTGCATGCAGGATGCTCAGCAGCTGTTGGACCATGTACTTGATTAATAAGGGCAAAATGATGACACAGAAGATTTAGATTTCTTCAACAAAGCATTTCACCTGGTATCATATGGCATTTAATTAAGAAACTAGGACACTACCAGATAAAAGCTCTTAGATTAAATTTATTAAAAATTAACTGATAGTTCTCAAAGTGCAATTTGAAATGGGAAATTTTTATTGTGGGCTTCAATCTCCAGTAAGTGGGTATGACTTTTATACATATAACGTATATTTATATCTATTTTTATCAGTGGGACAAAAATGAGTTTAACATTGCAGGTGGCATGAGATACCACTTCCATTTATCTATGTGCAATTTAAGAATTATGGTAGAAGTTAGGCAGTTCAGATGGCCCTCTTAAGCCATAAAATATTGTGATGGAAAGAAATTCCTCTTTTACTGTGGAAACCAAAGCATTTCTCTGCCAGAGATTCAGTCACTTACTTATTGCACACTTATCCAAAAGAGGGTATATTTAAAGGTTGCTTAGGCAAGGAAATAATTCAACAGCTACACAGAGGCAAATTAACAGCAGTAAAACTACTGTCAGTAAGAAGAAGGATGCAAAACTGCATTTAGAGTGACTAATTAATAAGCTTCAGATGAAAAAGAGGAAATAGGAGGGACACATTTTTGCAGAAGTTTCGGTGGAATCAAGAAACCCTCTAGGAACAGAACAAGTTTGCATAGACATCATTCTAAATGCAAACTACCAGCTGGAAGAAGAAGTCAAATAACTTACAGAGATTCGCTCCTTAACAACTCCTCCAAAGGTTAAGAAATAAAAATAGGACAAATATGTATATGTTTGTGTGTGTGTGTGTGTGTATGTGTGCTTATTATTTCTTCAGATCTTTTTCTCATGATCTGCTAAGCAGTTTGTGACACTGTGTTAGAGTCTGGTGCAAAGCCTGTCTGTGCCTCTGTATGCTCATACTGGGTCTGTCTGCAGCTCTAGAGTACCCCTAAGGATGCAGCTTTGAAAAGGACCAGATGTGCAGCAGTGGGTAGTCCACAGCTTGCAGTGCAAAGACAAAACCCTTTCCTGAGGTTTCACACTGAGCTGTGAGAGCTCCCATGATGAAAAAATTCTGCTTAAAGTCAATTTTGGCTCACTTTGGACCTGAAACACTGAACCTCAAACATAGAAACATTTCTCACAGGTGAGAAACATTGCTTCTTACTTCATGGTGAAGTAAAAATTTCGCATGGCGTTCATCACATCTTGGGAGGATGACCCAACAAAGCTCCACTTAATGGACATGCAAGCTTTATTGTTAGCACAGGCAACTCAGTTTTGCCAGGGCAAAGACCACTGGCTGCTTTATTCACTTAGGGTCGTCTTGGTAGCTTGGATTCAGGCCATGGAGACATGACTCAGATTTAAAATCAAAACCCATCACTATGCTGAGCATCCAGATTTTCAAAGGATGCCTCTTTGAATGAATGTGTTTTAAATTAGAGAAGGAAACAAATCTATTCACATAATAAATAAAAGCCTCCACTTCAGATGCCCAATGTAAGACTTAGAGTACCAAGAAGCTGTTCTCACCTCAGAACATGTCTGCATTAGGGAAATAGTCCTGAGTGGCTACTCTGTGTTAACTTCCAGCTTGGACATATTCATTTTTCTACTGAGTGCTGCCTACATTTAGCTGGTTCTGGAGGTGAACTAAGAAGAGCAACCAACAGGCATTCTTTTGTGACAAACAAAGGCGTCTGTTCAAGGAGATGATTCAGAGCATTGTTTTAGATTCACCCCCTCACACACACTCACTTATTTTGCACCAGCCTCCTCATGAGTACAGGTGCCAAGCCTACAAAAATGCAGATGCTATAGGAGATATGTTCACTGGGGGAAAGCATGTGGTTTTCCATCATGATAGATGCACCAGTGGGCTCTATTTTGCTCTTTTATTGACATAATTTCATCAGATGTGTCTTCAGAAATAGGAGTATTGTTTCCATTAGTCCCCTTATGTTATTCTACAAAAACACTCAAGCACGAGGCAGTGTGAGTCAGGACAGGATGGCTTTCCAAACTGGAAGGAGGTGGGTGCACTCCAGTATGCGATCCTGCAGCCCTCATAGAGGCTACAGTGTGTAACTCAGAACCCCCAGCTTATGCCAGTGCAATCCACTACCGCACAGCCGTGATGGCTGAAGCAGAAGGAAGCTGGAGAAGGCTGGAAGATGCAGTAAGGTCTGCCCAGCCATATCAAAAGGTGAGTTGGGCAGGAGCTGTTAGCAGTGAAGAGTGAATGGGCTTGATGTACAACCAATCTCAAGTACTTCTGAATCACTTGGATGCACTCTTGTGCCTGCTCATGGATGGCAATACCTGTGACGGTCATGGGATGTAAATGCATCATCATGCAGCTCTTCCTCCAGCCAGGATAACACAGTCTTCTTTGTGGACAATTCCCAGCACCCAGAGTGAGCTAGGAAAAGCCAGTAGCTCTTGATGATCTTGCTTTGCATGGGATTTCAAGGCAATAACTCCCTGGAACTTCCCTTTTGTTCCCAGGAGAACTAGACTCAGCCCAGTGCCAAAAGCCATCCTTTATTCTTCACGAGCGCTACCCCAAACAGAGCTTTAAAGAGCCCCTCATTGCCAACACATGTAAATCTAAAAAGATTCCTTAAGAATCAGTGTCAGTTTTTCATGTGAGTATGGGGTATGTATACAGCAGAAGAGAGAGATGAGAAGAAGAAATGAAGGGAAGCAAGCAAGCCCATACCTAACATCAGGAGCCTTGACTATACCCATCACAAAACATAAGGACAGGTACAATTCTCCTCATTCTGCTCATGAGAAAGTGAAGCTCTCCCTCACATACTCTTTTTTTCTGTCTCTTTTCTTAATCCTCTCAGAGACATCTCTCTTTAGTCAGTCATCCTTGCTGTACATTTCTTTAAATTGGATAATCTTGCAGATTCTGGGGTGCCCTTTGTCAGAGGAATTCCTGGCTGTACAGTGCCTGTTTGGTGAAGTTAAGAATTGCTAATTTAACAAAGGACCAACTGAAGACATGATTTGTTTTTCATTGTAGAAATTCTATTTTAGCAACAGCTACTTTCAAGGACTTCTAACAAAATCATGGAATCATAGAACATTTTGGAGTAGAAGGTACCTTAAAGATCATTAAGTTCCAACTCCACTGCCATGGACAGGGACACCTCCCACTAGACCAGGTTGCTCAGAATCACATCTAACCTGGCCTTGAACACTCACAAAAATGGGACACCCACAACTGCTCTGGGCAACCTGTTGCCATGTCTCACCAACCTCACAGAAAATATTTTCTTCCTAATATCTAATCTAAACCTGCTCTCTTTCAGTTTGAAGCCATTCCCCCTTGTCCTGTCACTATATGCTCTTATTATGCTCGTACATTCATGTTACTGTATTTTACTTTATGTCAAACAAGATTGTGAATTTATGAATACCATGACCTCTCCATGTGTCTCATTGGGAATTTGGACTTTAGGCTGTATGCTTGATACCCTCAAGCCTTGAGATTCCAAATGTGTAGGCACTGTTAAAACTGATTTCCCCAATTGCATTCCATTTTTGCACTCTGAGTGTACATGTGCCTCTCAGTCACATGTAAAAAGCTTGATGCAAAACAAGTGAGCTCTCACCACAAAGGGAGCACAGAGATGTGCCAGCATCATGGCCATAGTCCCCAGTTCCCTGGGCATATTCCCCTGAGTAGGAGCATTGGTTCACTGCTGCCTTTCCCTCTGGAGCAGGTTGTGTCTTCTGGCCTGTTCTCTGCACTTGCATGGAAGGAAAATACTCATCACCTTGCCTTGCTACAGGCCACTCACATAAGGGAAAATCAGAAGCTTTGCCTTAGACAGAACATGTCAGCATTTGAGTAGATGGCAAACTTATTTTTTCTCCCAGTAGGTAAGAATGTGCTTCTGTGCAGAGTAACAGAAGATATCCCCCACAACCTCCTCCTCACTGCCTATTTGTTTTCTCCCAGTTAAGTCTGTGAGGAAATCCTCTTGGTAAAGCCAGTTAATAAGATTAGATAAATGTCTTTGAAACCAAAATGCTGATATAAAAATCAGAACAACAGAGCACCAGCTGGCTTTTCTTTTGCTCATTCAAATGCAGGTGGAATGCCACAGCCAGTGACATGCAAACTGGGAGTGATAATCAATAAGCAGTGAAACAAGAGCAAGATGCCTGTGGAGGAATTTTCCCTTGGTGAGAAATATGGATTAACTCTAATTCTCAAGGCAACTGAACAAAAAACATTTGCCTAAATTCAGTCATCATTCAAATGCTGCTCCAGAGAACCGTGACAGCTTGAAATAGCAGAGAAACAAGATCCTCCAGTCACAGCTAATGATGATATTTGATGTAGGCACTGGCCTTTTTTAATACAAGGTAGCTGCTGCATTGTATAATAAGGAACATATAATAACAATGATTAAAGGCTGTTTAGTTAAGAACATGAGGCGAGAGAATGATATTGCTCACAATTATAGCTCTGTGCATACAAAGGCATGCAGTTCTGGGCAGCTTATCCAGCAGGGTGCTGTGTACACAGCAGGCTAAAGACAGAAACATTAACTAAATCACAAGATTCGGATCATTTATCTTATCGTCGCATGGGGGAAGAGTTTATCTTTCAAGCAGGCACACCTGCTCTCCTTGTAAAACTTTACTCATGCCATTACCAACAGTGTTCTTTTTTCCTGTTCAAACACGCCGCTGCAGGAGTGGGATGGAGCCAAGGGTGGGTGTCCATCCCTCTTGAAGTGAGCATTCGTCTCTGTGTCTGCACCTCCTGACTCACACAGGAACACCTGCCCTGTCTCGGGGCACTGGTGCATGGAAGCAGCAGCAGACAAGCTCCCAGTAGGAGGATGCTGGCCTAAAATTGAAAATGCATTAGAGGTTTTTGTAGAAACAACGCAAACATCTTGTATGTGCTTCTGCCCTATGGAATAAAGTGGTAGGAATTAAATTTGGGAAATTAATTGAATCTGAGAATTTCACAGGATGTGCTAGTCTAGTGAACTGGGTTGAAAATCTCATTGACCTGGATTTCAGCTGAAATCTGTAAAGTTTTCCAAGAAAAAAATTAATGTGAAATGTCAAACCTCTGGCCAAAGGGAGAACTCTGTAAGGGTGGCATCAAACCCATGGGGATGAATGATCACCTCAAAAAATGTATTAAGTAAAGACCACACAAATACTGGAAATTTGAATTAGGATCTGAAGAAGACAGAGGAGAAGATCTTAAGACAGAGAAAGTATGCCACCAAAGCTGAAATCATTTCAGTTAATCTGACCTCAACCTTATTGAACAAAAACAAGTTTAAAAAAAAATAATCAGACACTAAATATGTGAAAACACAGAAAATGAGGCCCTTCTGAAGTTAAAGACGTCACAAATGTTCCATAACCTGAAATCTAGATGAAGGCTTCACCACCAGGCCTTGTGAGGGAAGATGATGTAAAAGGTAGAAGACAGGACAGGTAAGGGGAAGAAGGCTGTGGAGATGGCATCCCATGCATCCTAAAAAGCTGTGAACTAAGAAAGTGACTGAGTAGGGGTCTGAAAAAAAAGCATCATGGGATGCTGTAAGATCAGAGACAATATTTTAGAAAACTATCTCAAGTGAGAAATGGGCAAGAGAGATCTAAATAAATGCTTAGTATTGTTTTAGAGTTAAAAAACACCCACAAAACAGCAACCAAACCAAACTGCATGCCTACTTAAGGAAGGCCAAGAGGAAAAAGACCTTCATTTATTAGATGATCATAGAATGACCGGGACCATCAACAGGAGATGTTGCAAAGGCAGATGTCCTAGTGTGTAGCATGGGAAATAAAGCCAGAGCAGGCAGGCAGGCAGGCAGGTATTTCTGCTGTTATGCTAGATGGTGCAACCTCCTCTGCCAGACTGAGAGGGTTAGGCAAGACCTATGGGTGAGGAACTAAAACAAAAACAGGTGCAGGGAAAAGTTACTGGGCATATCCACGAAATAACAAACCTATTTTATGAGTGGACATTAAAAAAGCTGGGCTTGTTAAACATAAAAATATGAAGTCTGATAAAGGATATGGTTCCTTATTATAAATATATCAAAGTGACACGCAAACATTAGATAGAGAGAAGAGCCATCCAATTAGGGTACAATATTGGCACACTAACAAATTAATATGAATGGGCCTTGAAAAAAAACTTGGATACTAGAAGAGGGTTTCTAAGCAACCTGAACAAGGTTCTGGTACAGCAGTACAGCAAACAAATGAGTAGGAGATACAAATTATTTCTGGTATTTGACAGAGCTGAAAAAGACAGTGTGCAATCCGGTTGACTGTACCAGCAGTATACAGCATCTAGGAGGTCCCTTTTAGTCCCATCCTTGACATTTTTAAATGGTTTTCACTAATTGGAGGGGAAACTACAAACACAAAGGTCAAACTCAGGATCTTTGGAAAATTTGTATAAAAACACCTGAATAAATAGAACTTATATTAGGCCAGTTTGTAAAAGTCAAAAGGAAATGATAGCTTCCTCTTGATTGCTACCAGCTGCAATCCCTGCCATCCAGCAAGGCTGTTGTGAATCCCCACAGATCCACCGATGTACATGACTGGTGCACTTGTGTTCATGCCCTTGTTTGCCATGAGCCTGCAGAAGTCACAGCTATGGGTCATCATGCTGCAGATGCCAGGCTGCAGGGCTCCCTCCATCATGCGTCCTTCTTTCCCACAGACAAGACTGCACCTTGCTTAAATGTTAATGAAAACAAATTCTCAAAATAGCCATAGCATAGCTTTGACACAGTATGTGTTAACTAAAACTTTCTGAATTGAGCATACATATTTGTGAATGTGGTTACTTTTTCCTGAGATCAGTAATGTCTCTATTGCTTCAGTACATTCACCTGCTTTAAAGTAAGGAATGCTAAGAATCTCTGCTGGGCATTGTCTCATATTACCTGGTACAGATAATCAACTAAAAATAAAAGTCCTAGCACAACAATAATTTCACCCCACCTCTCTTACCCTCCGGCTTTATACATATGCAAATCACATGGGAGACTTCAGCCAAAGGAAAAAAAAAAAAAGAGGTTACAAATCAGGTTAAATTGGCCAGTATTTCTAGCATGAATAATAGACTGTAAATAAATAAACAATAGTGTGCGGTAAAGCTTTAAAGCTCACAATGTGATTCCTCATGTCAAGCAACTACTGATTAATTTGAATAGAAATTAACAGCAAACTGGAAGATAATTGTGTAGAAGCTCTATATCCCACATCAAGAGCGCAGGTGCTGGGCCACATCTACCCCCGAGGATAGCAGAGAGACCATTATTCTTAACCAAAAAACACCCTGTCTCATTTTTACAGCAAAAGACTCAGGAGGACAGAGAAATGCTATCAATTTGATGGCCATCAGTTCTGTAATCATCCCACAGCCATCTCCCCAGAGATGTATTTAGTATCAGATGCATTTTCAACCAAATAAATATTCCAGACTTCAGCGTTAATACACCATTAAAATGACACCATCATGCTACTATGGAATGGAATACTATAAATTAGACCTTGAATATTACAGGCGAGACAGAAATAGCTATTACTCTCTCTACTGCCCCTTTCTCCATCACTGCCTACCTTCCCGAAGGAAAATATTTGTAAAGGAAACATAAAAATTGCTTGCTTATAACAATGTCTGTGACTTTGAGGCAGACACTCTCTTTCTGCTGATGTAGGTTCCTAAAAATCAAGATGAGCACTGAGAGGGTCAGCCACAGCAGATTTTCAGTTCAGAGCATGGTGTTGAAGAGGTGAGCTGGATTTGTTTTATCTTCCCTTCTGTCTCTTCTTCTCCTCCCTCTTCCTTCACCTCATCTCTCCCTACCCTTTCCCTTTGGCGCTATATAAACCAGAGGGCAGGGCATCCAGCTGCTTCCACAGCAGAACAATGTTTGGGCAGAGTCCATGTTGACACAAGTGCATTATATCCTGAAGGGTCAACTGCATTTTTTTTAACTTTTCTTTTTTTTTTAATCAACTCTGTAGAATTAACCTTCTGCTTTTGCACAGATGCCATTAGTCCAAAATTTATGAGCTCATCTAATCGTCATCTCCTATCATTGTACTATCCTGCCAGTTTAAGAGTAATATTATTTTCTCATTAAAACTAATAGAAACCCTCCCCCTTCCTTTACTTTTAATAAAAGGTGCCTGTAGGACTGGTTACACAACCAGAACTCCACTCTCCAATCTTGGGCTTTTCTGAGCAAGGAGTATTAGGTGCAATCTTATCACTCTACAACTACATGAAAGGAAGTTGCAGCCAGGTAGGGGTCAGTCTTTTCTCCCAAGTAACAAGCAATAGGACAAGGGTAAATTGGCCTCAAGATGCACAGGATGAAGTTTAGGTTGGACATTAGGAAAAATTTATTCACCAAAATGATAGTCAGGCATTGTAAAGGGCTGCCCAGGGAAGTGGTGAAATCACTATTCCTGGAACTGTTGAAAAACTGTGTGGATACGGCACTTGAGGATATGGTTTTGTGGTGAACAAGGTGGTGTTAGGTTAGCAGTTGGACTCAATGATCATAGAGGTCTTTCCCAGCTTTAATGATTCTCTCACCTAAAGGCCAAACACAAACCTACAGTACAGCAGTCCATGGTCCAAATGCTGGCTTACTTGGTACCTCAACATCTATCCAATGTGCAGTGAAGAGCTGTCCAAGGGCTTGGCCTGCTGTACATAAACCTTTTCCACGGCACACTTATGGTTCTCAGCCCTGCGGTTCTTTAGGAATGGTAACCTCGACATGGGAGAGGCCACAGTGTACAGCCAGTTTAAGAAGTACCTTAGTAAATGCAGAGTCCTGCAGTTCTGAAGGGGCAAAACAGCTTCGGCCACCCAGAGGAAACAAACGGCCCAGTAAAAACACTCTGCTGTTTTTGGGAAGCAGAATTGTTACTCACCTTTCCAGAAAACATCCCAATTCCACAAAGCGCTCTTAAAGTGAAGTTCAGCCAGTGGAATTGCTTGCAGAGAGGCATATCTGACACAATTCCATTTATTACACAGGGAAGAAGTAAAGTTCCTCACAGATTTGAGACTGATATTACCAGGACAAGCAGCTTGTGATTCTTCTAGCTATTCTAGGCACATTTTCTGCATATATTTTTTTTCTAATGGCAATATACTCCACAGTCTATGAAAAATGGTCTATCTGATGATGTTTGAGTTTTATTTCTTTAATGGGGTCTCTACTAAAATCAGCACAACAGAACACATCCCCACCCACCCCACTTCTAAATATTGACTGCATATACATAGGTCAGCATCCAGATATATTTCACATACAAAACAATCAAACAAATTAAAGAATTTTTTTTAAGGAAACTTACACCATTATTTTTTCTGGGCAAAGCCTTTGTGTGTTCACTCTTCCAAAACACAATGATGTGGTATCTCAGAGTTTCTGAAGTGGCAGTGTAGGCACTGTACGCTTATGTTTCATTGAGTGCTCGTTCAAAACAGCTGTATGTTCTATATAAAACATGTTTACATAGTAAATGTACTTCCCGTAGACACAAAGAAATGTTAATGAATAACCATTTCTGCATTTCAAATTTTGCAGGGCTGTGGGAAGGATCAGTGCATGACAAAATAGTTAATGTTCACCCACTTTCTGGCACATGAAATCTGTTACTACAACTAATCCCTTACAGAGAAAAGAAAACATGGCAAACAAACTGGTGCTGGCTGGTTCTACTATGCCTTTTTTTTTTTTTTGGTAGAGAAACTGTGAGATGCATATACATGGGAGAGGAACAGAGGAGGTATTCAGTGGAGAACGCCAGAAGGCATGGAGTCTTTTTGGTAGGCAAGGCTGTTGGCTTTAATTGTATATATTGTCTTAGATTCTCACCTTCAGAAAGAATGCCAGTTTGATCTCACATGGTATTCACTACCCATATTTACATCCTATTGCCTGGGGCCCAGGGAAGACAAACAACTGGTATTTTTCTTTCAATTTCTATCTGAAAATCTGTATAGCTTTAAATAATAGATCTCCATTTATCCTTGAAAATTTTTGAAAAGCAAAAATTAGGTGTTCTAATGTATAGCACTGCCCCGAAAAAGCCTTAAAAAGAAAATTCACTTCTCTTCTAGGAGAAGGTCTTCCTGAAACACAAAAACATTAAAGAATTAAGTTTTTGGTTTGTAGCTCTGGAGTCCCACATGATCCCCACTTCCCTACAAAGTCACTAAATTAATCAGACTTTGCTATACAGCAATTTTAGCTGAACTACACAGCTCTTTCTTCCAGTCCCCTGAAAATACACAAGCCTGAAAAAGACGCACAGATAGAAAACAAACCTCTTCAAGGGACAACCACACTGCATGAGATAGATCCTTAGCAGAGTAAAGGATCTGCACTGAAGATGGGGCAGGAACAGTTAACACCAGCTAGGAATCTGCTCTGCATCTGCAGACCAATTTATGAAAAAAGAGGTGATACACCATACATAGACCAGATGCACTCATGTAGTGTAAGGCAAAAACAAGCTCTGCTGGGGATGTTCCAACATTTCTACACAAGATTTCACAGTGTACAGAAATCACTTCATATGAATGAAAATATTTTCTAACTACAACCTCTCTGCATGGTTTGAAAGTGCTACTGTGAACAAGGTTTTCAAAGGCCACCCAACAAGCAATGCTCAACTAGATCTTTGTGGGGTGGCACATGAATAGCACATTTCAGTTTCAACAGACTGAAAAAGCATTACCGCAGCAATAAGGCTGAGATCTTAGTGTAATTTTCTTAATAAAGACATTTCTTAACAATTATCATTTTTGTTCAGAAGGTGTATGTTCCTTTTGAGATGAGTTTTTGGGATGTTCTTTTGTGATATCACAGCAATTAATAAAGGACCATCTGGAATTTTTTCTGTTAATAATATCAATACTTATTTTTGTAAAAAACCCAATAATTTGTTAAATTACTTTTTAAATTCAAAGAAGTCATTCGCTTAAGCTACGTAAGGAGAGGGAATGCTCATGGACCTCTGGCAAATTCAAAAAGCCCTCAGCAAGTAGTGTGGTAAATATGATGAACCTTCACCTAATGATTAAAATGTTTGCAAAACTTTTTTTTTCAAAGGTGTTCAATTTCTCCAAAAGTGATCAGAAGTGAATGAGAAAAAAGTTTCACCAGAAGTCAGAATTAGAAACACATATAAATAAAGCTGATTAATTCAGAAAAAAACTTGATTTTTTTATACACATCCTAAGAAAAGAGATAAGAAAGTGAATGTCAGCATGGAGTGCTATTTTGAATTACCAAACACTGCCACCATGTGTTCACTTCAAAGATCATCAGGCTGCTTCAAAACAACTGGATGGGAATTATTAAAAAAATAAAGTAAATCAAATTTGTTGTTCTATCTCTTACATAAACACTTCTGTATAATGCAATAGTGATGACAACCCCAAAAAGGCTTTGATTGCTTTAAGCCAATGGTGTCACATTGGTAAAAGAACACATGGTTCTATTTCTAACCCCTCCTGATCATCATTGTGGAGAGCATCAACTAGAGAATGACAGAAAGAACATAAAAGACAAGCTTTGCTTCCACACACAGATGCCTATCATAATAGATGTTTCATTGTATTTGTGCAGTGCTCGCCTCAGTAAACTTCTATTTAATCTTGATGATCCCTAGAAGGCACCGAAAATCATAAATGTTCACACAACTACAATTTAATTATTTCAGAGATTGACTTTTCTTCAAATATTTATGGATAGTGAATAAAACCATTCACATAATGATGTACACAATGGATTCAGAGGACTTCGTACAACATTAATTTTCACCAGTTCTATTAAAATCAACAATGGATCCCTACCTTTACTTGAAAACTACATCCCCATCAATTTGATTTAAGAGCATTCAATTTCTTATTATTTAATAAAATCTCCCACCTGAAAACTTTGCTTGAGATGGAAAGCAGGCAGAGGAATTATGTGTCACTACTGAAAAACTAAAATGATTAAGATGGGACATTCAAAAAGATGCAAAGGAATTCCAATGACATAGCCAAGAAGAGGAATACCTTTTTTCTTCCAGATTTTTCAATCTTCTGTTACAAATTCTTTGAGTTGGGATGCTTAACATTAGCTTTTAAGACCAGGACGTATTGGAAAAAAATTATCAGTTATTTTTAACTAACACACATGCACATAAATTGAGTAATTGAACTCAGAAGAACTGACAGGAATCATTACTCCCTCATCAGCATTATCCAGGTACTCAAAATATTTCAACAACTTTCCAGCCTTCCTCAGGGGATGCTTGAGATTCCACATCTATGTTTAGCTAGATACACTGAGTGAATACCTCAAGGAAAACACAGACCTCAGGGAGCAAGGCCAACAATTAAAGCAGATTCAAGTAATACTTGGATGAAATGCTACACTTGCAAGAAAACATTCTTTAGTACCATTCTAGATATTTGAAATTTCCAGAATTTTGAAAAAAGACTGAACAACTACTTGAATGCCTAATGGATGACTATGCAGCCTTGGACAGCTCAGATCCTGAACTACTTCCCTTTAGGGCAACAAAATCAGAACACTTGCATTTAAATGTGATGTGTTTTGTCAGTGTTACTCATGCATGTAACCACTGGATTTCTTTGGTTATTCCAAGTTTGTTTTGTTTTCAGGAATACTGAGTGTTCAGAGTCAAGACTCTAATATCTTAAAACTCAAAAGTGACTCCAAAGAGATAGCAAACATGAATAACTGAAGTGCAAAAGAAGTAACTGATCACTACTGTATCTCTTGCCATTTGTTCTTCAATGTGCATTGTAGATATATTCTTATTCTACAGCTGTATTTCATAAGTCTTTTAACAGCAGGAAGAAGCCATAAGCCCTGTGCGTATAAGCCCTACTGGCAAATGACAGCATTAAGTCAGAATAAATAACTGGATTGTCCCAGCCTGTTCAAGATTTGATTAACAATAGATGGTAGCAGTTTTCCCACCAGAGAGCTTCAGAGGTAGGAAAACAAACTGGAAAAGCATCTTTGACAAAATGGCCAGAAGTCCATCATGTTTCTAACTGCAGACTTCTAGCAGCAAGTAACATCTATGGTACTAATTACAGAATAAGAAAACTGTCAATGTGCTCTGTCTTAGGTAAAAGTATATGAAGAGAACAGCATGCAAGATCATTTTAGCAAAGTTTAAATACAGGAACAAAAGGAGAACTTACACTGTTGAAAATATCCTTCTGTGGTCTATAAAGGTGCTTTTCAGTATATGAACACACTTCCAAAAGGAGAAAGCATGCCAGGCATTTATGTACCTTTAAAATATGACTGTGTTTCAACTTCTTGATCTTTTTCCTGCAATCAATATGTAAATCTTAAATATTTTTTGCCTTACAATACTTATCGCCCACCTCCTTACAATACACTTAACACCATCAAAGTGTCATCATAAATGTCACTACCAAGCCACACTTAACTGAAGTTAACACATCAGAGCAAAATCAAAGCATATAAACCTCCAAAAGTATAGTTAACATTTGCCAACTGAGGTTTTAAAAAAAGCTGAAATTTTAGCTTGTGACTCATACACTGCATTTGATTCATTATTCTCTATTCCTAGATTTAATCTTTTTTCATTTAGTACAAACTTCTTCACACCCTTTAGTTTCATATCAATAAAAAAACCTTGGAAAGTGACATAACTAAATTTCAAACACACACAACATTTCAAGAGTAGCATAAGGGAAGCAATATGATCTCAGTGTGTATCAATCCCCCACACTGAATAAACCAAACTAGTAATTTTCTCACTGTGATTTCCAGTCAAGAGACATTACAAAGAAGCTTATTAAAATGTAACTTGAATCTCTAATCCTTTGAAGAGCCAAACATTCTCCAGATATTACCCTCTGGTTTTACTCTCCATAGGAGAAAGCAAACGGATAGACACTGGTGGTCTACTGTGAATCTGTTCTTCAACTTACGCATGTCTTTGAAATTCTACTCTTTGGTGATGAAAAAGGGGGAGCACATATTTAAAAAAAAATATTCAAATGAATGTTGTGCACAACATGAGGATAACTTTCTGAACCACACCAGGTATGTGTCTGTGAGCATGAGCATGTGCATGTGAGTGTTCATTAACTAACTAAATATGTATCGGGAATGAACAGATGAAATTAAACAAAATAAACACATGTTGTGCAAAACTTATTCCACCTTGTATCCTTTAAATCCTGGTATATAAACAATGGGTTGCTGTGTTATCAGCTCTACCTCAGTGCAAGATCAGACTCTCTTTAGAACTAATACCAACAACCACAGCTGCCAAGGAGCACTATTTTATGCCGAAAGTTCATTGTTTCTTAACCCATTGAACACAGCGTCTGACAAAATTTTCAGTGTCTTGCAAAGCAAAAAATAACTTTAGGAATTTAAAAATTTCAGATCTTTTATTCACATTCTTTTCTTAGGTATTTTTCAGTATAACACAAAACTACAAAAAACCCCACCAATGTACAAAGCATAAGATATAGTAGAACTTGCATCATCCTGATTTAGTTCAGAGTAAATCTTTTTCAGTCAATTTGGAAAACAATTCATTCTATGAAAGCTTGAGCATTCATCTCAGTCTCAACACCTGCCTTCTAATAAAAAGACTAAATTTTGCATCCAAACTTTGACAATGGCTGATGAAGTTTGTCTTTGAATTAGACTTGCCCAATATGAAAACTCCAGAACTCTTCAGGTATAAGAATGTCCAAACAATCTTAAGCCCATTTAATTTATGTAGCTAGATGCATTAACATTAGCTTTCTATCACTGATTTTTCTTATTTTTATCAAAGCCTTGTTTATAAGTTCCATGGTTTCATCCCACTTGTTTTTCTCAGGGCTTGTGTATGTCACCAAATTTTCAGTGTACTGCAAGACTGACTTCAAAAACCTATGAGAAATAACAACAAAGAAGAAAAACTCTTTAAAGGATTTGAAGAAAGAAAAATAAAAAGAAAAATATCTCAATGCCTGATTTAAAACTGCTAACATCTTCAAATATCCAAATCCCTCAAGTTGATCAATACATTAAGGTTTATTCTACTTCTGGAAAAGAACCACTCCCCAACTCTTACAGTAGGATGCAAAGATTTTTCAGAACTACAATTAACACTGCCACAGAAGGAATAATGACAGAATGTGGGATAGAATTTTCCCAGATTGTTTCCTTTCTTTTCTCAGTCAAATGTTTCACAATGTATATGATACCCAACCAACTGTTAATTGACACAGAGTAAAATCACCAACACCATCAATGCAGCTTTTATGAATTAATATTTGAGTGTGTGATCATTCTCTATATATATACACTAAGGTAGAGTACAATAAAAATTTAAAATGTGAATAACTATATATATATGACCATATATTTTCAACTAGTTATTTTAGTTCTTGAGTCAACATTGCCTGAGGTACGACTATAATGATAGAAAATCTCTACAGGATTTGTATTACAGATCCAAAAAGAATATATACAATTCCTATTTTTATAAAGTAAATTTAGATACTCACTTTAGATACTGCTGATAATCAAAAGGATTCTTCTTGCAAACTGAATGAACACTGACTAGTTCCAGAGTAATCAATATTAAAATGAGCCGCAACACTGGAGACAAAATTTTAATGCTAGAAATAAATAAAAAAAATCAAAATAAACAAACTAAAACCAAAATAAAAAGATATCACTGCCATAAAAAGATTTTCAGACTTCTGCACCTATTCTAAATAGCTGGATATTGCATAGTGGAGGCGAGGCGGGGGAGCGGGAAGACTATGAAATGTCCTTCAGCAAAAAAGCAGTGCAAATCCCAGAATAAGAAATGAAGACTATAAGACGAAACCTTAAAGAGGGGAAAAAATTGAAAGGCATATGGTTAAGATTCCAAAGCAAAACTCATGGGCACCATTAGTCCATTGATAATAAAGCAGAGTTCAACCAAATTGCAATTGCATATCATCAGTTTCAGTTTCAGCTATGTTTCTTAAATAAAATGATTTACATTTTTAGGAATATAACCTGGCCAATAATACAATATTTACAGTCTTCCCCATTTTTAAAGTAGATTCATAAAACCCTGGAAAGCACATATGAATAGGAAAAAAATTAATGTAATAGTCAACAATTGCTCTTCTATTTACAAGGATGCTGACTCAGGTATAATGATAAAGCCCAACAAACTAAAGCAGATAAAGTCTTCAAATCAGTTAAACCTATTGCATTCAGATAAACCTTGAATGGCATTTATATGTGTAAATAGGAAAAGCTAACAACTAAAAAAGCACAATTTGACATTTAAATGATTCTTAATTTGAAAGCTTGTAATTTACAGTGAAGTAATCTAGCGATGCTAAAAATACCCATTAAATTATTCTACACTTTGAGATTTTCTTGTTATTTCAATATTGCTGCTTAGGAGAAATCTGGGTTGGCACTTTGAAATGATTAACAAGAACATTTGGGCACTGTTGACTTTAAGTTCCTAAGAAAAACAACTGGAAGCCAGCAACAGCAGCGTGCAGCCACTCTCTCATAAGCGTAACCACAAAGCAAAGCAAAACCATCAGCCACCTGTTCAACATCCGTAGATAGTTATGCCTCTGGCGAGAACGTAGAGTCTTGTTCATCCACTGTGTGTATCTCACCTCAGCGCTGGCAATAACTTGTTCAGACACTTGATGGCACTGCGTGCTTATTTTGCGGAGTATCGCCACTATTTCCAGCACAGGCCGTGGAGAATAAAGTGTGCAAATACGCGTATCACAAAGTCCAATCAACTGCCTCCAAAAAGGGAAGGGATTTTTAATGTCCATTTTTCATTAGCTGGATTTAACATAAGACACGTTTCATATTCACTGTTGTTTGATTCATATTGTTTTCACTCAGAAAACCTGGAAACAAACTGCCCTTAACTCATGACTGAGAAAAAGCAAGGATCTGTATAGCAGAAGTAAGTGACTGTGTTCTCTATTACTTTACTGAATATAAATGCAAAACTGATGGTGATGAATATGTTTCCCATTTCAGATCAAAGAAACAAAACCACAATAAACAAAACTGCCTGGCTGAAATGATATACTGAACACATCAAATTGCAGCAGGGCTGTGGTTGAAGCCTCCCACCATAGTTCAACTCATAATGAATTAACATTCACCATAATAAAACTCACTGAAACAAATGGTATTAATTAGTACTCCCATTAGTGTGTGGTCCTTCTTCTAGGCAGAACAAGAAGCAGACTTAACATATTGTAAAATGCAGGTGGTGAGGCCATTTTTTTAATCAACACCACACTAGATCATGCTTTGTTAAAGCATACAAATATGTTCCTGCTGTCGTATTCTAATCTGCTACCCTGATGTGTCACACATCACTTTAAACACCGTTTTTATAGAAGTGTTTCTTAATCTCCCTCATGCTCAAATTATCTGAGACAGCAAAACAGCAATGACTAAAAGTGATAAAGGCAGAAAACTCTAAAATAAAGTTCAGCACTTTAGTAATAAGGCGTCTTTTACATAAAGGAGAAAATTGCAGATTGGTGGGCAGGAAACTTCAGGCTCACATATTATGTAACTAAAGTAATAGGTAAAGTCTTCTTTGCACTATCCTGCTCATGCCTAATGGGTTTGATTAAGAGTGTTTTGTTCCAACTTATTCATTCAGTCATGGGACTTTTAAGGCTGCTGTAAGATTGGCAATTAAAAGTCAAATTGTTTTGAACAGAACGTTATTCCAAGTCAGACAGAACTGGAACTAACACACTTTCAAGTCTGACACCAAGCACTACAAGATATCTTATATTTCTGAATCTTGATATTAAAGTATGTAAGAACATAATTATTTAGTGGTGTATTACCATCTTGAATGCCACACACAGCTGTGACAACAAGTACATTAAAACAAATTTCTGATGCAATTTTAACACACAAACAGATTACAAGCAACCTAATCTATTCAGTACAGAAACATTTAAAATATTTTGCTTTTCGGCCTGAAAGAAAAATTGTTATTTTTTCATGTTAATTTTCAAGTAAAATCTCTACTGTAATCCCCAAATCTACAATGTCCCATCTTAATTTTGAAGATGATGCTCAGCTGCAATCCTAAAATTTTCAGATTAAATCAGCAACAACATTAGAAAAGTGCATACAACATTTCACATGTTGTTCTGAAAACAGGGAAGCTATAACTTAACTTTGAGACTTCTTATGTTGGACTGCCTGTAGAAGCTGACAGCAAGAACCAGAAGGACATCAAACTCACCTCTCTGTTAGGACACTGCTGATTGGATCATCTGAACTACAGCAGTTCTGGGGCATATATTGCAGCAACTGAGATGTAATTTCAGATAACATCAAAATTAAAGTACTAACTTCAGCATTTTCTTCCAACCTTAAAAAAAAGAAAACAATTAACATTTGAAATGACAAAACTGTGTAGTACTTAGTATTTCTCAAATGGCATAGATCAAGATACAGATTTTTTTTATAGCAGTGTACTGAATTCTTACTCTCTGATATTATGGTTATTTTCCCTCCATCTTATAAGCATAATTTTTCTTCTCCAACTAAATCCAACCTTTTTTCAGTCTCAGCAATCTTCAGAATACCTCTTAATCATCCTCCAACTCATCAAAATCCTTCAGTATACTAAATATGTGATAGATGCATTGTATGTTCATCTCTCAGCTCTAAAGAAGTACAATTTTCTTTAGTGATATTATTTGCAAAGAAGGAAGTCATTAATAAGAGGCCTTTACACTATTTTTCTAACTAATATCTTCTGTAAAGTCTTTCACTGTTTTGGTTACCAAGTCCTTTCAAGAATAAGGCATTATTTTCTATTTTACATTTGGTGACTATTTCTTCTGAAACAGAATACGGAATCACCAACACCTCTGTGTGTCAGGTATCTTCTCATTCCCTTCAAATTAGCACACTGTTTATAGATTTTACAGTATCTGTAGCGATGTGCACAGCACAGATTAAGCTAACAAGAACAAAGGGGTCTTCTCAAAACCCCTCTGGTGTCCATCATCTTTCTAGTAAAGTATTTGGAGAGACATTTCACCATCTCAAATCCCATTATTCATAACTATTTAGAGAACTACCTTACATAGCATATACATACCCTTTGATTGTTTGAACTTGTTCCTCAGACACTGTTGGCAATTCAGACCATAAGTGAATGCTCTTCATACATTCCAGCACCTCAAAAACATATAATGAAAAATCTTTTCTAAAGTGTAGCCTTTGACAGATAGGGCAATGTATTTTATTTCTCTCAGTGGCCATTTTAGAAAGAAAACACTAAGTAGTCATAAATATGTAAGCCAACATCAATTGGTAAGGTTTATGTTAGGGTAGAAAGTCTTGATTACGCTTCCATGCTAAAACATTATCTGAATAAACTAACTTACTATTCTTTCTACTTTAATTAAAAAAGTTAACTAAGATGACTTTTGTAACATACTGTTTGAATGCTGTTGAAAAGTGAAAGTACTAATATATCTACTGCAAACCCAAATCAAGAGAGGAACATCCTCAAGTAGTTCACTAAACTGATTAGCAGAGAACTACCACAACAATGAAAAGCAGATTTTGCTAAAATGGCAGAATCTTAATCAGCTAGCTTTCATACAATAAAAATCTTAGGAAGAGTCTAATCCAAGATTCCTGGAGACATGACCAAGCAGTGTTGTGACATAAGAAAGCATAAGGAAATTAAGAAAACTGCAGAATAAAAAACATTCAGGTAAGAATATTCAGTGATCTGGAGCACAAACAGTGTATCAATTGCATCAACAGGAGCGTGTATAGTTATATCTCATTTTAGCAACTGCAATTTCCTTTGATTTTGAAAGATAAAGGAAAAAATCGTTTAAAAATATGTAAGATTTTAACATTTTTTAGGATAATCAAAGCACAAAGAAAACAATCAGAGTAGTTTTAAAGATTCACAATTTTAAGGACCAAAATGCTTTCACAGATGGAAGTACCTACCTGTTGCTTGAGTAGGGAAATTGGATGAAATTGAGACTGATAGCAACTTGCACAGTTCATCAGTGGTTTTATCACCATGTGTTCCTGATTTACAAAATCACAGACAATACACAACAGTTTCTTTAAACTGGTCTAATCATATGCAGACCTAGACTTCATTTTATGCAAGCCACTTATAGCACTGATGTCAACAAAGACTTCCAAAGGTCTGAGGGCTGAAAGAAGCAATCAGCACGGTGAGTGGTTAAAGCTTAATTTCACACATTTTAACTACGAAACCTGACAGCAGCTGACAGAAAAGCAACAAAGTATTCTCTCAATGAAGCAGCCTGTAATACATCTTACAAAACTAAAAGGAGTTGCAATCAATGAATGATTTATCTCACATGTTGCTGTATGATATTGAATGAAGTAATCCCAAATATAAACAGGAAACTGGAGAGAGCAAATACAATAGTTGCTGATGTTTAGAAACATGTTGCTAGACAAAAACTGTTTACAAATTCACAGTTTAAGTATGGATACAAGTAACATTGGCAAGCCACCATTATTTATAGTGTCTCCGAAAAAGAAAATCTCAATATCTTCATACTTCAGTGGGTGAACTACAGCTGTTTCATGTACCTTTCGGATAACTCAGCAGACAAACAGGCTAAGTATCAATACATTTTGACAAAATTAAGTGGAATAATTATAATTTATGGATTAATCATGTGAATAAGAACTGGTTAAGCAAAAAAACCAAGGTACAGCAAGAAAGGGAAATCTTTTAGAAAACTTTCAGTACTTATTTCACTACAAAACTAGGCAAAAATATGTTTTCACAACTTTTTACTTGGATGAATAACTTAATTTCCACAAAAAGCAGCTCTCAAGAAAGATTCAGTCATAAAACTCTCTAAAATCATATCTGGTATCCAAAACAACTGAAAAAAAGTCTTTTGAGAACATAATACTAATCCCTACCTTAAGAGAAAACATATTCTCATCCAAGAATCTGCAGAGAAGAGTAATTGCAAATGCAACTATCTGATTAGCTACTTCTCTGGGAAACGCTTCTAGATTGATTTCTCCATGGCTTAAATGATCTCTTACACGTGGGCCCTCCTGGTGATTCAAGAAATCCCAAAGAAATTCCTGTGGAAACATACATCAAGTGTACAGAATTCTATTTTATGTGTATTCACAGAGAATTGAATATATTCAGAGTATAGAATATCCCTGAAAGACAAGTATGTGATCATGTCTATAAGAAAGGGGCTTTCATATATTCAGAAAAAAACCAATGCAAACCTAACTTAAAAAAAAAAGTGCAACTCATCCATCTTGGTAGCTTCTGAGGAAATTCAAAAGCAACATACATGCTATATTCTGAGAGATAACAACAGACTTCTTTGTGTCCCAAGCCCTCCACAGCCCCACTGCCTCTGGTAACAGGACAGTAACCTCAGATCTCCCCTACACCTTCAAAAGATGTCTAAATTCAACACCCTTAGTTTTCCTGTTCACTGTCTCTGGGTAGTAAGATCCAGAACGTGCCCTGGTAGGTTTGAGTCACATTTTTTTGCCGTCTGCCCAGACAATGCAAGATGTGTCCCAGAAATAAATTTGAAATTTCCCTGTATGAGGCAGCAGTTCTTCTTCTGCTCCATTCCATTGAACTTTTTAGAAGTCTAAAGAAAAGCATCTCCAGGACATCTATGTTTCAGAAAGAAAGGCAGTCCTATATCCTAACGTAATATAGCTTGTCATGTACTACTTTGTATCCTTTCCAATGAAAAAGACTAACAAGCTAATAGTTCTAAGGTGTTGGATACAAGCTATATGAAACAAATAAGTATTAGGCATGATCATAATGATATTAATAAATTTAAAAAAACCAAACAAACCAAAACAACAAGAAAAAGAAAAAACCCAAACAAACAAACCACAAAAATCACACAAAACTTTCAAAACACTTGCCATGGCAGGCTCCTCAAGAACTACAGGTAACTGGTTGACCTCCTCATTATCCAAATGCTTTGCTAGTATCTAGAAAATAAAGTAATTTGAATAGAAACTTACTATTGAAAGCCAAATAATCAAAGAAGAAACACCAACTCATTAATTTTCCTAATTTTATGCAATTACTTCACCCACTCTAGAATCAAGGTCCCTAATTATTACTGACAGACTATTTTAGGTAATTCAAAAGACTTGAAAAATCGAGGATTTCTGGTTCCAATATTTATTTGTATTTATTTTCAATAACTGAATCTAGGAATGTGACAGAATATTTGTTTCTGTGGAATGAAGAGTTTCAAGATGAAAACATTTAGATGAAAACTGTCTACTTATTACAATTTGTTTAATTTTTATATTTTCTGGAGGATTCAAAATTTAAAATTTTTACTGTCCACCATCTTTTATTTTGAAAAAAGTTAGAAATAATGTTTTATCCAACACTAGAAAGTGCATTCCGGACTCTAGTAATGGGAAACATGCATGTGCTTAAATACTGATGTTGATACATATTAAAAAAAATAAAAATCACAGTACCTCATCAAAAGTGGTGTAGAAAGCAGAAGACTAGAACAAAAGACAATTATTATTATTTTATTTTCAAGCAAAATTAATTAACTAGACACGCATATCAAACTGCTATTTATTGATTTATATGAGAGACCAGAGGTGCATGAATAGCAAAATGGCCCTCTTATGAAAGAAAAAAAGGACTTTTGGATTTTGTGCTGAGCTTTTTAAAATCAATATATCACAGACTACTTTCCATCCTAAACTACTGTTTTTGAACACTAAGCTTCAATTACTTTTTCAGTCCTTTTTATTGGCAGACATTTTTAAAAAAATTAAACACATTCATGAATCTTAACTGGAAATTTGTAAATAATGTTCCACAATTGATTGAAATTTTGGGGGTATATCTGTAAATGTTTATAGACACTATGTTTCTAGAATATTTTGCAAGTATTCTAAGCATTAAATCATAATTGACTTTAGATGGAAATTTTACCTCAGCTGTTAGCAAACGATTTGGACATTTATTAATTGTAGTGAAGAGCAATCTAAGTCCAGCTTCCAGCTGAGGAAGTAAGAGAATCACACTGTCAGCATACCTGAAAAATTACAGAGATATTCAGGATTTTTCTTCCTTTTATATAAAATCCATTCAGCCATTTCTGAGTTACAGTCTCAGGCCAAACGACCCAGACCAAAATTCCTTTGTAATGCATGTTATAAACAAACAGTAAATGGCTACCCATGCCAAACAGAAACTGACCACTAAATTCAAGCTCAGAGACTAGAATAACTATATGTTGTTAAGTAATTGATTTAGTAAAAAGCGTTGGACCATGCAAACGCAGATATATAAACATAGAATATATTATTTTTATATTCTATTAAAAATAATTTAAAAATTTTGACTTACCTGCTTTGCTTGAAAGCTGTTAAAGCAGCGATCCAAAATGGTAACATTGGTTTTAATACAAAACTGGACAATTTTACAAGCTCTTCAGCTATGGAAAGTGTTTCATTATTAAGATCTACAAGTTAACAAAACAACATTGAAAAACTACATATAATCTACAGTTTATTAATGCATTCTTAATATTTTACTGAAAATACAATATTATTTCAACATTTGTAAAGCGAGAAGCTCAAAGTTATCCAATATATTTTAACTATGCAAGTACAACAGTAGCCATATTTAGGATCAGAATTTGAGTATGTAAGATTGCATTTGTGGTGATAATATAAAATTACAGAGTGAAAACAGTTAAAAAGTAATGTTTGCTTTTTATTGAGATTAAAAGACTACACAGCAATTGGACCTAGCTTCTGTTCAGTTGTTGTCCACCTACTTCAAAAACTTTAAAAGAGTGTAATATTAATGAAACATTTCTATTCATTCAAGATCAGTACAGTAGCATGAACATTTGAACATGAGTACATTGTTCCTACTTTATCAATTTTCTGTGTTGACACTTGGTATAATAAACACTTAATACTTCAGTGTTACTCTGTCATGAAACACTTATGAATTCACATACAAAAGAAAGCTTAAAATGTGTGTATGACTTGATAGCAGTATGAGTTTTTTCAAAGCAAATAAACAGCTAAAGCATTTATACTACATAATTATCAGAATGTTATCAGCTTGATTTGGTTCCCAAAAGCCCTGTCTCATTTCCATAGGTAGATGTTCCACTGGCAAACTCATGTAGCACAAATTGACCATGACCACCATTGACATCAAGATTGCCCATATGCTGTTGTTGCCTTAAAAATAGTAGGAATAAATCAAATAAGGTCTGCAGGCAGAGAGATGAGACAGTTTTAATGTGACTTCAAGTCCTTCCCTGAAAAAAGCATTAGTATACCAAAGATGTGTCACCGTCCTTTACTGTGTTTCAACACTACCTTCCCTTTAAGAGTCAGGGCATTCCTGCTGCGACCCTTGCAGCTGGAACCCACCGATTCTGGAAAAAGCTAGATTTTGTAAAGATAAACTAGATGACTGTTACATGAATTACTCTCATAATCAAAAAAATGGAACATACAGTTGAAATCTTTTAGAAGCAGTAATGTTTCATATTTCAGTGTGTTACAATTATTTTAGAACACAATATTTTTTATTCAATAGTCATTGGAACGGTTTTCATGCTAAAAAGTTGTCCTACAAGCATTACTGATTCATCAATGACAGTATACACAGGTATCTTAGTTATGATTTAATCTTGGAACTCTGGAAAATGCATTATTTTCAACAGTACTTTTGGACAATCAAAGAGTAGCAAATATAGGATAATAAAATACTTGCTAATGTTTAAATACTTGCCTGGAAATACATCAAGCTTCTCTAAGTTAACGAAGATCACATAAGGTCGATGTACTAAAATGCATTTAGTTTGCAGAAGATAAGTCTGCAACAACTGACCCAATCCTGCAGTTAAAAAAAGCAGCATAGCACAGTATCTAGGGAGAATAACATAATACATTAGAAAAGCTTATACAAAGCAATCTTTTGCAAAGAACCAACATTTGTGAATTAGGGGCAAAGGAGTTTTTTCACTCTTTCAAAGAACACCCAAAACCTACACTCCTCATCTGAGTAGGGCCACTTAATAATTAATTGAATTCACAACCATGAAAAAAAAAAGAAGACTAGAATTAGGAAAAAAGCATCACTGTATTGGCTGCTGTTGCTCCTCCATCTAATCCATTCTTCTGTTTTCTGTTTCAAGTTATTCCTCACTACCCTGACAGGACTTCAAAAAAAAGTTAAGCTTTCTTGCTTTCCCTAATAGTACAAAAGTATCTGGTCCTAATACTGGCTGAAGTATTCTACAGAGATCCATTTCCAAAAGAAGGATACTGACAGAGGGCTTTGGACAATTTTTTTGTTTTCCCCATCAGAGAAGCAAGTTTTACTAATCACTTTCCAAGAACTCACTTGGTCTGACTGGTAAGAAAATAAGATTTTTTTTTTCAGTAACTTACTTGGCAGGAATTTCTTGTGGGGATGCAAACCCATGCCACAAAACATTACGAAGATTCAGGCCATGCGGGGATCCAATGAATATCCTCAGTACATTCATCTAATTAATAAAACAAAATTATTAGTGCAAGAAAAAAATCTATTATTTATTATCTTTCTTACTTTTATTATCTTTCCGTGACAGAAAACTGTAGAAGTTACTGAGAAACTACCATGTCTACTGTCAAGATGACTGATCACAGCTTATCACAGTAGCAGAAACTCACTATTTGCAATTCCCAGCATTCTCTGAAAGGAAATTGTTCTGCTTACTTGTACAGGCTATATTAAATAATATATAATACGGGAGGAACAAAACTAATTATTAGACATTCCAAACAGTTATGACTGGCAAATAAATGAGAACAAGTTTAGCTCTTACTTCTTGTAGTATAAATCCATCATAATTTAATGCAAATTAACATAAATACAGATTTTGCATTCAAAGCTGTATTTCCAGATCACTATTAAACAAAATGGGAATCTTTGGTTTGTTTTTCAATCATATGAATTTAAATATTCCACATGCCATCAAAATTCAAGAAATAATCCTTATAACACTACTAGACTGGCTAACAACACAAGCTTACACAGTTCACACCCAATATTTCGTCCTAACAAAGAATGTGCACTTGTAAGACTGCATGTGAAAGATTCATGTACTTTCCCTACACAAAAACGTAAATGTCATCAAAATTTTGGGTTTATTATTATTTTTTTGCAGATTAGTTTCCTCTGTTTTGAAAAATTCCAATATGGTAAGTGTTAGAAAGCTCTCACTACATTGACGGTGAAGGGGAACACAGCTTAATAGAAACAGCCAGTGCAGAATGTATATTTTCAAGCAGTGCAGCTAAGAACGAGGCAGATGAACTCTGCAGCTTGCTCGTTGCCTTGCGAGACATGAGAAGTTTTACATATGTGCGTTTTTCATATGGAAAGGCAAATAAGAACTTATGACCTTGCCTTTAAAACTATTTCCTTTACAATATTCATTTTTTTATCATATATGCTCCAGACTGCAACATGTATAAAATGAAAATACATCCAATATACAGAATTTCCAAACTTTTCTTCAGTACAAGTAAATGCTATGATTGGAAACTTGCCACTTGGCAGGAAGAAAACCAGCTCAGTATTTACTACTTATTTCAAAACTATGCACTTACTACAGATTTTCCAAAGACAGCTGCTAGCTGTTCAGATGCAAGCAAGTCTCTTAGAAGGAAAGGGCAATCATTACCCTTAAGTAAATACACCTATTGAAAAAAAAAAGAGCAAAACAGGTAACATAAATAATTTATTATACTGCTTCATATTTCAAACATCTAACTTGACTACTTCACCCAGTAACCACTTTCATTATTGTAAAAACACTAAGCAAGCAAACCCCACCAAATCCTTAAAAAGGCTTTAAATTCTGTAATTTCAGGACAAATTAAAATTTAGGCAACATATCAGAAAAAAGTGGATATCCTACTTAATGTTCCCCTAGTTAGGCTTTTCACAGTGTCTGTACATGTACTGTTCTCCTCTTCCATAAAAAACAATCCACAAAAAAACTGTAAAGCACAAGAACATGTCATTATGGGAATAAACTCTACCAAGGACACCATATTTCATTCTTACCCTAGAAATCTATAGGGTTAAAGAAAAGAGACTTGTGCTTTGTCTTCTGATGCAGGCTGTTCCTTAAACTAAATTTTTAAACTAAATTTTATCCTTGTTGGGCAATCTCAGCATCACTAGTTTTAACTGCTATCATGCCTTCTGTTCTTTGTATTCTCCCTGTATTCTACCAAAGTTTTTTCCAATCTTTGGTAGTTTTTTGTTACTTCAAATTCACCATGCCCCATATTTGGGCAAATTTGTTTATGAGTTAGCCCGTTTCTCTTTTTCTGTCATCTTCTTCTCCAAAGGTCCTCATTGATATTTAACAACCAGCTATTTTAACTTATCTATGTGTAATACAGTCCAGCAGCAAATACTCTTTGAGTAGCTGTTGCTCTCTTCTCCCAAGGAAAAAAGTCACCTAGCAGGCCATTTTTCCAGCTGCATGCCACTCTTCAATGAAGTTACTACACCATCAGATCTTCTGTGGAAGATATGCTGCTCCCTCTTTCAGTTAAATAAATCCAAGTAACAAAGACCTACTGATTAATCAAACTCTTTTTTGAATTAAATTGGTTAGTAACACCACTCACACAAGCAATTCTACCAGGACAGGAGAAAGGACTCCAGATGATGCTTCCATTAGCACAACTGGATCCAGAAGAGAACCTCTGTTCAACTCAAAATGCACCAGGGCTATTAGTGTGCTACTACAGTACAGGCTAATCTCACTTTTCCAATATGTAAGTAAATCCAAGAGCTCATTCCCATCTTATAAAGCCAAATCTGCAAGAGACTTATCCTACCACTTACATCACCCAAGGCTCGCTCCAAGCATGATATTAGTTTCATTAGGCCAAGAGCAACTTCAGTAGTTTGTGTATATTGTAAAACATCAAATACTTCAAGAAATACCTGTATGATTGGGGAGAGGAAGAATGTTGTGTTAAATATTCAGAAGGAAAAATCAAACGGTCAAAAGCACAGAGAAACCTAATTATTCCTCCCTGATAGTTGCTATGCAAATGTAGGAAGAAAACTGTGCCAATAAGATAAAAATACAGATGCCTGGAGAGAAATTTCCCTAGAGCACCTCTTGATATCTAGTGCCCTACTTCTACAAAAATTATCTACAATAACTTTATGCAGTAAAACTTGATACTAGGCACAGATTAAAAGAAAAACAAAATTCTACAACCTTAGGCTAGAACAGGCCCAAAGTACCTCATGCTCTCTAATATAAAATGTAATTACAAAATCAGGAAAACTACAAGCAACTGAGTATCAGAGAAGAACAATTAGTTACAAATTCTAAACATTTTGTTTCATGGATATCTCTTTTTTGTTCTTACATTAGACTTTCACAAAGGGTTCATGTGCCAAAATACAAATTATTAACAGAAATTTCTATACCTCTGTGCAGTTTGTCCAGTGGAACCACGACGTATATTGAATTATGAATTGCTCCTTGGTCAGAGATTTGAAGTGCAAATTAACAGATTCACATACAGGTCCTAATGATCGTATACTTTTGATATAATCCACACTTTGATCTTAAATTGAAAAACAGAAGGTGATTAGGGTACCAACCTTCCTGAAGGCCCAATATTTTAAAACTCACAAGGAATAAAACCTGCTGCAGCTTGTGTATATATTTAGCACAGAGACTTTTATCCAGACTATTTTAGTATAACCAATAGACTACAATTTACTGCCTAAAACACCACACAGATAAGATATTGAAAAGTAAAACTGCAGTGCAAAATCAGGTAAGGTCAACCCTTGTCTTCAAATAAAACAAAACCAACAAAATAAAAAATCCCAACAATACCTTAACATAAAATATGGAAGTAAATGGGATCATTATGTTCTGCTTTTGTTGAAATAGAAAGAATCTAACAGAATTTCTACAGAAATTCCACATAATCAAGCTGAAAGCTAGAGCAGGCTCAGCAAGATCAGTCAAGTTGTACCATTTACACCCTTTAAAGAACACAGATCAATGTGGTACCTTACAGAGTGGTTTCACTGCTTCTTTTTGGTGGGATACTTTTCATAGAAAAATAAATTCTTCTGGTTTACTGAAAGATTGTCCTTGAGGCAGAAACATGTACCCTTTTTACCACCTCTGTAAATCAATAATAGAACTTGCATGATGCAATTTGGCAAATTAAATTTCACTGAGTTCATTGGGGCATAAATGCTTTATGTGGTTCAAAAAACAACTACAAACTATTCTACATACAGGGCACATGGTACTTGTGTACGAGCTAAAGTTGGGGAAAGAAAACCAGAAGCCACAGCAAGAATACTGATGGCCCCTGAGTGTTTTAAATTTACTGCAAAAGGAATATAAAGAACACAGAAGAAGGCAACTATGAGGTTGGAAAGAAGCAGAACTGAACCCTTATGTTATAGGCACATTAAATGGGGAACCAAGATGAAGGCAAAGTAGCAGCTGCAGATTACACAAACCTTAGGAGTCAGCAAAAGCCAAATGCCAAATGTGGATGAAAAATTTAAAGCTCTTTATAGATATTAACTGTACATACTCTAAATTGGCAGCAAAGCTAATGCTGTACTGTAACAAAATATTGCAACTAAGCTAGTATTACTGTGAACTTATTGAAATTCTGCATCAGTCTCAAATGTATCATCACTACTAGAGCAGGTGAACACCAACCTGATTCAAGGTAACACACATGTTCTGTAACAGCTTGCCAACATATTTCACCATTTCCAGATAAAATATTATTAATATCATAGATGTGTTTCTTCTCAAATCCAAGTTTGCAGATCGCATAATGCACAGGTTGAGAAAGACAAGTAGTGACCAAGTTTGGCAATGCCATCTAGAATCAACACACACACACACAAAAAGAATCCTTGTATCAAGAAAGCATATGAGAAGAAAATTATTAAAACATACCCCTAAGCACAGATACAGAGTCAGTAACACAGCATCTGTAAACATACTGTTAAGGTATGCAATGCAAGTTGCATCTATGCAAATAACAAAAGGAACTCTTGACCAGAACCACCCTGGCAAATCTGAGGGTGCTCTATTTTCATAATGTCAGGATGGCATATTTCAGAGTGGCTATATCTACTGAACTGATGACAAGATAGACTGAAGCAAAAGATACCAGTTTATGTATAAATGTTCTGTCTAATCTCTGAGTTTGCAGGGAAAATGATGCTACTTCAAATAGTCTAAACAGAAAGATGGAGCAGTTCAGTAGCACACATTTAACCAAAAAAATTTGCATGGATAGAACTGCCTGTGTTAACAGGGAAGAAAATGCTTCTGATTTAGTAAAAAAAAGCCTCAAAAAACCTCATGCTTCCTCATTAATTAAAGAGGCAAGAAATTGTTTGAAAATTAAGCACCACAACAAATAAAAAAAGTTCCATCAAAGTTAAATTAAAACATTTTTTTCGCTTTAATTAGATGGCACAATTGACCCTCACAGTACATAATTTCTGAAATCATGGCTTCACAGAGAGATGACATTTACATGGGTGTCAGCACTGAGCACGGGTAACAGTTCCTATTGTGAACTGGTATTAGCTGCCACCAGGAGCGCTATTTAAAATAAATAAATAAAATTATCTAAAATGTTCATAAGGTATTATTCAGACCTTCACTTTAATTTGTCTCTTACCCTGCCTCCCTCCGTTTCACTGTCATGGACAGGAGGCCAGACCACGTCCTGCTCTACCGCAGCCACCCTTTATCATTATTATTATTATTATTCACCTAAAACAGGCCAGGCACGGGGTCAGGGCGGTGACCCTTTGGAGGGAGGGGTCAGCAAGGCCCGGGCTCCACTGGCAGGCGCTGGGCAGAACTCCCTCCCTTCTGCTCCCTTCCCCTCCCCTCCCCTTCCCTCCCC